>CABPRJ010001989.1:0-29008 GCA_902439185.1 Cinara cedri | reverse complement strand
ATACATTAATAATATTTATACCTTTATAAGTGTATACCAAAAATTATCGACACAAAAAAAGTAAAAGTTTAAACAATATTACTAAAATAATATAATTTAAAATAAATACCAATGTGTCGGATAGAGTGATCTCATTAATTGACCGTTATCATGTTCAAAAACATTTCTACATTAAAAATGAATACATACAATATTAAATTCGGTACATACATTTCGGGGGGCGCACCGATTATTGAGCGTCTAGTTATAATTATATATATTTTTAAGCATAAAAGTAAACATTTCATACAACAAGATATGGTGATTTTCGTGTTGAAACGCTTATATTGTTTTGTCTTTAAAAGTTTAAAAGATGAATTTTAATTCCATTTTTCGATTTTCCGTCGGTATTCAATAACCACAGAGACTATAACTTATTCTAGAGATTGGGTTAACGCTATAAAAACTCACTATTGTAAATTCCCCTTGAGTTTTGGTCCAACTGAATTGGGTACAAATTATTAGGGGATTCGTACTAAGGCTTATAGCGTTTAGAGTTCTGTTATTCCGGCATTTTAGATTCTAAATGGAGTGAAGAAGCTTTTGGTTTTACAAAAGATTTTTTTTTTTTTATCTGTGCGCGACTTTTCTACCAGAAGACTTGCTCAGATTTATAAGTGTAGCACCTTTTCGGGAAGGAAATCAGTGCGAGTAGGTACTTTGAGGAGGTCATTTTTCGATTTTATCAAGAGTTTTTTTATTAAATTTGAAAAACCAAAAAAATAAAAACGGGAAAGTGTACGAAATACATTACTAAAATATTACTATTTTTTTTCTTGTTCATAACCTTTCTACCAGCAATTTCGCTTCAACTTATAATGATAGCAATGTTTCTAAAATAAATTTAAAGAGGTAATTTTTTGATTTTCTCAGGATTTTTCTTTGTAAATGTGAAAAACCGGAAAAAAAACGTAGGAAAACCGGGGAAATCGGTACATAATTAAACAAATATTGTTAAAGAAAATATATTGAACCTATTTAATTATTTTACTGTATTTTTGCACGTATATTGTTGACAAAGCAACACTATCGATTGAACTCCGGTCAAAATCGTTTTTTCGTTAGCAATGGTTTATCGTTGCTTGCAGATATACATTAAATTCGCGTCTGTATCCTACCTTCCTAACTTCCCACCTACACCAGTGGCTGCGCCCGTCCCCATTATCTTACCTTTTTTATTTTGTGTCTATTTTAAATGTTGATGATCGACCATACTACTATGATTATACGATTATACAGCACAATTAATAACGGTTTACGTCCGGAGTTTGCCCCCCCCCCGTGCATAGATAAATGGTTATTGTTGGTCAACAAAGATTGTACGTCCAATCAAACTCGGATTAAAACATTTAGAACATTGAGATTCCTCACAAAGGATAATAATAATAAAACAAACAAATTGTTGAAAATTATTCTTCATAATATTAAAAAACAACAATAATAAAAACAATATATAATACAACAGAGTTCTAACAGTTTCCACTATAAAGGTCATCAATGAAAAGTTATAGAACGCAATAAAATACCAACAAATACCAAGTTAATGATTAAACGCATAGGATAAAGAACATTTTATACTGTGTGCCGAAAACCGAGGCCTCGCGGTACGGGGGCCATCTTTCCCCACCCCCCTCAACCCCACCGGGGTTCGATAACCGCCCGTTTATAAAATCACCTCGAACAATATAATACGTAATAAAATAAATGCGTACGTAAATACAACACACGCTGTTGAAAAAAATAAAAAAATACGCAGTTTTCCGTGCCGTAATCCGTTATTTATCGACTGTTACTTAAAATAAATACGACAATTCGGGTATTATAGAGGGACTAATACGCGATAATAATTTTAAACTGAAACATATACCGCGCTTCTCGTGACAATATTACGGTACGCCGAGTTGTTTTTTCGCACGCGATATGACATTATCGCATTATCATTACACGGCCGACGAACGCACGACGGTCCTAACGGTCCGGTTCACCGTCGAAATTCGTACCATATCCACGACGTTTTAGTATAACATGGGCGGTTTCATATTGTTTTTTGTTTTTTTTTTTCGTTTGCCGAAATCGATCCGATCGACCGCGATCGTCTAAATCGTAATGTTTAATATTATTCTGTTTTCGTGTTATAAGAGTGACAAATCGTTAAGACCAACGAGTGTACTTGAATCGTTATGTCAGAGGCCGAACACCGCGCGTGGAGACTCTCCTCGATCGCGTGGTCTTTGTTATCGACCGCGCTACGCGAACTCATATTATTACCGTATACTGGGTGCTATGTAAGATTTTACAATTGTCCATCATCAACCGGAGGTCGGATTAAACGACAATTTCGAGGAAACGAATTGATTTTCAAACCGTTTTTAAGAACGCTGCCACGCCCATACCTAAACGGTTCACAAATAGACGATTTAAAAGAAACGAGGAAATATTCGAAAAAAAAAAAATGGAAATAACGCGACTATTTGCGTTCGTGTTATCGATAAACGAACAATCGTTTTCTGTTTTTTTTTTTTAGAATTTTCCTCGAAAATTGAGACCATATCGTAGTGTATATTGTATCTGTTATAAATATTTCCCCGCTATTTTCCGACACTTCTATCGGCCCACTCTGTACCAAACGAGTTCGAATTCGGGAATAAAGAGTTGTTTTACAGGAAGATATTTTAAACGATAACAATCGGATTGAATTTCAATAAGAGTTTTACCATGTTGTCGCGGCAGGAGCGTGTTTTTTTTTTCGCGTAGCTATAAATCCCCAAATGAAAAACGATGAAATTTCGTATATGCATGACGTTAATATCAAGGATGTGTCTTAAGGGGGATTAAGACCCACGCCTCTACCATTTTTATGCTCAAATTTCATAATTTTTTTTTTTTTTTTTTCTTAAGTAGTACCCATAATATACATAATATAGGTACCTATGATATACCTATGATATTACCTATGGTATTCAGTTATTTACTGTTTTTCAACGAATATAAAACTATATAACTGTATATAATACGAACCGAGCCGAGGAGAAAATGTTGACGGAGTTGTACAGCTGTTCACGGGTGTTTCTTTTTTCTTTTTTCTCATTTAGTAAAGATTTAGTTTTCGCGGTAAAACTATTGTTTTTTTTTTCCAAACAGTTCAATAGATGCGTCCTCTCCGGTTTTAAATAGGGGAGGGAGGTATATTACGGGGACGAGCGTATACGTACTTGTAATATGCATAATGTATATATTATTATACAACTAAAATACGGCCGGTTGTGAACGCTTGCGGCGGGAGGGTGGCGTTTTCCCTCTGGCAATATGCCACTACACCGGTGCGGTTTAAACACCACACCCGATTAGGTCCGATTATAATATTATAAGTACCTGTGTAGCAAAACTTGGCGGAGAGAGACGCGGCACGGGCGCATTAGTACCGAGCGAATATCGATCGCGACGTTCGACAATAATAATAATAATAATAATACGTTATATTATTATTATCACCATCATCATTATTATAATTCCGTGTGTTTCTATCATACAGATATATCGTCCTAATGTACATTTGTGCGTTACACGGAAATAATATTATCATCGTGCGTCCGATTTAACGTAATCCGCCAGCCGCCGGAACCGTACGGTACACGCGTATTACGCGGTTCGAGTATATGTTGTAAAAGCGAACGGACGATTGTAGTCGCGCCGGAATAATAATAAATGATAAAAAACAAAAAAAAAAGAAAAAAAACTCGAGGTAATCCCGACGACGCGTGTAATACCGACGAGCGCATAATGGTTTATGATAATAACAGTATTGTTTGTTTTTTTCTCCACTTTTTCAGTTCGCTTTTTTCACACCACGAACCGCGGCCAAAAATAATACTACAACGTTACCGACGTGTGAAGCGTACATCACGCACAGGCTATATTATCGTGCGCTAATATTCGGTCACATCCGGCGGGTTGCTCGGATTTTCGACCGGCAGTTTCCAAACGAACCGTCGATCCGTTTCGGCGTAATTACTCACGACCACTCAGCCTACACGCGTTCACATGGAAAGTACAGCTGCAGTTAGGAAGCTGTGGCGATACCGCGGACATTAAAGATATGATTAGGCTATCTGCAGTGGTATTATTCCGGTAGTTGATATCGGTCTACGCGGTAACCAACGATGGAAATACCGGCATTACCGCCCCTATTCTATAGCGCCCGCCGCTTTTGGACCGGTGCCTACGATGTATCAACTACGCGTGTGGGAGTTGCACTATATCGACGCTACCAATTGTGTATCGGTATAATATTATTACGCGTGTTCAATTTCTATAACGCATAACGAACGATATGTGTTATGATATATGTATGTGTTATCGCTGTTGGCAGTTAATTAAAAAAAAAAAAAAAACAAAACAAAAACCGTAAATAGGAGACAGAAAGTTTGTCTACCTTATTTTTCGAAAGACCGTGCAACAGGATATTTATAACAATAAAAATTGATAAACCGCGTATATTTAGTTTGAATAACTACCAAAGTAATGTCACTAAAAAAAAAAAAAATTAATTATAAATAATCAAATAATCATCAATCAATCAATAAGTATTTTTTTTTTTTTTTATAGATAATGAAAAACAAAAGGATACTACTTCGCGCGTCGTGTGGGCCGCTGTTGTAGGCGAGAAGTTTGGAAGCGAGAGGGGAAATTTAATGTATATCTGTGCGCAACGATTAATCGTTGCTAACGAAAAACGATTTTGAGCAGAGTTCTGCAGTTATACGTACATGTTTTGAAAGGCCGTAATATTTACGATTTGAAAACAATACATTCCGTAAATGTTAATTTTTTCATACGATTATTCCCGAGTTTTCTATTTATTATAAAAACCCCTGGGAAAATCAAATAACGACTTTCTATACGTATCATCCGGGTAAGATTTCATTTCAAAAAAAGTGCTACGCTTGATAATCGGAGCACAATTTCTGGTAGAAAAGTTGTTCATAAAAAAAAAAAAATAAACATTATTGTAAAACCAATACATAATTCCTCGTTTCGCTCAAATTATAAATTATTCAAGGGAGGCAATCACCACCGCCTTCAAAGATGATTTAATAAAAATAATATTAAATATACGGACGAAAATCAAATCGCCCAATCTTTGTTCAAATGGAAAATAACCGTTCAGAAACTGAAATTAACTAGAGTAAAACAAGAGTGATTTTTCCTTATTTTTTTTTTTTATACAAAAAAAAATTAACGTTTTTAATATTTTAACAAATATTTATTAGTATAGTAAACACTATAGCTGTATGCCCGTCACACACTACTCGGTTATAGACGGCACAGTGGATTTCATACTCGGTCGCCAAATCAACATAGCGTAACAGACGGACAACGGTTTTTATGTGTACTTTAAAATGTGATAAAATAATCCAAATCGGGCTATCGTAAAATATGTACGCACAATGCATACTTTATACCTTTATCGAAAACCATCGTCTGTTCGAACGGCTGTGTAATTATATAATTGTTTCAAAGCTCCGGAACCGTCTGGAGTTTTTCAAACGTGTACATTTCAGACGAATTTCTTGTACAGACCCTTTGTGCGCGTATTTTCCCCTCTCGGCGAGGGGATTTATATAATTCATCGGGGCCGTCGGCCGTCGTTCGTTCGTTTCAAAGGTACCACACCTCATCTATATAATAATATATACTTTGAAATTACTACCCCGTGCGATGTAATAAAGGTTTAATCCAATAATCGGGTACTCACGGTCGTCCGTATACCTATCTGTGTATCGAGAATGCGATAATAATTAGAAAAAAGTCGAGGATAACGGACGAGGCTTATCGCGATACCTATGGGTGTGTATAGAAGTATAATTTTCCGGCTCGCGAAAGGAATGCGTGCAGAAGACCGTAAACCGCTTTTTTTTGTGTGTGTGTTTAAACCCTCTTTTCAAAGTATTATATTCCGCATACGTATGATACACAGTACTATCATTGCAAATGAAAATCGATTTCGAACGGAGTACGGTCGAACATATTTGTTGATAGATTTAAATGGAATTCAGTATTAATATTTGTAATTACGAATAGGTACTCGTAAATTACAATATTGTCCGTATTTCTCTTTGCCCGAGTCAATAATTCGTGCGTTTTAATATGTTTACTGTTAAGAGAAGCCAAAAAAGTTTTATCCGCACAATAAACAACCAAATAAAAAATATAAAACCCGGAAACTGCCAGAATGTTTTGAACGTTACAGCGCAGCAAGGACCCACAGCTATTAAATGTACGGGGTTTTATGAGGACTGAAACCCTCACTTAGCATGTAGGTACTTTGAAAATAGAACTTATAATAAATTATAATCTATATAGAAAACCAATTTTAAACGCGTATGAAAAGTGAATTTTTTTAGCCCCCTCACCCTATCTCATTTTCGGATTCAATCCCGACTTGGCCACGTCTAAAAAGTCCTGATATAAGTATTATTTGATGAACAGGAGGTAAGGTCTCTACGATTATTTCACATTGGATCGCGGCAAAATATAAAACAAAATTTAACAGATTCTTGTTGTACCGTGTAAACATGTCCGTTTTCTTCAGGTTTATCCGATCAGGAAAAGTAGATAGGAAATCAAAAAAATGCACCTCTCCAACTACGTGTTATAATTCGCTATCAGAGACCACCAACCACCAATATTAATAACCAGGTGTCGTGTACGGTGTTATTTGTGCCAAACAAATGTGTAATAAAAACTTTTCCTCTTGGATTCCCTGTTTCAATCCCCGTCACTATCACTGCAGTTAACTGTTGTTACTCTTAAATTTTTAAAAATGTATTTTCTTTTCAAACTTATATTAATTAGTTACACGATTGCTGAGCAATTAAATACATAAAAAACGTCTGTAAATTATTATTTTGAATCCGACCATTTGCAGGTTAGATCAACAATACTTCTACTATTTCAAAAGCTTTAGATTTTCTCTGAACAAATCGGACTTCAGATATACGAGTACACTTGATGGATGAAAAAGAAAATTACATTGACGAATGATATTAATATTTTCATTATATTATAATACATATTGGAGTAGATTTAAATAATGGAAATAAATAAAACTGAATTTTTCTACCTATATTTTATTAAAACGTTTGATTCGTTGTACGGGTGCAGAAAACTAACATGGTATAGACAATATTTACTAAAAATTAAGTGGCTTTCCTGAGAACTAATTGAACCCAATTTAGTTTTCTGGAAACCCGTCGTGGATACAAGACTTCCAAAATGTTTTTCACTCACACACACACACACACACATTTATTCATGAAGAGATTATGCAATAGAATTTAAAAACCAGCTGCCAGATTTATTGGCCGAATTCGTTTTAAAATAGGCATGGGCAAATATTTATAAATGAAACATTTATACAGAATTAAATTTTTAAAAAATTTCTCTCCCGAACGGTTCGAAATAACAGGTATATTTATGAAAGTTTCGCTTAAAGTTTGTTATTTTCCCCTATGCACCGATCATTCTTTCTCAATGACTCTCACTCAATTTCTCACTTCGTCTCTGCCTACAGTATATTTATTGCACGTTTTGTTTTTAACGTCGTTCCACTACGTTGGTCGTTCGTTTTAATAATCGACATCGTTTGATTTTTCCCGCGCATATCCAACGGCGTTTTTGTAAAAACGAAACGGCTGCAGGAATTATAAGCGTTTACGAGATTTATTGGTCAATAAAGAAATAAACGCATAAAACGCGGCGCATAATCTCCACGGAGCAATCGTCAGTAAAAGGATACATAATAATATTATATATACATATTGTATTATACTCCTTAAATTCATTTGTTGTTTCGATAAAACATAATAAACGGGCATATCACTCGCTGCGATTTCGACCCGCGTTTTGGCAATTGCCGTTTTTACAGGGCCGTATTTAGATAGGGGAAACAGTGAGCAGTTTCCCTGAGCAGCTGCAATTAGAGAGCGGCTTTGACAATTTGTATAAAGATAGAAAAATATCTAGAACTGATTGGCGGGCGCATATATAAAATAAAATGCACATTACGCGTGTGTAAAGAAATAAAATAAACAAAACACAATTATACAACGTGTAGGAATTTCGCAAAGGAAAGAATAGTTATGTCGGATTTTTGAAGGTGAAATACGTTAATTATAGGACGTCCACGTAAACGGTGGAAAATTTCAAATAAAAAGCGAAGTATAAAACAAAAAATCCCTAGTACGAGAAAATATTAAACATTTTTTTTTTTCTACCAATTATAGATATACTATACATATGTATATTAGTATTCTGAATAATCGGTTACTATAATACTGCACGAAATAAACGTCGTAATACATTAACGTCAAACGACTTCAACAAAGTAATTCGATTTTAGTTTAAATGTTGATATTTTTTGTCGAATTTTCTCCGGAAATAGAGACTACTGCACTGTATTAAGACCGTTATTGTATGTGTATACATTATATGTGTGTTTGTTCCCCTTTACTATTTGAACACTCGTTTAGTGGCTCCATCTTGATTGAATGAGCTCGAACTCGGGAATTAGAGTCACCTTATAGGCAGATTAAAGTGATAAGATGTTTGATTGTAGTTCAATATGAATTTCACCATGTTGCGGTCGGAGGGTGGAGTACGTATTTTTAGCTTTGAACACCCATGCAGAACCTATGGCGTTAGTATCGAGGATTTGTGTTTCGGGGGTTTCGACTTATAACTCTCACACCGCTAAAATTTTTATGATGTCTGCATGTAGCGTTGTATTGTTAAAGTATTCGATTTTTTATTGTATTGCAAAGAATATTTCTATGATACAAAAAAGACAGGGGAACATTTTACTCTATAGTGACGGAGACCTGCTACTCGCGGCTGTTTTATTTTATTTTTTTATATATATTTCCCTTCATTCGTTTTATAACGTTTACGTAATATTTTTTATGGTATTATTTTAAAATATTTTTATTTAGATGGCTAAAAATAATTTTTAGCCATCGTACTGTATAGATTAACGTCATTCGATAATACCGCAATAGGCTAAATGAAAACAGTGCTCAAATACGAAGAAATCAACAGTAATCGTTTAAAATGCATTAACATTTTTAATGTTATATACCCTCGAGTAAAAAAAAAAAAAAATCAAAACTAGGTATTTAATTTACAATATAGAAAAGAGAGGCGTAAACAGTGGGAAAAGCAAATCCCACTAATAAAAAAAAATAATAATAAAAACGAAACCGTGCATAATCGTTTTAAGCACGTATATTTTATTTTTTATCTAATCAATTTTAAAACAAAAGTGGGAGTTTTTTTTTGACAAAAACGTTTTTTAATACGATTAAAATTTTGCTTTTTATTTATCCGGAATAAATTAAACGCAGTGGAGAGGAGTGGGAGGGAATGCAAAATGTAATTTAAAATATACGAGTATACCGTATTATTGCAATGATAATAAATAATATAAAATATTCGCGAGGCGTAGGTACCCGTCTATAATTAATAAGTTACAAATCTCGAGAATTCGGCCCGTGGAGGGGGGGGGGTGACGGAGAGGAATGGGTGACGTCACTCGAAACGCATCACGTAGTGCTTTATCGTTTGGTATTATTTAGGCGGTGAATATTTAAGTCAGCGTGCGGTCGTTTTAATTAACGGATTTTATGTGGCGAAAAGGTCCCCGCGGCAGTTTATACATTTTTAACGACGTGGCGCGACATCCGTATAAAATATATTATACACAAACTAAAGACTATACTGCCGGGTCGGATAAACGGCCAATAATTAGTTATCGTACCGATAAACACCGTAATCGGTTCGATACAGTGTTTGGCCGTTGAAAAAAACGACTTTTATCTTTTATCGATTCGACAAACCGTATCTTATCTTATCGATTAGTTGAAGGCCCGATTTCGGTTCGATGAGCAATGAGTAAAACAGTTCAATAAAGCTACGGGACCGTTAGCACGTACGCTTTCATATTTATGCCCACTAGTCGCTACTTGCCTACTTGTCGGTCATTGACTATTAATTTATCCTGCGGTTATCAATGGTTAACATTCTTTTAATTTGTCATTTATTATTTTTTATTTATTTTAACAATGTTTCTAAGTACAATATTACAGGTGCACGGTTGCATTTCGTCATCAAACGAAAGGACGGTAACGAATAGCGGCCGACTTATCATTCATTGAATATACCACGACACACTACCACGACCAGGGAAAGTTATCAAATAATTATGTTTATGTTCAACATTACATGCAACAGTACTATACTATACGGAACCGATAAATATATTTGTACGATAGCTAAGCAACCCGATAGCACACTTCTCACCCACCGAGCTGTTTTTATCGATCGTTTATATGCGACCCGGTATACGCGGCTAATAAATCCTATTCGGTTGTAGGTAAAGTCGTTAAAACTGCCGCGGATCAGTTTATTACCTACTGCGATAATATTATAATAATAATTTATTAATTTGTATTTCGTTACGTTTCGACGCGTGCGACGCCATGTTTTGTTAGTTTTGCGGAATCCGACGTTTCGTGTTGATGATCAATAGGTGGAAAAATAATCCGGAATTTAGAAACCGAACATTTATTTAAAATCGGAATTTCGGATTCTTTTAGGCGTTTTTCATACAATTCAAAAACCAATTATAAATGTAAATTTTGATATCCGATTTTGGAATTATCGTTTTTTGAAGTCCAAAATCCGTGTTTTAGCATTTCCGAAATACCCAGATTTATGTCACATCACCAATTGAAAGGAAACCGGGTGTTTAGTATTGACATTGTTATTATTATAATATTATTCGTCAAAATATAATATTTCTCACTTACTCAGTGCGATTTCAGAATTCAAATTCGGAGATATTTGCGCTGAACAAAAATTTATGAATTTCCAAACAGAAAACACTAACGCGTGGAAAATGTTGAAAATTGAACCCACGGGAAAATCGCTCCCGCGAAGCATTGCAATACAAATCATATAGGTATTAACAAAGCGTTCCATAATATTAAATTGCGTATTTCGTTTTGTGTAACCTTTAGTTACAGTTATGTATGTAGTAAGTAAACAAACCCCCCCCCCCCCCCCCCGGTGATAAAACAGCGTAAAAACACCGAAGCTTGTGTTCAAAAAATATATTATTTATTACAGCGAGCCCATTTTTTCTTTAGCGTGCGAACCCGCCAGTATCGTCTGGAACGGCGGTATTTCCAGTACCTACAAAATCAGAATCGGCAAAAATTGGAACTGCGTAATCTCGCACGACAAATAGTTTTTCCAGGTTTTGCCGTTTACGTTTATATTCTGGATTTTGCCATAAGGTTCCGGATAATGCTATGCGTCCTTTTGAGGAAAATAAAATGAGATAATTTTTTTTATAGAAAATACCTACAGTACGTTATTCGTAACGTGAAATCACGTAGTATCTTTGACGTTAACGGGTCCAGATAAGAGCTCAAGGAAACGCGCGGCACCGGAAATATCCGTTTCCGACGACAATCGTTGAAAATATACGCGTTACGATCGAACGACATTTACGTGTACAAAATATACAGTTAAGTTTGCAGTAGTAAACAATAGTCATAAATAGTTTGTTCGTTTTATTCGAAAATCATAACTTGTAGTATGATAGTGAATTCTCACCTTATCACTTATTTGTGTCTACTGTTATCAAACATTCAAGGGTTTTTTTAAAATCTGAACGGAGCGAGGAATGTATTGGTTTTACAATGATGTTTTTTATTATTATTATTTTTTATGTGAACATTTTTTCTACCTGGAAGCTCACTCAGATTATCAGGTATAGCACGTTTTCTAAAATTCAATATTTTCTGGGTGGTACTTTAAAGAGGGTTATTTTTTGAAATTATCATTATTATTTGAGATAATGAGAAAAACCTGGTTCTTTAAGTTAAAAAAGATTGAAAGATTAAAAATAAGGTTGTCATTGGCAACAGTTTATACTTCTTTGTTATTATTGTATTCTAATTATTTTAATCTTTTTTTAAAAAATCACTGTTGTCATGGAAAACCACATTGTTGTAATCGTTTTACCATAATATGACTGACCGTGTACAATATTATATGCGCATGAATCCGCGCCCATCACGTGATTAAAATTCCGTGGTCTTTTAAAACATGCTAAAAGATCGGACCAAATGCTCTGAAAACGATGGACATTTGACTCCATATACATGAACGGACTCGGTCCTTTCGGAAAGATCCGATCCGTTCTAATCAGGGGATATTTATTTTTACGTAAGTGGGTGTAACACAGCGGATTTAGTCCGCAGACCAGATTCACCGCGAGGACCTACCGATTTTAGTCCGTCGCACCTAATCCGTCGAAAAATCGCTCGTGTTGCGGACCGACTAATATATTACAATACAAAAGCGTATCGATTGTGTTAGACACCGCGGTCTCCGCGGTGATAATTGAGTATTGTGTTCGTACTAGACGACCAATATTAAAAAGCTGCCCCAAGATAATGGGGACGGGCGCAGCCACTGGTACCTATAGAGGTAATTTAAAGTATATCTGTAAGCAACGATTAACTGACGAAAAAACGATCCTGACGGGAATTCACAATATAGTAAAATAATTACATAAGAATAAGATTTTCTTTAATGTTGTACCTGTTTTCCGGTTTTTCCTCCGTTTTTTTTCCCGGTGTTTCCCATTTGTCGTGAAAACTCCTGAGAAAATAAAAAATAAAAACACGACTTCCTCAAAGCACCTCCCTAGTCCGATTCCCTTTTAGCGTTATCATTGTAAATCGGAGCGAGATTTCTGGTAGAAAAGTTGTCCAAAGAAAAAAAAAAATAAATAAAAATCAACATCACCGTAAAACCGAAACATCCCCGGCTCCGCTCAGAATCTCAAATATAATTTACGCAGCGCCAACACTCGTATCACAGCGAATTTCGCAAATCAACGGTGGTTTACATTGTCCGGCGTGTCTTCAATAAAGCGTCCGGGCGTTATAATATCTAATGATCTGCCGTTCGACGACCATACGGATAGGTACGGCGCGCGAAAATACGCGCGGTAAAATGTTATGGGGTTCGTTGTGAATTCACGTGAAACCTTTGCGCAGATTTACGGTCATCTGCCGACTGTACACTGTATCGGATGAGTGGCGAAATCGAAAACGTTCGGTTATTATGATTTTCGGCACTCTGTTGACACCGAGCGGTCGGCGGACAACAAATTCAATTATGATCAAACGTACCGTCTCGACGGCCCGGCTAACCGCCCCGGGAAAACGGTAAAAATCCGCCGCCGGTCGTGTGTACCGCGTACCACGGAAAAAAACGTACCATTTCTCGCCGAACGCCGTCCAGATCGCTCTACCGTCCGCTCGGATAATAATAATTCACGCGGAGCGAATTTTCGGCGAGAAAAAAACGATAAAAACGTCATTGATTAGGACAAATCGAGGCGATAACGCGCCGCGCGTAAACGGCGAAAACAAAAATAAATATTATTTTTAAATCGCGCGTGGCGTATCATATTTTATTTCGGAGTATCGTGTTTTTTTTTTTTATTAAAGTTTGAAATATTACGGGAGATGATAATATTTACCGTATCGTAATAACGACGTGCGATATATTATTATACAGGTATATTTTTATTAATAAATTGTCAGTGTAATATACGCGTATATATTAGTGCGACGTGTTTACGATTTTTCTACGGCGCGGGTCATTTTTTCCTATTGCGAGACGATCAGAAAAAAAAAAAACCGGGTAAAAGAAAAAAAATTCGACCCCGCGACGATATACAGTATTAGACACGGAAATCCGAACACACTCCGTATGCCGCGAGGATAGGCCACTGTTCGAGGCGGAAATAATAGTTTGCACAGTATACGGGGTGATTCACTCGGCCGGAAACGCACATTATCTCCGGAAGTATTGACTTTTTTCGGAATTTTTTCATTTTTCGAAAACTTAAGAACCAAACAGCTCTAAACTGCTATCATTTTTCTTTTGTCGCCCTTATTTTCGGCGGTGAAGTCTACTTTCGATTTTCAAACGGCGACCTATATTGAAAATGATATTCCACCATTGAGTTTAGGTGGGGGGAGAGTAGTAGAGCACTATTCAAACGCCGTTTTCCCATTATCTTTTCGGAATGATCGAATTTTGGTTCTATAGCCTATACTCATACAATACTAATATTAGTCGTGTTTTTTTCTCTCCTTGTAGCCAAAGGAACCCGGAAATCAACAATAATAAAACCGATAGACATCACGATATTTGTCGTCAGTTTTTTTTTGTATTTTTTCAGAAGAAACTGTGGGGAATCTGGTAAAATGGTCCGAATAAAGTACTACCAGGGAAAAAATTACCATCTTTTAAGGCGCGACACGAACGATTCGGTGAATTTTTCACTAATCGGTAAACGTGTTTTCTGAGACTAAAAAACCATAAAAGTAAATCGAAAGCCCATTAATATATTTTTGGCCAAAATCATCAGGATATTATAACACACGCATTTTAATTTTCGCTGTATAAATTACTGTACCGATAAAAAGCATTATGCATACGAGTATTATAGCCTCGGTTCTGCACTTTGAAAAAAAGAATACTGTATAGGTTTGTAAATTATTATTATTACTTTTTTTTATCTATGTTTTATGCCAAGCGATCGTACCTGTATAGACGAAAGCGGGGTTTTTTTTTTTTTATTCAATTCAAAAACTCTTGGTTTGTTGAATCGTCTGCAAATTTTAAGTGTTATACTCGTCGACAACGACGGGGGAAAAAAAACAAATCGCGAACGAATTTTTTCTCGGATCTATTAAAATATAGCGTATACAAATTTTAGACTTGAAAAAAAAAACAACAGAATACGAGTATAATGATATGTATAAAAACAGAAATCGCGTCAGTGGAATCTCGAGATAAAAAAAAAAGGATTTATATCGCTTCGTGAATTATCGCGGAAAACCGTCGAAACAAATAACTTTTCTCGTTTTACTCGCGGCACATGAAATAAAGTCAACGTTAATTTCGTATCTATCTGAAAAAGTGTGAAATCATTTTTAAATAATACAATATTACGGGCGCATCGGCTGTGATGCATCTGTGGCCGACTAGAACCGCGATTTATGTGCGAATCCCGCCCCTACTGTACACCATAAATGATCAGAAACGATTTATAGTTTAGTTTCTGACCTCATCCCAGTATACACCACTTTACAGGCGATGTTCATTCCTACAATTATTATGCTTGACAATTATGTGTTGCCGTACACACACATATGTATATATATATATAAATACATTTAATCGTTTTGGAAATTTCAGAATCCGAACACAGCGATGTATTGGTATTTACTATCACGTGTACTTGATTTTTTTTAAAAAATAATTTTTTCTCCGTCCGTGGACAATTTTTCAACCAAAAATCTTGTTTCAATAAAAAAAAGTCGTTTTTTATTGTATTGTATTTCGGATCTAGTTTTTGCATTTTAGCGAATCATTTCGTGATTATACAATCGGTTTTTATAATGATTGAAAGGTATTTGACAAATTTACGACGTTAACGATTACATTACGTTAAATTTCGTTCTTCTACCGGAAATTGATTATTGAACGCCGCGTTTCGGCCGTAGACAACAACGACGTACGGTGTAGGCAATGTCAGTAGTATTTATCGTTTTTGAACGTTAGCGTGCAATGTGCTGTATTGTACCACAGCCCGCGCGAAAATATTCATTATTTTTATGCCGTTAACTAGAAAAAAAAAAAAAAATAAATAAAAATAACGCCAGATAAAAAAATTCGGCGCACTACTTTACGGGACACCCTGCATTATAATTTATGCGATGTATCGCGCTACGAATTATCCCGAAGAACGCCTTGGCTCTCGCGGCGTTTAATATTATGCGGCGTACGCGCCGAGCAGCTGTCGCCGTCCGTGTAAATATCCGCCGCTGTCGTTGCCGCACATCGCCGGAGAGACGTGTGCCCGGGCGGAAACAACGTTTACAACGTACCGACGGATAAAATATCAGAATATTATAATACGTCCCACGGACCCGTGCGTATCGGTCGCAAAACGATACGGACAAACGACGCGATTTACGTCCGCGGTCGAAACCGTTACGCCGCGACGGTCGTGCAATTTTCATGTAACGCGCGTTACAAATCGTGATCGAACCCCTAAAAACCCAACCGGTCGGCAGAACGAAGAAAATATTTACGGCGCGGCGTTGATAGGCCGCTGTTGTAAACGTTTTCGTTTCTACCGGATGGTGTGTTGCGAATTTCGCACGTAACATTTTTCCCGAAAGAAAACGTTGTCTCGTCGGTGCGTAAGTGTACGGCGGGGTTTTTAACTTTCGTCGCGGTTTTTTTAACAATCGCGAAAAACCGGGGAAAAAATTTAGCAAAATCGAGAATGTTTACAATGCAATATTTTACGGCTTCGGTTTTTCGGTTTTTTTTTTTTTTTTAATTAGATCAATCAAAATTGAAGAGACTTCAAATTAGCACAGAATACCACTGCTTTGCTTTTTTTTGGACGCGCTATTGTATTTTAAAAAATATTCTGGCGATTTTCGAGCTATTTATAAGTATTTAACATTTTCGATATTTTTGAGTTTTTTTATGTGTTTAATGAGGATACAATTGTTTTGAGTTTATTAAAGGTTCATCATAAGTTGTGGTTAAAAAAAAATTGAGCACAATATAGTAGTTTTGTTTTCATAAGCGTTTTGAGATCAAATGTTGACGAAAATCGTAAAAATGTTTAAACGTATAAACTTCGCACAGAATTTACATTTTGTGTTTTCTTCCTGTTTTTCCTAATTATTATGAAAACTGCTCGCTAAATCGAAAAACAAATTTCTTACTCATCAACCATATTAAAAATGGCATAAGAAAGGTCTTTTGTTGTTTTTCTGTTGGACTATTTGAAATATTCATACTTTTTACCGTTGTTTGTATTTATATATTATAAAACATTAATGCTTTTACTGTGACGGATATCAATTTAACAATTCATTTATTAAATGAAAAAATTAACAACCCAACATAAATGTATCGCAAATTACGAGTTTTAACGAGATTTGGCTTACAATGGCTTGTTTATGTAATTGTTAAAATTCTAATAAAAAATTTAAGTGTATACTATTATATTCTTTACACGAATTCCAGCCATTGATATATTCCACGGTGATTTTATCGAATTCACGGTGTTCGTTGTTTAGGTATCACCTATTCGGCGGAAACACGGACGTACAACAGAAAAGAAAAGAAATCAATAAAAGCTTTGAGATGTAACGGTGTTATAAATGCGCAGAAAAGATAAGCCGGAGAGGAAAATATGTTCGTAGGCACCTATACTTGAATGTGTTAACAATGAAAATGCGTAGAAAACGGAAAATAATAGAGAAGAATAAAGAATAGTGAAATGGCTGAAAAGGTTTTGTTTTTTTTTTTCTGTTCTGCATTTATTTTGTCGGAAGAAAATAATATATTGTAGTGGTATTTGTTGGAATTAGTATCTGAATAATGACATACAACGTATTCGTGTGGTACTCGGCAATAAATCCATTTGTAGACGAAAACATTTATATTTCTCAATGACCAATCGTGTATAAGTTTTGTAAGTATTATTTTGCATTTGTTTTTATTATTTTTTTTTTTTTTGATACGCTTACGAATTTGTTCAATCGCTTTCGGTTGAGCGAAAATGCCACGAAAATGTCGTTTTATGCTCAATTATTATGGATATTTAAATACGTCGCACAAAGGAGGTGAAAAATAACGCTCGTCGCGGGAATTTCGTCGGCAGGAAATGCGTTTTTTTCCTCTTGTTTCCCCGTTTCGGCAAAACTTCCGAACTCTGTTGCGGTCCCCCGGCCCTTCCACAAGCGAACCCCGGACCTTTTAGGGAGAGCGTGCGACGGCGCGCACGGTCGTCCTGCCCTCCTCTCCTCGAGGGCATAACATCGCGAGGACCTTTAACCACCGCCGCGGCTCACCCGCCGTCGCTTCCCTCCGTGCTCCGCAACACTCCGGCCGGGTTTTCCCGAGCGCCGTTTGATTTCCCGGGCGCGCGTAGTCACATAAATTATTCACCCTCTCCAATCACTAGCCACCGCCGAACTCTTCTCCTCGTCCCATGCTCTCCCCTTCATCCCCCGGTCGTCTTTTACCACCCGTCGCCGCGACTTTTCGGGACTGTACCGCCACCGCCGACGCCGCATTCTTTCGCCCCGAAGGTGTACGATACACACACACACACACACACACCAACACACACCCACCCACACACACAGAGCTATATATATATATATATCAACGACAACTACCACCGCCCTATCTCCCCTCATACCTCGCACCGTACCTCGGGACGTCACCTGTATAGTCCGCGACCCCCGCGTTACAACGCCGGCCGTATATAATATTCGGGTGATCGATACACACTCACGCACAACAAACGTCGCTATATAGCGGCCGCGAAACGGGCCGGAAAAAAAAAGAACGGAACGAGAAAACAAAAAAAAAAAAAAAAGAAGTCTGTCGCGCGCCATCTTATTTTTATTGCCGCGCCGTGGCATTAACCTCTCGTAAACGTGACTGCAGCTCGAAATTACGGGCTCCCCGACCCGTCCGCGCCGTCGAATTTCTTCACACCACCGCACACTGTAACGCATCACAATCGAGTACAGAAATTTACGAAACAAAATAAGAGCTGTACCGCCGTTGCAGGTGGGTAGTTGGGAAGGTACGATTTACAGAACAATTCAATCGCCGACGCAAAACGATTCTGAACGGAGTTCGGTTAAACACGATTTGAAATGCCGCGATTTTGGGCGTTTCATAACGATTTGAACACAGATCACTTATAAATAAAACTACTATTACGATATACATTAACTTTTAGATTCTGAGCGGAGCCATGAATGTATTGTAACACCATACAATGGAGTTTATTTTGAATTTATTTATTTTTTCAAAACAGTTAATGAACAACTTTGTTACCGAAAATTTGCGTCCGATTTTCAAATGTAACACATTTTCTGGAAGGAAATTTGTATGGGACGGTACTTTAAGAAGCTCATTTTTTGGGTATTCGAAAAAACGTAGGAAAAACGGATAAATTTACGAAGTGTATTATTTTCAAATCGTAAGTATTAAGGTCTTTCAAAACAGGTGTAACCGAATTCCGTTCAAATTCCTTTTTCATTAGCAATGTTTAACCGTTGGCCGTTGCGTACATTAAATTTCCCTTTTACCTTCCGAACGTCTCACCCACAACAGTGGTCCACCATCGTGTGAAGTATATCCGTTTGTTTTTTTTGGACTTTCAAACATAACTAATGACGAACCACGCGTTAAATTCGTCGAGCATTTTCGCAGAGTCGAAAATATGTTATCCGTTTAATACCAAACAAAAACTAAAAAAACTCAAAATTCGTCCGAATGAAATTGTTGCCACTTTTGATGCGGTTTCACAAATTCGAAAATGATTCTTTGAACCTTTGAATCTACATTTTACCCGTTTTTCTTACGTTTACCCCGGTTTTTTCCAATTATTTTAATAATTACATGGGAAATCGTTAAAAATTAACACCTAAGTGCACCAAGGCGCTGCCAGATTCTACCCTAAAGTTGATAATCGGAGCAAGAATAATTGTCGTAGAAAAGCGATTCGCTGATAGAAATAATAAAAAAAAAAAACACCCGCATCATAATTTATTATATTGTGTACACATAGTAAAACCGCGTTTGTCGGAACAGTGGCGCGCTTTGGTGAGAAAAGGTTTGGGGTTTAAACTCCCCCCCCTCCATTGGCTAATATCATCAAAAATCATACGAGTATATTAAAACGGTATTTCAATCATGAAATTAAACGTTGTAGTAAAATTACAAGGGGAAACTCGATTAATCGAATAAAAGTAAGTTTTTTTTATATCCGGCTTTTCATATCGCATTTTCGGGTCAAGTGTATAGTAAACGGACCTGCGATTCAACCGTGATTTTATGATTTATACTTGACCCATCCCCGTTCGTTGAAAATTCCCGTTACTGCCACCGGTTCACAATCTAAAATAATCAATACGACGCGGATGTCCACGTTCCCGCCCAACCTATATGTATAGCTGTCGAGGGCGCCTTATTTTAACCCCGGACATTTTTTTTTTTCCGTATCGTCATATATTATGTTTAGCTCAAAGTACGGGACCGTGACAATGAAAAAAAAAAAAAAAAAATGATTTTAACAATAACAGTCTCTTTCGATAACGTTAAGTACGTTATTTTCCTCGTCGCAAAGCGCACGCGGAACCGAAAAAAACCCGCGCGTATAACAATCGAATAATCCTTTAAATTTGTATTTTTCAAACGTGTTTCAGAAACACGTTTTAAGAAATCTAGAAAATTATTTCGTACAAAGTAGCATCGTGGGGCGCGGAAAATCGTAATTTTTGAATGGCGATGCTCCGTCTTAAAGCTACGGTTTTAGAGTTTTCGAGTATTTTTTATATTCATCGAAAAAAAAAACCGTTTTCCGAGGTGAAAAAGAAAGAAATTTCGGTAAAACTAACGGGCCGACCATTCGGAAAATACCACAACAATAATACATTAACACGCGGACGGACAGCGAGTTTTTCGATCAGAGTATCACAACTATCTGCGAGCGCGCGCACACACACACATATACAAAACGCTTAATTTCTATTTGATTAGTTAACATTATATGGTGCGGGGATATTGAAAAAACAATAACGTCGACGGCGGTTCGAAAACGACGCAGTATAACGATGTTTTTTTTTTTTCCTCTCTTTCGTATATTACATTCACGGCAGATTACGTTTTAGTTATCTTTCTCCCCGTCGGAAAATATATATTTTTATATTATATACGCGAGCGCTGTCGTTTATTTTGTTTTTTTGTTTTTTTTTTTTTTGTCATCCACGTAGTCCTTTCGACAATAAAAAACCGATTTTCGTTCAGTTACAATACTCATATCGTATATACGAGTACGGCGCATACGAGAAGCGGGGTAGTGGAAATGTACCAAAAAAAAAAAATAAATATAATAAATAAACAAATAACGGCGGAACGGGGTTCCGTTTCGAGCGCAAAACCATTTTAAAACCGTCCGAATAATCATGTTTCGCATGCCAATAAACGTAATAATATAATACGCATGCATAATACAGTACGATAATACGACGTGTACCGTTATCGGGTTTATGTATGTATTTCGTATTAAAACGTACAGCGATTATTTCTGCGCGCTTTTATCGATATTTTGAATTTAGCGTTCTATATTTATTATGTAGCTAAAATAAACCGTAACAGTATAAGGCGGAAGGCGAAGAACGCTGAGAAAAAAAAAAACAAATGCCATAAAACCGGTATAAAACACGAACGAATCGCAGCGTGTATCATACGAAAATGGATGTCGAAAATATAAAATCGAAAACAAAAAAATAAAAAAACGAAAAAATGTCGGTATAAAACGCGCGTTCGGTTATCCGAGATTCGTTTAAACGGCGACAACGGGAGACAGCGGTTTTCTGGTTTTATAGTATTTTCACCTAATATTAAGCACTTTGCATGACGGAAAGGTAAAATAACAGATTTTGTTTGAAAAGTTTTCCGCAAAAATGTCTATGTTAATTTTAATATATTTTTGTGTAGGCAATAGTCGTACCGCCATAGACGCAAATCTAGGGGGGGGGGGCTTAGCCCCCGAAACTTAGCCGTATCTCCTCAAAAATCAAAAACCCTGGTCGATAATTTATTTCAAATTAATTGATAGCATTGTTACAAACATAAAAACAAGATTTTCTACTGAAAGTCAATAAATTTGTCCAGAAAGCATATTTTCAAGTCCTCTCCCCAAGAACAAAATTGAAATTGCGCCTATGCGTAACACCCGTCACAAAATTCAGTCCCGGTAATTCAAAAAAAAAAAAATATGAGAGAATTGATAAGAAATATCAATCGGAAAATCCATAGAACAAAACGATGGACCCTATCAGCGGCTAATTTATTTAAAAATTCGTATTATTTGCATACATTTTTTTTTTTTTTTTTTTACATATTTATCTAAAATAATATATTATAATAAATATTGAAGGCAAAGAGATCATAGGGATATTATATCGCCCCATGACTTATTTTCCTAAACCTGACCTAACAATCTCTTAAAGGAATTTATGACGATAAACAAATATACATTTGTGCGTTTAAGTACTCGTTTTTTCTTATTTCAATTACAAAAAAATTGCCCATAATATTATTGTCTATAGCGTAAACGTTAAATTATAATAATAATTATATAAATTGTATTGTTTTAGATTCTAAGTGTATAAGGATGGCCAAGGAATGTATATGTATTTGTTTTAGTATGTGTGTGTGTGTATGTTTTTTTCCTGTCTGTAAACAACTTTTTGCCAGAAATCGATTAAAAAATAACAAGTGACCTTTTTTGGTTCCGTTTTTGATCCAGTTGGTGCGTTGAAATTGTCATTATTATTGATTTTCCAAAGGTTTACCGTGATAGTTGGGAAAAACCGAAAACGATATTGTAGACAAACATTTACGACGCGCCGCAGCGTTAACGGCTTCATAATTTTAAATACTTACAATTTATGCGGTCTACCAGAAATCTCGCGTCAATCGAAAAACGTCAAGAGACATTGTTTGCCGTTCCATTTTGGTTTTTCGTGTGTTTTTTTTTTTTTTCTTCATTAGCGTTTTAAGCCCAAACGAAAATCGTATAAATTATAGCAGCGATTCAAAACATTTATAAACGACCTCCGCTCATAATGGTTTTTCGTCAGAAATGGTTTGCCGTAACTCGCAGGTTTAAATTAAACAAATAATCCATGTATACTACCTTTCCAACGTCCCACCTGCACTAGTAACACACTAGTCAGCGGATTTTTTTTTTTTTTTTACATTTAATTCAGTTAAAACGTATTAACGGCGAACGGCTCGGCTTTTCGCGTATTTGAATTGAGTCGATGCGTTTTCGATCTCCCAATCGGGGCGACCGTCTATAGGGAAACGGAAAAGCACCACCTTGGGTCGTACCGAAACTCGTTTGGTCAGCGTTAAGTAAAACATATAGCAGCCGGCCGCGCAATATTATCCAAAAACCCGAAACAATAAATCCGTCTGAAGCCCGACCGACCGGAAAAGGGACGAAAACGCGGAAATAAAAAAGAACAACAAACAGTTTAGAACCTCGACGCTTCTGCGGATCTGGATATTATTGCGTCCATAAATAAGGATTACGTGTACGATTAATAATTTATTTACTACCTGTATTGTATTACGTACAAACATGAATTAAACATTTTATTACCAGCGTAACATAAAATCATCGGGTGTGATGGGGGAAGGGGTGGGGAGAGCCGATACTGTAAATAATATACACAAAGAGTGATGTGTCGGTTACGGTTAATGATTGGCAAAACGGCGGTTGGATTTAACTGTGAATATTGCGTGGGTGTATTGTTTGAAGTGCCTTAGGTAAGTGGACGATTTGTATAAAAATAAAGAATCAGTTTTTTATTTTTTTTTTGAATTCATACTAATGAATTACCGTGTTGGCATTATATTATCAGGCATGAAGTAGGTATTATTATTAATAGTCTATTATAATTTAAAAAAACGTATAATTTTCGTAATTAGGTGTTTAAAATATACGGTTTGTTCTTAATGAATGGAGTATGAAAACGACGGAGCGAAATATCCACTTAAAAAAAATCCACGGGCAGACAGACCGAACCAATAACTTTTGGACTTTTTCTAGTTATCCCTGGCGTCGCCACTGATAGTGTTTCCTGTATGAAATATAATATTTTACAACATAATCTACTAATTAAGTAATTTACCATTTATTTCCTGGCGGACACACGGCGAGCAAAATCTTACTATACTAGGCGTCCTATTCACTTGACTGTATGTCCATTTGGGCACAAAAACTTTTTAAAAAATGCTCTTACATACACCAAAAAACTTTATGACGTATGTTAATGACGTTTCGTGTTTTTTATGAGATCATTTTCCACTTGAAGTTCATACTCTATCACAATTTTTTTTCCGACTTAGGAAAACACTATAAGTTTTTATACGAAACATTATTACTCATCATTTTGATTACTTTAACAAATGCCTTAATTTTATCATTTATTAAAAACCGGTTTATTGATTTACATTGAAAACTTAAATTTAGTACATTGAAACGATTGAAAATGCCTGATAAGTAAGCTAACGATGTTATCCTCAGCTTATCTGTCAATTTACCACCGAGTTCGAAATCGGTGTCTCCTAGGAATAATGCAACCTCAGAATGTAATAGTTCAAATAACCAGCTAAGCATTCTTCCTCGGGACAGCGATCTCACGTTTCAAAGTAATTTAATGCGATCACTTCCCGTTTTCCCAGAACAAAGTTTTGAAAATAAACGAGATTGTAGAGCCCGATAGGTAGGTATTCCTACCTCTATAGCGTCCTAGCATTGGCGCACATTGGGTGTAAATTTAGGGGGTACCAGACTAAATTACGAAACACAGATTCGTGGGGGGATTCGCCTCGTATGCCTCCCTACTACTGCAATAAACTACATTACAATTATTTAAATTTTGTATATAACTTTAGTTATAAATAGAACATAATTTCGTAGCTAACCGTGTGAGACATAAATATAAAGTAAGATAATCTTATGATTTCTTGTACGATTGCTTTTTAATGTTTAGACGAAAACTGAAACGTGCCATACTGTTCAATCGTGAATTCCCGAACTCGTAACGGGAAAAAAAATTAATATTTTTCCCAGGCCAATTAACCGCAATAGTTTACAAATAATTGGTAAACTACTGAAATAAATTATTCGGGCAAACTGGGAGCTAAAGCTTTACAAAAGCTTCCCCGTGAACGTTGCAACGTATGCGAGCATAATTTTTTGTTACCGATTCCGTTTTAATCGCAACAATCAGAAATTATCCACGCACGTGCGCGGTGCGTGCCGACGATTACGGCTCATTAACGTATTCGCCCGGGATAATAATGTACACGCCAACCGCAGTTTGAGAACCGCTGCCATTAAGTAACGCACGAGAAACGGCAAATGAAATGGTAACCGCTTTTCGGGACGATCCCCGTGACGACGTGGGAAGCAATTTCGTTAAACCCGAGGTCGGAACCGGGAAATATTTTCTGGCGTGCCCGCAAACGCGTGACAAATGAAAATCTAGACAATATAGGCAGGCACGTCAAAAGACCCGGAAAATACGACGGACGCGGATGAACGGCAAACACGTCGCCGTCGTCTGCAATTCGCCAATGTAAAAAAATTAAAAAAACGGCACACAAACGACGATAGCGTACGGTTCAAAATTTGAAAGTTCCAATGAAAAAAAGAAACCGCGTCGCGTCGCGGCAAAGGAAATAAAAGAAACGATTGAAATCGTTAAATTAGCCGGTAAACAAGCACGGGGAAAAAATATTAACTCGATCGGCGGTAAAAAAAAAAGTAATAACAAACCCGGAGACGAAGACAACGAAGTTTTTGTGCTGATTGCTTCGGGGTACAATGTTGTATTCATTTAGTGACACGAATTATTCTGGTTGAGCGCGATCCGGGTCGCCAACGTATAGTATAACAATAGACTTGTACAGTATGCTTTATGTCGGATGTGAATTTGAAGTTTGACCTCGACGGGCGTCCGTAAAGCCTGAACTACATAGTCACTATCGCGACAGTTGCGAAATTCGCAATCGTGATTGTAATGTTGTCACACCGCGAACTAAATATCGCCGTGCACCCGGGGCGGTAGAAAATACACCGAACTAAATTGTTCGTGAAAGCAACTATCACAATAACGCGCGCGAACGGTACAGTCAATTTAGTTACTATCGTGAAAGTGATTATAGCGACTATCACCGCGTGGGCGCGCACAGTGCAGTATTTTAGTAAATAGTACGGCGTAGGCGGCGTATGTAATTATTACGAGTCCGGGGCCCTCGCGCTTATTTCCAGGTTTGGGACTGGCGACTATTATTATTTGGCCGTTTACACCTCTTTTGTAGTTGATGAACTATAAAAAAAAAAAAAAATTAAAAATATATCATATAGTACAATCAATACATTCCAGTTTTTTTCCTTGCAAATCTTGTATCACAACTTTTTGCGTTAAACAATCGTAATANNAAAAAAAAAAAAAAAAAAAAAAGGAACAAAATAGAAAAATTAATAGCTACCCATACAGCAAATATTGTAGCTAATTATAATAATCGCGATAGAAACGAATACTCAATTGAAATAGCACATAATTTAGAAACGCAAAAATACATATGAGTTAATCAATAAAGAAAAAAAAGGGGATAAAACCGCCAACTAATAATATCTGCCAGTCCCGAACGTAGAAATAAGTGGGAGGACGCTAACCTTAAAATACGAGTAATTATTGGCGTATGATTTTTGGTAGAAAATTTGTACACAGACAAAAAAAAAAAAAAATTAAAAATATATCATATAGTACAATCAATACATTCCAGTTTTTTTCCTTGCAAATCTTGTATCACAACTTTTTGCGTTAAACAATTAATTATTTGTGGAAGTAAAATCTTTTATTATAGTCTGTAGTCTGGGGAAAAGGCGATGCCTCTGGGCCTTTAAAATGCGTATAATAAAAATAATTACTACATTACGCACACATTTGTCTTATACACCAAGTGCAACTCATTAATAACCTCGTTAACGATTTTCAAGAATTTCTCGTATCCAAACGTGTTCACATGAAATCAAATAAAAACCAAACAACTTGAACATTTCAAATGCCTATAGATAATTCGCCATAATGTGTTGAAAATTCGACCACGACTGGAAAATTTCAACATTGGTATCCCGTGAAAATGTTCGGCCCCAAAATTATATTCAACCGAATTACAACAAAAACTAAAATCGATAATACCGATAATACTGATTTTAACGGTAATATATTGCCGTAAGCTTTCTAGTTTCTCCCAGTTAGAAAACTACGAAGAAAATCGAAAAATGACTTTCGCAATGCATAAACTGGATTTGAAATGCTATAAAAAAAAAAAAAAAAAAAAGCTCTCTTCTCGTTTTCCGATTGAAGCAAATTTAATTTCCGGTGTGAAAATCGTCGACAAGCAGAATGTAAAACACACACCATGACGATATAGTAAAATCAATACATTCCGGGTGATTGCATTCTGGATGATCTAATAATGAACGAGCCATACCTATTTTAAACGATGTCGTCTAATTTTATTTCATCCTAGAATTTGGCGATTGTGTTCTTTGTTTCAACAATCGAATTGCCGTGCATAATTGTAATATATTTTATGTCCGCGCGGGCGATATCGGTGTTCTAGCGTTATTCTGGCGACGTCCGTACATTTTCATCTCTGTCGAGACATTTCGAAACTGATTATTGTGCAACGCGACCCGGCCGCGGCGTCGGTTTCTTAATAATTTCGTTCTTTCAAGTAACGCGGTGTACATTGTCGAGAACTCGCGAAAATATCGCGGCGCATAACAGTAATTATTATTATTGTTATTATTATTATTATCATTACGATAATGGGGGCGTTTCGGCGAGTCTGCACGAGCGCGGCGCCCGGAACAGTTTGTACGGTATACCGCGGTAACGGTTATTATTATTATACCGCCGTGCAGTAAATAACGATCGCGATGCTCGGAGGACACGGGCGAATCGCCGGGACCGGGAACCGATCGATCTCCGGCGTCGGCGACGGCGTACGTTCGGTTGCCGGTGCCGGCGCCGCGTTTCAAAGACTTTCGGCGTCGCGACAGCACGGCCCCGGCCGGACGCATTGTACGAGAGCGCATTGTTGTCACGCTACGGAAATGAAACGGCCGGAGAACAGGAGTCGGGAACATTAATTTCCAGACACGGAAGCGATCGGAAATCGCAATCGCCGAAAGGTAAAGCGGTTAGGTTTTAGATACCCAGAACGTAAATATATCGATAGAGATGGCGGTTGTTTTTCCGTGCGCCCGACAAGGAGTGTTAAATCGCAAGACACGACCTGTAATGTTGCAACATCGCCGGGGCTTCCGACCGTCTTTATGAGTGCATGTCAGAATTTAGGCGAAAACAACTCCGGATCGCGGTCGGGTCAGAGAGAAAACGCATTCATCGTCTCCCACAGAATTTTGATGAATGCGATGCTAATTGAGAAATAAGACGTCTATATCGTCTTCTGGAGAACTACGTTCCGTAAAACTATACGTCTCGTCATTATTCATTCGGGGACGAATATTACGCGGGCATCTACGGGGGCTAAAGCTCCCTCCCTCAGCATGTTCATATTTAAAAAAAAAATAGGACTTGCAGTAGATTATATAATTTACGAGTAGTATCAATATGCCGACTCTGGCTCACTTCTGATAATTTCACTTTAAAACAAATTTCTGATCTATATTCACATTGTTTTATTTCCTGTTCTTTGTTCACATGCATAAAATAAAAATAATATCTGAAATGAAAAAATAAAAAATAATATTTGAAAAATTAAATTTCATAATATTTAAATTAACATTATTTTTTATTATTTGTTTTTATTAAATTATTAGGGTATTCTCTGAAATTTGTATTATTAATAAATTTATTTCTATATTTTGGAATTTAACCAAATTTCTATATATTGACAAATATTTTATTTTGAAGGTATAAGTAAAATTTGAAGTTAATCGATCCAGTAGAATCCAAAATCTTTTAATAATCCATTTTCACAAAATTTAATCACGTATTCTAAAATAATATCTGCAGATCTGCGGGTCGGGTTTTTTATTTTAATATATAGTACATTTTATACTTATTTTTATTAAATAATATCAATAAAAATGAATTTATTATGTTAATAAATATGGAAAAAGAATTTTTAGAACCAATACACTGTC
>CABPRJ010001987.1:0-33207 GCA_902439185.1 Cinara cedri | reverse complement strand
GTTATTAAAACACGACATATTATTGAAATGTGGTTATTTAAGAGCACACCGGTGAATGAATTATGCGACAAAACCGTTCAATTCAAAAATTCTAACGAAGAAGTTAGCAATACATTTATCAATACGCCAATACTAATTCAAAAAGCAGTTAAAGTAAAACAATTTTATAACTTGAAGGAACATTTAGAAAGTCTTAAACAAATACAAACAAAAATAGGATTATTACACGAACAAACAAAAAATAAAAACCAAACTCCCACAATTCCGTATGTAAGTTCAAACAACGATAACGAAAAAGATGTATTTGAACGTCTAGAGACATTCAATGAATCGATACAAAAGATTTCAAAAGAAGTAAATTGATACAGTACACCGATATTTTGTGAAAAACATATTGTAATAACTAATTTATTATTTTAATTTTATTGTTTTAGGTATCTCGTCTGTCGTCAATGATCGAAGAACAAAAATGTAATGAAAAAAAGGAAAATGAGCAAATATCTAAAACAAAATCAAACGACCATACAGTAACTTCAGACTGCTTAAAGTTATTAGACAACAATGTAGTACACGAATCGAATTTACCGCCATCACAAAGTACTATTATTAAATCTAATAATGATGAAATAAAAACAGAAGTTCAAAAGATACCAAGTTTCAATCCGAGTAAAAAATCACAGAAAAAAAAAATATCGGGTTCAAAACTTAAAACTGAATCCAATACAAAATTTGAATCTACAAGTGTATCCGAAAATACGAATACACCAAAAATCGATTTGAACTCGGTTAATGAAAATGAAAAAACTATCACGGAAAATGTTTTAGCTTGTTTTTCTAACAATATAGAGTCTGTTTTAAACAAACATTTTACGACGCAGAAAAACGAGAAATGTGAAATTTTAGATTATTTGTCAAAATTAGAAAAGACATTGAAAACATTAATTTCCAATAAGTCTGTCGAACACGCACAAAACAAATCAAATGTTAAAATTGAAAATAATAAAGAACATGATTTAATTACAGAAAATATTAAATTTCAAAACGAATGTAAGAACAATCTCGTCTGCAGTACACAACCTCAAAAATCAATAAATGAAATTCCGATAGTAGATCCGAGTAATAACAAAAATGTATGCAAAAACACGTGCAATAATTTGAATGGATGTAATTGCAAATTAATAAAGAACGAAGCTACTAACACGGAAATCACAAGACCGTCACAGCACATTGATTACGTTAAAATATCTTTGGGTGAGTTGTTAAGTTTTTTAAAATATAAAGAAGAAGAAGTTAAATCATTAAACGTGTGTCCGATGACAATAGAAAATGTACAGAAAAATAAATTAAACGAAAATAACAATAATAGCGATTGTCCGAAGAAGATAAATTCCTGTTCAAAAAATGGTGACGTCGACAATAACGGCATCGCTGTTAAATCTACAAATACAATGAAATTGAACGTATGCAAGGAAAATGATATTTGCTCGTTTCTTCACTCTCAGCCGATTCCGGAATGGATAACATTATTAAAAAAGGACGTTCAAATCAACGTAAAGAAGGAGCAATGTCAAGAAACATTAAATCAACCGGAAAAAATCAACAATAATTCCCAGCATGGTCAAAATATCGATCAATGTAAGAGAATTATTAATCAAAATCCACAAACTGCGAATCAGTACCAATCAACCAATTCATCGCAGACTGTTAATCAATTCCAGCAAATGACTGAATCGACTGATCAATGCCCAAAAACATCAACTAATCATTGCCTAAATACCACACCTAACCAATATCCGAAGACCTCATCTAATCAATACGTCAAAACAACTGATCAATATCCATCAATGAATATTGATCAGCATCAAAAAATAACTAATAAATATCCATCACAGAAATCTATTAAAGTCCAGCAAACGACTGAATTGATCGATCAACGTCCAAAGACAATAGACCAATGCATACAAACGAGTTTATCACAGGCTAGTAATAAAAACCTGCAAATGACAACTCAAAGTCAAAAATATGCAAACGATAATGATTCTAAGGAAGCTGGACAATTTTACATCATCGCGAACAACAATTATAAACCAGATACGCAAGTCTGGATACCCATTCGGCCAAAATAACTGACACCGACGTAACAGGAAAATCATACTGCAGGATTATCATACCTCCCACAGCATGGTTATCTTATGATTATCATGCCTCCCACAGCAAGGTAATCTTATGATTATCATACCTCCTGTATCAAAATTTTAAGATATATCAAGCTTCTTAAGTTAAATAACGGAGGTATATCATTCCTAGGATAATCCCATCACTCACAGGTAACAAAATCCTAGGATAAATATAAATTATAAAATCTTACAATGAGTGTACAATTTATCTAGGATAATCATACCACTCACTAGTAACATAATTCTAGAATATAGATACTCCCTTTAAATATATACGCTAGAATATTATTTTACTATAAGAAAATCGTACCTCCGGTCACTATTAACATGTTATGTATATTTTCACTGAAATTGTTTTACAGTAATCGTTTAATGCAATAACATTTATTTCGTTATCAATGTTTCTTTTGATCTTCAAAAACAGCACACATACGCGGTAGAATGATTTTTATTTTTTTTTTTGTTCTCGTAACAATCCTATTTTTGTATGTATTTGTTTACGACTTACTAAATGTTTTGGGAGAAGTGATTTTTTTTTACTATAACTGCATTTTCAATTAGTAGATTTTTGTTTGCGTCAAGGTTCAGTTTTCGAATACATTTGTTTAATACTTGCTATACTTTTCTTCAACTTTCAAAATGTTTTGACTTCAACTACATTTGTTTGGGAGATATTTAAGTGAGATGTTAGCATTAAAACAAAATAATATACAGCACTGCATTGTTATGTAGCTGCAAATGCCCAGTAGGTACCCAAGTAGGAAAACTAAACCCCTATCAAAATATACAATATCAATCAGTAAGAAACGATAATTTTATACCTATATTTTCTATGTTATTATATTATAATTATTTTTTTTATTTATTGTTCTCAAGTAAAAGTAATAATATTGTAAATCGTTATACCTTTGTACGGTCACATTCTAATTATTAAAATTAAAATAAATAATTTTTCTTTCTTTGGTGAAGTAAGATGTTTTGTCGTATTTGTAAAATACTATGCCCGCTCTTTTCAAGGTGATCTGGAACGCATACTACTATATCAAACGCCTAAACAACACGGAATGTACTATGATATGTAAATTCGTTAATTCGATCCTCTATATAAACAAAATATATTTATTAGTTAAGATATCAAAAATTCGTTAAATAAATAAGTCGTTAATAAAATATGTAAATGCTAAAATAAAAAAACTACAAACTTAAATTGTATGATATTCTTCGTAGAAACTAAATAATATTGAAGTTTGGATTTTTTAGTTGGAGAACTAAATTTGCAATTCTTTGTTCGTTGCATGTTTTTCTTTTCGGATATGTTCAGCCTTAAATTATTCTCTCTATAGAATTTTCAGTTTCATTCTGGATTTTTCGGAGCAGTCTCATCAATTTGTAAACTTCTGGTTTTATGAATACTAATCTGTATACATTTTTAAATAATTTGGTTAGCTTATTAATGTTATGGTTATTGATATATTATCGTTCCTAGCTATTAAGTTGATCGTGCCATAATTCAGCAATATTTGTTGTTCTTGGCAAGTTTTTTTAAAAATGCCAGGACAAGCCTTGAATGTTCCATCAGCGAGCCTAAAATTTGATACCCTCAAATATATGTAATTCTGAACTTTTGTGAAAATCATACATTTATTATCTCCTTCAATTACATTTTTTAAAACAAAAAGTTGTCCTGAAATTGTACTAGTTCTAGATACCATATTGAAATTCGCAATTTCGTTCTGATAAATTTGTTTTGATAAATCTTGTGACTTTTGAGTACATTTCTTTATTTTATTTATTAGAAATTTACAATATATTTAACTGTAACTGATGTGAGATAATGTTCGTTAATAATGAAACAATTTTATTTTTATATTCACTATGCTTAAATATTGTCTGAAATGTTGCTCGACATCGTTTTATACATTTTCAATGATTTATATTATTGTGATCACGTTTCGCAGACGTTTTTTTATCAAATATGAACTTATAATTATTTACAAGTAAAATTGTGATCGATTGTTATTTTTAGAATGATGTATCAAACCGTACTGATAAATGACGGACAAAAAATAAACTTCAATAATAACTGCAATGCTTTCTCCACGTGAAATCAATAAAGATAAGATTGAATGAAATCCAAAATTCTGAAACCGCAATCAGTGTTATTTGTTTGTAATTTTCGTTTATCAATAACTTCGAACATATGACCTTACAACATGTAATTTGTCAAATAGAAAATCTTTCGCACACTTGACACACGTTCGAACATACTGCATTCAAACGCATGATTTTCGAACATATAACACGCTACCACGTCAAACATAGGGTATGGTTATAATATAAGAAATCGTACCTCCAGTCAAAATTGACTATAAATACGTTTTTTTACCAATATTTTAAACACTGTATCGTAAAATACGGATATGAATAGTCTAGAAAATCTACACCACCCATCAAAAATGCACTAAAGCGTATGAATATTATACTATAGGAAAATCGTATACAAATAAGTAGAAAACGTATTCATAGTCAAGTTTGACCGGAAGCACGATTTTCCTATAATATAATCATACCCTAGGTTCGGTATATAAGATCCTTAAAACAATATTAAGCGTTCCAGATCACCTTAGAAAAAGAAGACATACCTAGTTAAATAAATCGTTTATTTAAAAATGACAAAATATATGTTGGACCCCACAAAACAAAGAAAAATTGATTTATTTAATTTTTAATAATTATAATGTGACCATACAAAGGTATTACAATTTCCAATATAGTAATATTTTAAATTTCCTTTTGCCGCCATCACGAGAACAAAAATACACAAATAATAATGATATAATAATAACACAGTTAATATAGATACTAAATATAATGAATATATATATATATATATATATAATGAATCGCTACTTGCGGACTAATAACAAAAATAAATAAAGTATTCATAATCAATTTTGACCGGAAGTACCTACAATTTTCCCTGTTCCAATGTTCCAGATCATGATCTTTCAGATTTTTAAAAATTATATATTAAGCATCAAACATTCAAACCCGAAACCGCATTGACCAAAAGTGTACAACAGGACCATATTTTTTATCTTAGAAGGGTAATGCATAAGGAAATGAAAAGGAAATTTTGATTTAGATACATTTTTTCTGTGTTTTATATACAAATAATTCTTTTCACACATTAAGGTTCCTAGCAATGTGTAATTATATTCCTCAAGTCGTTTTGATAATACAACATCTATTACTTTGGGTGTAATTAAATACAAATCGCAAATCTGTTAACCTAAATGAACAAAATCTCTAATAAGTAAGCAAAAGTTAAAATTAACATTTCGAAAGTAGATTGCCTAACATTACCAACACTAATATGGTCCATTAAAAGTACGCATAGTTTATTCTTATCTGGACCAAAATTAAAACAAGAAATATGGTAATTTAATACTTTCAAAGAAAATAGAAACTCATAACATATTTACCACACTCCTCAAACATTTGTACATAATGCCTATGCCTTCTTGCTTAATTAACTAAAATTGTTATTGTCTAACCAGACAAACTTTCTTTTTATATTTGTAGAAGACAGGTAATTTTTTTCTACATCATTCTGTATACCTAAAAAGTGATATATCTTCATAAAATTGAGTTTAACAGTCGACAGTAGAAATTAGAAAAAAACTTTAAACCAAACTAGTGATTATATGTAAACCAAAGTTATCACCTAAAATAAGTCCCAATTCAAAATATAATGTTCCCGTGAACTGTGGAATAAACAAATTTCTATCAAAAATTGAATTCATCTATAATAGAATTAAAAATTACTCTGTTACTAAACTGTGCTATTCCGAGTTGTTGTAAAGTTTTAAAATTGATAAACCTCTTACCATTATATCATTGAATCTTTGACCAATTACTTTTTATTTTGGTTCGATTTAAGAACCTTGTTTAGAAAAATATTTAAAGCGTTTGTGTTCTGAAGCACCTTCCACTAAAACATTCTGCAGTAAATAAAATTGACCTTTACAAATCATTTGCTCAACATAAGTTTTAATACAAACAGCAATATCTTTAGAAAAACCGGTTTCCATCATATCAAACACAATTTGTACAGCGTTCCTGGACATGTATAGATTAGTGTATAAGCAAGAGAGATATTGACTTAATATTTTATTAAACATTTTAAATGTCTCAATAAATTGTCTTCTATTAATTTCATCTAGAGAACCAAAATCAGATATTGAATTTGGGATATTCATAGAATCTAAATTAAAGGTAGTTTCGTGAAATAGTTCTGAAAAAGATAATTATATTATGTTATTTTGTTTAGACAATTTTTGAAAAAATAATTCTTTAAATAAGATGATTGAGTAATCCTCTAATATCTAATATTTAATTATATTTATTAAAATTGATGATTCGCAAATAAAACAATATTAAAATGTAATGTATGGTATTTATTTATTAATTCATTGCTAAACTGAAAATTTAAATACCTATGCCTGTCAGGAATTTATTTACTGCTGCAAAGTTTTTGTCAAATGTTGTTTTCTGATTATAAAAAACCTTTTTGAATAATAAACTAAATTGCTTCATACTCAACACACGCTAACAATACTCTGCATTAAATATTATAATAGTCTTAAAATAATAAACAACCGAGGCAGCAATTGAATTTAATTGATAGAAAATGTTATCAACCATAACTAAGTAATTGAAAATTTTTTTTAGCATAGAACCCACGATTATGATAAATGTATGGCCGAACCCTACCAGTTTTTCTCTCCTGTGTATAATTGTGGCTTGAAACTCAGCGTTACTTTTTGAGTATGTGTTATAAATCCATCCTTCATTTCCAGCTTTCTATTGTACTTTTCATTTCTTATCTCTAGAAGTTGAAACACCAATTAATAAAGGGAAACTGAATGTAACAATAATGTTAAAAACTTTTTCGTAATCTGTAAAAACAAAATATTCCATTTCTTATTAATAAAATATTATGTACCAAAAATTTGATACAAGATTTGATAAATGTAATTTAATTTAATTAATACTTATAAAATAGTTTACAAATTATTTAATTTATATTTATACCTCACATATTTTCTTTTTAAATAATACTAGTAAAATTTTTCTTGTTGACCACTAAATAAAATTTATAATGAATCTGCTGTTAAATTTTCAAGAATTTTTATTTGGCCTAACAATTTTATCAACAGAGTACCAAACCTATTGTAATACGTAATACAATTACGTTAAAAATCAACATTTTTATAAATAGCCCAAAAAAGACACAAATGTTTTTAAAATTTTATCATGTCTAGAAAAAGAAAATATAAGTCTGTCTAAAACGTATGTCTTCAAAATGAAAAATTGGTTTGTAACTCCTAAAAAAAATGATAAGGCATTATTGAAGGCTGTAAATCTTGTTTAGGAATTAGTAATGTAATAAATTTTTAACTGGCGTAATACGGAAGTGGCTTTTTATGCAATTTTTCAAGATAGATGTTCGACAGAGAAATAAGCATAGGCGCAATTTCAATTTTTTAATTAGGGGAGGGGGTTATTCAAATTTTTGTCAAGCAGGGGGATTCTTATATCATATTTTATTGATTCATAATAATTATTATTCAAGCCTCTCCAGATAAAATTTATATTGGTTGTCATTCCACACAACTAACAACAATAAATTTAAGATATAATCACATTTTTTAAACAATCAAAACAAAACAATTAAACATTTAAAAGAATATTTATTCAGTAGAAATATGATTTGAATTCTCTCTCTCTATATGTATCAAAGAAAGATTTGAAAATCCATTTTGATAAATATAAGCAGAGAATAAGTGTTCACATGTAGCTGAACTTACAGCAACTGTAAACACCACTTGTAAAATAATTTATACAATTGGATAAACAAATTAATCTGATAATAATTTCTTAATATCTTCTTAATCAACATCTTCATGTTTATTCAATTTATGAATACAGTTTTTCGCAACCAATCTTTCGGATTCAAAGATTACAACATCAATGTTAAATAGTTTCTACAAAAAAACTAATAAAATAATATTTTTTTTTTTGTATATTATTATATATTATATTTGTATATTCATGTGTGGCAAAACGAAATTTCAAAAAAGTTCAGTCTTTTAAAACTATTAACAGCTTTTTCCATTTGTTTTTTCACTATCAGAAGTTGCAATTTGTTATATTTCTCCTCTTGTGGAAGTAGTTACAAAATAAGAATTCTTATGCTATTTCCTTAACTATTTAAGTATGAAAGAGGTAAATCTTAAACATAAAGTAGGTATTCACTACTACTCCAACCCCATTACCAACCATTCCACACTCGGTTCGTTAAATGTACAAAACTTCATAAACCTGTCCAGTTATCTTATCGACAAGTGAAGCAGCCCATATATATCACCATATAAACTGTGTGTATTAGCAATTTCAAAAATGGTTAGGGTATGATTTATAAACCCAGGTATGGGGTTGGATGCCGCAAAATTAATTCCTGGAGCCAATGACAACAATACCAGCTTTAGATAAATTACTTGATCCTATATTTTGTAACTATAAAAAAAAGATGTGGTCCACGCTACAGGTGCAGAAAATCGAGGTTGTAATGCACTTTAGCTTGTGCTATAATGGACAAACATGCCTCAATGCGGTCTCATTGCAAAGTAACCCCGAGAAAGAGAGCGCATCTGACCCAGAGATTCTAGAACGCCTGGCAATAACGAGATGATGACAATGAAATAGAAATTTTCGAACGCCCGGAAGATAACGATGAAGAAGAAAAAGATTAATACTTTTTAAGAAATATACAGTTTCTGAACAAAGATAAAATTAAAATATATTTTTATTTCATTTTATTTCTAATTAAAATTGACTTTAAACGAATTGTTATAAAATTAAGATACACAATACTATAAGTATTTCACTTTATACATTTTTTGTCAAAAACTTTTTGATTGCACAAATTAGATAAGTATCATTCAATAAATATATTAGATATATCTAAAATGTTATTAAATACAATGTTAACTAAAAAATAATACAAATCATTCATTTTTAATGATATTTAATTTATTCAAAAATTCATGAGTGACCTTGAATTACAGTACACATGGGTGAACACTGTGCGCTCTCAGCCCTTTATTTTAAAAAGGGTTGAACGCAAGAAAAAATGTTTGGAACAAACATAACTTTGTTATGTTATACAATTTTTTTTAAAAATGCTAACATCACCATAGAAACCGATGTAATCGCGAAAAACCAATTTTCGTGACCTTTGCATTTTTACCTTGAATTACTTACGACGTAGACACACGATTTTATAAGACTTTTGAGACAACTTTAATAACGAGTTATAAACTGGCTTGACATTTCAGATTTCTCTTCATATATTTGTTCTGCTATGGATTGAGAAATTATATTATTTTCAAAAAAGGTTGTTATAACTGAAACAACTAAACAAGTGCATAAATATATTGTTTCATTGATACATTGATAAACCATAAAAACTGTTTAACCCGTTAGTATATCTCACACAAAGTTATAGTTTTTCTTTTCTGAAATACCTAAAGAGAAATAGAATATATTTAAATTTAAAATATCTAACAACAAATAAATATAGTTACATAATTAAGAATTATTGCCGTGGTTTTACCTTACTTCATCACACATTATACAGAAAATTCCACATTCTTTAATTTATCTGACTATTTGACCATATTTTGAGCACAAAGGTCAATAATTTAGTTTTGGATAGACCAGATAGTATAGTTCATTTTGCATTGGAACTTAGTTGCAAAGTTTTCATTTAAATTTGACACCAATGAACACATTTCTTTTCAATATAAACTAAACAAATAACATAAATATAATGGTAACTATTAGCATTTAACTAACCTCTAACCAAGATTTCTCATCTTCCTTATGAGCACAGAACGATATTCAAAAAAACAAATTATCTCAATAATCTTTTTTAAGTAATCTATATTACTTTCAATCACTGTTCTTTATCCAGATATTATTTCTGTGTGTATACTGTATAGTCGTACTACATTATTCAGATTTTTTTTTTTAATCTACCCATTTTGATATAGCATTATGGTGAGCATGGCAAATGGCATGCAGTTAAAGTTTTTACTTTTTAGATTTAGTATCTTTGGATTCACATAAATATGGTACCTATACACAAAATCAATATATTAGTTTTTTTATTTAAGTTTATATTGAAATATTTTAAGTATATGACATAAATTAATTTACAACACCACAATTGTGTTGTTTTGTTTTTATTTAATGTTAATAAATATCGTTATTATGAATAGGTGAAGTAATTAAAATTAAAAAACTAAAATGAACTTGCTCTTTTCCAAATTCTAAAGTCTTGAGTGATGAATAGCTGTCACTGGTATCCACAGATCAGAAATACTACTCAAAATTAGTGTCGATATTTGTTTTATAATTTGTACACATTTGTGATAACCCCGACATTTGTACAACCTACCTAAGCGTTGAATTTTTGTTTTTTGTTGTGGATGCCAGCATCCGTATTTTCTGTCAGAGAGACCCGAAACTAGTACCAAAATCTGTTATATAATTTATAGGGCTGCACTCGAATTGCATTCCAAAAAAAACAATATCCGAATTGCATGCCATCTCTTAGAGAGGTTTGTCCGAATTGAGTGCCATGTATAATTAATAATAATACAAATAAAGTGGCATTTTCTTTTACAGACTTAGGACTGACAGTAGAACTTAGTAGAACTGTTATACTGGTAGTTAAAAATGGTTACAAATACTGTGGTTAAAAATGTTTTATTATTTAATTTTAAAAATATTGTTAATTATTTTGATGTTATTTTACTATTTTAACGTATTTATACGTATTATATACGTAATTATATATATTACGTAATATATTATGATCAAACGTCTTATGTAACTATTTATTATGTCTCATGTGTTATGATGTTATATTTATTTTGTTTTAGGCAACACCATATATGATAACTTTTCTATACACATTTTTCTATTCATTTCATTATTTTGAAATTGCGTTATTACTGAACTTATAAATTCTTCTTTTTCTAATATTTCTCGGCGTCTTTTAAATTGGAAGAACGCATTTTTACATATATATATATCACATTGTACATGCTTTAAGACATCGACTAGTTAAAATATATTAGGATTTGGAGAGTAAAACATGCTATTCAGTTTGGAATGGAGCGATTCACAAACATCGGTTGTACGCATTTTAGAATTAAAAATTCAGCCCAAATAGATGGTAGAAATGAACTGTTGACCATTACATAAGTTTTTAAGAAATTATCCATAACGCATGTAGGCAATCGTCGTTGGATTGAACGCTACAATATTTTTTTTATAGTTATTAATAAATAAAAATTCTTCGTCTCGATTAGTTTCGATGTACCTAAAGCTGTATGTATATCAATCATAGTGCCTGGCAGTTTGGGATAAATGCTTGATCGGATGTAATGTAAATTGTTTCGAACACGTTTAGTTTCATCTGAGGTCCATGTGCTAATATCTCCCTTAAATAGTTTACGATACAGTATTTTACTAGGTTTTTTAAAAGGATCGTCTAAAACTTTACGTTTTAAATTATGACATACCTGTTCACTATTTAATTTTTTTGGCATCTTTGTTATAATTATGATCCATATTTCTGAATATAACTTCATGTTCACTGTTTAATTTGATGTAAGCCCTACACGGTCGTTTACTGCAAAGCCCAACTTTCAATATCATTACATAATAATTTTTGAAAATAAAACTTAAAATCAACTATTAGAACTAGCTTTTTGTTTTTTTCACTGAGCATAATATTTTCAACTAGTGGTTCCATGTTTATGTTCCAATGCCTACTAATATTATGAAACTCCATTTGTTTTAATATCTAATATAATAATAATATAGTATACACTACATATGGGCACTCGTGGTAATCCCGCATTTTTTTATTTTCATCCTTGATATGAAAATTATATATGGCATACAATTCGAACACACCGATTTGTAGACATTTTTAACAATAACTACAAAATTTGTACATCCCCTCCCCCCAAGTGTGATCAAATAAATTTTTGGTCTGACTAGACGCGATGAGTTTGATATCTATAACTAACTAATAAAGCTTGTGTTTTCACTTCTTTCTTTCATTTTTTCATAATTAATATGATATCACAGATTATAAAAGTAAGTATTTATTTTCTATTATGTATTAACCAACATTTTTTTTTATAAAAAAATTATTAATAACGTTAAATGATGTTTTAAATATTTAGGTAGTTAAAAAACTAAAAGTAGATGCATCTATTATCGATGCAGGAATGTTAAAAAAAAACACAAATACTCGTATATTCAATTTATTAATTTCTTTTAAGTTTAATTGCTAAATGAATTGTAGTACAATGCTGTTTATTTCTTTCTTTTTTTTTTCTTCTAGTCTGTGGACACGTTTTTTCCTAGTATACTTGCACCGATTTTTACTTGTAGCAACTTTTTTGAAAGCTCAAGTTGTCTGGAGGATACTTTAAGGATGTCATCTTTTGGTTATACGCTATATATTTTATAAATAAATTTTCCCCTTAAGGGGGAAAAAACGTGGAAAAACGTAAAATTTCATGATTTCATTATTTTATAAAAACATGAACGACGTTTTCTACTAGAAATATAGATTTAATCAAAAAACCACAAGACATCATCTTTGTTGCCTTTTTTTAAATTTATTTTAAAATTTGTACCTAAATAAAGAAGTATAAATGCTCGTATATTCCTATGGTTTTTACAAAACACAACATTAAACCAACGAATTATGCATTTAAATACTAAACAATTTAAATAAAATGCCTAATGGTAAAAGCAAGTAATTTTTATAAGCTATAAAATAAAAGTTTACGGGTAGTATAATATTCAGTAGCAATTCGTAAGCCACACCTGTCACCACCGTAAGATAATTGCTCTTCTTAACTTGTATATATTATCATCCCAAATAATATTCCTTGTAAGGTTTCCTAATGGCCAGTTGATTGCACTGGCAACATTTTGATTCACCATGTCAAGTAGCGTGTTGTCTATATTAATACTTGTAGACGCATTCAAATCTCTAAATTATATTATAGTCATAAATATTTAATAATTAAATATTTCATGTTACAGTCAAATTGTCTGTAAAATATTTTCTTTAAAAGAAAAAAAATGATTTTTGTAGGTTATTATTTTAAAAATGGCAACACCAAAATTGATTTAAACTAATTATCTATTTTTTTTTAGAATTTTTAATATAGGTTTTTATTTGAAAATAAAAGTAAGTAGTGCATTCATATCCAAAAATAAGGGTGACTCAAATAAGGACAATACAGTATTTTAGAACTGATTAATCCAAAAATTTATTTAAAAAAACCATTTTAGGAAAAAAAGTATTTCATAGAAAATTTGACTGTGACATAGAATTTGATAAACCCTATGTATTATATCATAATATTACTTATTAAATAGACTTTAAAGTGGGTAATTAATTGATTGTTATATTAAATCCACACATTCAAATAGTAACAGGATATTCAAATCTAATTTGAAGTACAACAAATTAAATAGCTATGGCGATTATCTAAACTAAATATAAAAGATAAGTAATTTAATCCAGTGTCAAGATTGTGGCGTTAGTTAAGTAAAAAAAAGTGTAGCAAGAACAGTATATATTATATCAAATAATATTTTCATATAGACCTATTTATCTATGTAAAACATCTACAATGTTTAGCCACACATCACAAGAAATCTTTAGAATTAATTAACTTCTACTTTAAGTCAACAGAAACTTATCAATAGGAAAACAGCCGAGTTCGATGAGTAGATGAGTTTTAATTACTTTGTATTGTTACGTTTCTTTCACGTCCACAGTCGATCCATATTTATTTATTGATTTTCAAATTATCTTCATCCTTTCTTTGAATTTGAAATTTATCTTCATACACATTTAAAGGTAGTTTTGATGATGTTTTTTTAATTACAAGAAATGTTCACAAGTACTATTACGAATTTACGAAAACAATTACATTTTATCTTATCTACAATATATGCGGCAGTTCTAATAGCGTCTACAGATTTAAAACCACCAACAGTAGGCTTTACTCTATTTTCAAAATACTGTAAAATTAATTTAAGTCTGTCACAGTAAATTAGTTATCTTTGCATTTATCATTAAGCTATATTAGAAGTCATAGTCAATGTTAAAATTCCAACCAAATATTCTCTAAATGTTGCTCTATTGGCAGCTGAAGTGAATAATGACAAAATTAAATCAATTGAACAAGTACCAAAAACTGTCTTATACTGGGCAATATAATTAGTTTTGTATGTAGTCCATTAACATTTTTTTTAAAAAAATACAGTAGTAACATCTTGAATTAAAAGATGACCTCTATTGTGTAAGTTTTCCTACGAATATATCAACTCTCAAAGATATCATTTTTGAATACTTGGTTTTTAATATGGTTGAAATTACTTTTTAACTTGAGGCTATTTTTTTTCCAAATCCAAAGGTCTGTCTCATAATACCTGACCAACAATAGTTTGAACGTTCTTGTAATAGGTTCAATTTCGGTAATGTTCTGTGCATTATCACACATTCCAATTATAGATTCGACTTTGATCTGTTTGCAATAGATTGTGCCCATTATTAAAACGTGGTCATTATATTCTTTAAGTCATCTTCTTCATAATTACTAATGCCATCTTTTACACTTTTCGTTTAAGATAAATTTTTGTCAAAGTAATCAATATCTAAAATACTAGATGAAACTATAGATTTCAAATAGCGTTTAGCTAACAAGGAGTAAAATAATCTGGAAAACGGGAAAATCGGTACAATATTAAACAAATATTATTATAGAAAATATACAATACCAATTTATTTTACTATCAAAATCACTATCAACTGAACTCACTCAGTATTCGTTGGCAATGGTTTGTCGTTGGTTACAGGTATACATTAAATTACCTATAAAAGTGGCTGCACCGTCCTCATTATCCTAGGTAGTCTTTTTTTTTTCTTTTTTTTGACATACTAATTTATAACACACGTTCAAAAATGATTCAAGCGAATAATACTGAGTGAATGCTTATGTTAAACCAAACATCAATGCTAGTGATTGATCACTTACAACTACTTTAGGTGATTTAACGTTACATTTTAACCATCGTTTTAACCACACACTTATGGATAAATTATCATGACGTTCCGATAACATTGAAAGTTCAAAGTACAGTAATTTACGTGATATTAAAATTCATTACGCCTTCGTATAAAAATATGATTACATAGAATGCTACATTATCTTAATAATGATCAAATGGTTTTCTACTCTAAATGATTAATGTTAAGTATAAGTTACTTGTTTAGAATTTACTTTATCATTGTATTCACTTAATTTTAGTTTTTATTTTTTTTACTAGTTATTCACACATTCGTTATATATTTGTATTACCTATATTATTGCCGTTTGGCATTAATACAATAAATAAATAAATCACCTGATATACAAACTCTATAGTTAGGAAAAAAAGTATACTATACTTAGTATAGACTACAATACTTTATAGTCTAGTTAGTTTAGAAATAGTCTATATTGATAAAATTGTTTTTAAAAATTCGATGAGTTGCGTGTTTCGTCACGTTTCCGATAAATTTATATTATATATTAATTTAAAAATGTATAATTACAGTATTGTGATTTTTCACACATCTTTGGTCAACAGCAAAGGTGTGATGACGTGGTAATATGAAGAGCACCATTAATGCAAATAAGTTGGTATTTTTAAATTAGAGCAGTAACTAGTTCAAAAATTGAAAGTTATCATTAGGATTTTGGTACGAAGGGTATGATAAACCTAGGATTACCGTGGATAAGAGCCCTTGCATAGCAATAATTATCGCTAACCAGTTTTACCACCACCGTATGGATTTTATGTTAAATAGGCTCAGTTATAACTGTCATGCCTATGTCAAATATGCCAAAAAGCCAAAACGGTCTCTCTCTGAACCAGCCCTTTCCATAAACATCGGAGGATTCTCAAACGCTAAAGCAACATCTTACATAACATAAGCAAAATAAAACGCATACGACATTATATAGTTCCAAAAGGCACACCAAAACAAGGAGAACATTCGTCAGGAGATAAAATGCATGAAGATTCCAATAGAAATACCACATAAAAATATGGGAGTATGATATTTGAAAAAGAAAATCTAAAGATCCTTTCAACAAGCTCATAGAAAACAACGACACAAAAATTCTCACAGTAGAACTCACAAAATGTACGGTAACATCGGTATACAAAGCAAAGAACAAAAATAGTAAATGAAGACTTCAATAGTCACAATAATTCTTGGAGCTATAACAAAACAAATGAAGACGGAGAAGAAGTAGAAAAGTGGGTAGAGGCAAAGGACTTAATATTGATACACGGTACAATACTTCCATCGTCTTTCAACAGCGACAGATGGCGAAGAAGATACAACCGAGACATAATTTTTGTGAGTAGCAATATTAAACAATATAGTCGATAACAAGAAAGTCGAAGCACCAACACAAAATTCCAAATACAGAACAATAACAAATCAAATAAATGCTATTCTACACACAGAAAATACAGCAATGATAAGACGCTATAAATTCAAAAAAACTAACTGGGAAAATGTCAAGACACAACTAGATACTGAGGTACACAAAATCATCACAATACCTGAAAACCATGGTCAGTTCAAGAGTCTAGTCTAAAATATATCAAGTCAAAATATGCCAAGAAGATGCGAAACGTAATACTTTCCGAGAATGAGGAGAAAAAAAGAACTACTAGAAGATTACATCAACCAATTTAACAATGATCCTTTTGCCGAGAAAACGATCACCACCAAAGAATCCTTGGCAGCAAAATTATCAGAAGCACGACGAGAAAAATGAAAATCACAGATAAACGAAATAAACATAACTAAAAATAGCTCCTAAGCATGGAGAATACTAAAAAACCTTTGAAATAACCCAACGAAATATGTAGAAACACATAAATATTAAACCGAATGAAATTAATCATTAACTCCTAAACATGAATAATACTCTAGAAATAATAAAATGAAGCCAAAAATAGTTAATGAACCATCAAATGAAGTCAATATTATACACTCCATTTTCTTTAGAAGAGCTTGACATTTCAATAACGCAAATCATAGAAAAAAAGACACCAGATTCAGATGATATCAGAACCGAGCAAATAAGGAAATTCAGACAACAAACTAAAATATGGCTAAATATATAATAACATTTAAAGAAATAAAAATTCTCTAGGAAATAGCCCCACCAAATGTCAGAGAGAGATCGCAACACAGATATAAAGATATAAACAACTTATCGACCCCTGGCAACCACTACATAGAAAGAAACCAGCTCCATCGCGACTTAAACCTAGGAAAAGTTTTCTAACCACAACTCAACCAAAAAATAATCTACCGGCAATAGAAATAAATAACAGGTGGAGAGAAAAAAAACAAATAAGGGAAATAAAAGAACTGCCTAAAGGAAAAGACTCGAAATGGAAAGGACGGAAGGCATAAAACTGCTTAAGAATGGAAGTCGGACGATGTAAAACCACACTCAAGAAAAGGCATATATTAGAAGAAGAGGAAACTACCAACTACAAATGCAGCCAAATTCAAACCATAAACCACCCTCTAATGAAATGCCCTATAATAGGAATCATATTCGATAAAAACGACCTAGGTACACATGACAAATGACGAAACGGCAGTTATCTGGATGACCAAGATCTGACGATATAAAAGAAGAATGATTACTGTAGTGTTAGAGGTATGATAATCCTGGAGTACAATTTTCCTGCTCCATCGATGACAGTTATTTTGGCAGTCTGGGTATCCAAACTAAGGTATCTGGTCTGTAAACGTTCATGCTAATATAAAATATTCCCGCTTCCTTAGAATTGCTATCGTTTGTATAATTTTGACACTTTAAACTTTGAGTTGTCATTTGCAGGTTTTTATTACTAGTCTGTGATAAACTCGTTTGTATGCATTGATCTATTGTCATTGGATGTTGATCGATCAATTCAGTCGTTTGCTGGACTTTAAAAGATTTTTGTAATGGATATTTATTAGTTATTTTCTGATGCTGATCAATATTCATTGATTTGTTTTGATTAATGATTCTCTTACATTGATCGATATTTTGACCATGCTGGGAATTATTGTTGATTTTTTCCGGTTGATTTAATGTTTCTTGACATTGCTCCTTCTTTACGTTGATTTGAACGTCCTTTTTTAATAATGTTATCCATTCCGGAATCGGCTGAGAGTGAAGAAACGAGCAAATATCATTTTCCTTGCATACGTTCAATTTCATTGTATTTGTAGATTTAACAGCGATGCCGTTATTGTCGACGTCACCATTTTTTGAACAGGAATTTATCTTCTTCGGACAATCGCTATTATTGTTATTTTCGTTTAATTTATTTTTCTGTACATTTTCTATTGTCATCGGACACACGTTTAATGATTTAACTTCTTCTTCTTTATATTTTAAAAAACTTAACAACTCACCCAAAGATATTTTAACGTAATCAATGTGCTGTGACGGTCTTGTGATTTCCGTGTTAGTAGCTTCGTTCTTTATTAATTTGCAATTACATCCATTCAAATTATTGCACGTGTTTTTGCATACATTTTTGTTATTACTCGGATCTACTATCGGAATTTCATTTATTGATTTTTGAGGTTGTGTACTGCAGACGAGATTGTTCTTACATTCGTTTTGAAATTTAATATTTTCTGTAATTAAATCATGTTCTTTATTATTTTCAATTTTAACATTTGATTTGTTTTGTGCGTGTTCGACAGACTTATTGGAAATTAATGTTTTCAATGTCTTTTCTAATTTTGACAAATAATCTAAAATTTCACATTTCTCGTTTTTCTGCGTCGNCATTAACCGAGTTCAAATCGATTTTTGGTGTATTCGTATTTTCGGATACACTTGTAGATTCAAATTTTGTATTGGATTCAGTTTTAAGTTTTGAACCCGATATTTTTTTTTTCTGTGATTTTTTACTCGGATTGAAACTTGGTATCTTTTGAACTTCTGTTTTTATTTCATCATTATTAGATTTAATAATAGTACTTTGTGATGGCGGTAAATTCGATTCGTGTACTACATTGTTGTCTAATAACTTTAAGCAGTCTGAAGTTACTGTATGGTCGTTTGATTTTGTTTTAGATATTTGCTCATTTTCCTTTTTTTCATTACATTTTTGTTCTTCGATCATTGACGACAGACGAGATACCTAAAACAATAAAATTAAAATAATAAATTAGTTATTACAATATGTTTTTCACAAAATATCGGTGTACTGTATCAATTTACTTCTTTTGAAATCTTTTGTATCGATTCATTGAATGTCTCTAGACGTTCAAATACATCTTTTTCGTTATCGTTGTTTGAACTTACATACGGAATTGTGGGAGTTTGGTTTTTATTTTTTGTTTGTTCGTGTAATAATCCTATTTTTGTTTGTATTTGTTTAAGACTTTCTAAATGTTCCTTCAAGTTATAAAATTGTTTTACTTTAACTGCTTTTTGAATTAGTATTGGCGTATTGATAAATGTATTGCTAACTTCTTCGTTAGAATTTTTGAATTGAACGGTTTTGTCGCATAATTCATTCACCGGTGTGCTCTTAAATAACCACATTTCAATAATATGTCGTGTTTTAATAACGATGAGCGGATAAATAGTATTTGGCTTTTTTTTGTTAGTGTTTTAGTGTGTAACTAAATAATTTAAAAAAGTGAACTTATTGAATTACTTTTGTAATAATATTATTATAACTATGTTATATAACCTTAGCTACCTCATAATTAAACCAATCACTCTTTTACAAAAAAAAAAAATGTTTTACTATACTTCACTAATTATAGTGTGGTATGGAATTAACAATACTATAATAATCTGATGCCTTATTCCAGAGTACAAGTATATTCGACATACTAAGCATGCGATTACAATGGATGGCACATCCTTATTAAAATAATCTAAACGAACCAATAAAAGCTGTGGTGAAGCAGAATCATCCTGTTAAATTATAAACGAAGACGTTAAGATTAAACGAGTCGTTTATTTCGCAACTAGGATTTTTTTTTTTTTGAGGGGGGGGGTATTTTAAAAACAGTTATTTCTATGTCAATAGTTCACAGAGGTGTCATTTCAATATTTTTTATTGTAGATGTCAACATTTTTGCTGGTTATTTTATATCATTATCAGGCCACAATTATGATCACCTTTTTCATTGGGAAGGGAGGTTAAGTGGGGATACCCCCTCTGTAATCTTTTCTTTTGCCTTCTCTACCAATTATATGGGGTCACCCACCATTTTCCTAAACCTCTAGAGTGATCTTAAACACTTACTCAATATATGGTATTATAAAACGCCAAATTTATTTTAAAAACAGTAGGTGGAAATGCACACCACGCACCCCAACCCCCTAAATGATCTGTGAGTGTTATAAATGACATCCACTATATATGCCTTTAAAATAGTAAAATATGGGCTAAATAGACAGAATTGACACTATAATCCAATGGAATCGTGCAAAATAAATACATGTATTAAAATAATTAAAATAATATATTTTTATGCATATACAATTCAATTAAGCCTATGCATTATGTATTATATATTATTATTAGGGCTCCAAATTTAAATCTACAAAAAGTGCTCAAAATTGGTAAAAATATCTTTGTGTTGATTTGTTTTCATAAAATTATTATATTAAAATAAAAATTTACTAAACAAATTATTTAAATTAGAAGGACATCTAAACCTCTAAACTATTTTCGTTTTTAAATATTTTTTTATCATTTTTAATTTTTTTTTTTATTATATAGAAATTGCATTTAAATCCAGATAACCTAATTATTATATATTATGTACTCCTGTAAAATCATACATAATTTAAACTGGTGGTTCCATAAATATGAAAGTAAAATAATCACCAATTTCAAATTATAGAGTGTAACAAGACTAATTTAACAAATGTAAGAACTTCTCAATAAATCTCAATTTTTTTTTTAAAACTTTAAATACAATTTTTCTGCTTATTTAAAAATTCCAAAACATTAAAATTTAACCCTAGAATATGAAAATTGTAAAAAAAATATATTCAATAGATAATGTTTTATATTTGTTAATAGATTTGTTAAACATGTATATTAATCAAAACATTGTAATTGTATTATTTAATATTTACGAATAAGGTTATAGGTACTTCTAGGTCTAAAAAATATTATTTTAAAAAAATCAAACAGACTAATACATGTTTTTTTTTTTTATTGAAATTGTATTCCTCTATTATTAATAGTATTTATGTAAAAACTTTTATGTTTTTAGTTGAATAATTTGAATTATTGATTAAACTCAATGACTATTAACTAAATTAACTATTTTATAAAAACTAGACTATTGTTTCTCACATAAGTGTGTATGTATTAGAACAATGCAAAGCAAAAAAATGTGTTTAATATACAGCATACAATAAGACAAAATATAAGTGTGTCATTCCATAGCCCTAATTCAACATATATACCAGGAGTTTCCAAATTCTTTTCATTCAAGGCTCCCTAATAATAAAAAAAATTGTTCAAGCCTCCAACAAAGAATATTTAATAAAATAGGTTAACAATTATTTAATATTTATTAGTTAACAGTAAACTTATTATTTTATTTTATAAAAAATAATTAATGTCTTTTTTTCGTTTATTAATTTTTCAAAATTAGGAATTAATGTAGTTACTGCAACATGCATTTATTTTTCCACGTTGAGCCTGGACCAATATTTTTATTTTAATACGGCTACTGTTGAAAATCCTGCTTCACACAAATACAATGTGGCAAATGGTATTAATATACCAAAAGCTTTATTGCTAACTTCAGGATATTCATCTTTAATACTGTTCAAAAATCCTAAAATCCTATACCAATACTATATGCAAAAGAAAACCTCAGTGTATCAGAACCAACAACCCCATACAAAACAACTTGTCTGGTTCCAAATTGTTACCAGTTTATTAATGCATCAGCTTAAAATAATTATTTGGGTTTTATTAAAAATATAACTTTTTTTTTTTGATTAATAAAGTTTTAAATAATGTATTTGAGTAGTGGGTTTTGGTTAAGTAAAAAATTACATTAAATTAAATAATTCACTTAGTTAAACATAAGAAAATTTTAGGGACTTATATATATATATATATATATACAAAAAACCAGGTATATAATATGCAAAATGAGAGGGCCAGAATAAAACTTAATATAACTTATAACTAGGGTTAGGGATTTCTAGCATTTACATATTATTTAAGAAAAATAAAAAAAATAGTGGAGCTAAACATCATAATATATTGTTCATCACGTAAAGAATCTAAATATATTTTATTTATATATATTTAAGTATTTTAGAGTTTTTGTTTTTTAGAGCATATTTAGTAATACATTTCTTAAATTAGGGTTATGATAGTATAGTTTTGTCTATTAAATAATTATATATTATTAAGTTAGGGAATATTAAGTTTTAATTCTTGTTCTATCGGAAAATTTTATAAAAAATATTAAAATAAGCATATTGTAAACCTGAATTTATAAAAGTTATCATTTAGGTATTTAATATGGGTTTTCAAACTTGGAAAAATTTAAAAATAAAAAAGCTTAAAAAAATCTCAGAAAATCAATGGAATTAACTTTTACTAAATCTATAAATACCGTCAATTTTCAAAAATGGAGGTCCACGAAATAGCTTCAATAATTTATATTAATAAAAAAATAATTTAGTAATTTAATATACTTACATCAACCACACAATTTATATAATAAATAAATCATATTCTATGTCAAAAACCTGTGTATCAAATTTAAGTAGACCAGAAACAATTGTGATGCCAAATATTAATTCTGAAAAAGAATCAGTAGATATTTATATTTGTTAATAAATGTATTATTATTTTTCTTCCGCAGTTAATGCAGTCTATCAGATTATTTTACAATACTATTCTTCTCAAATTTGATGTATCTCTAATTTAATAAATGGATAAACACCTGAAATTTTTTCAATTAACCCTGTTTGCGTTAGCACTAGATAATTATAAAATCATGAATAGGAAAGGGGTGTTAATATATTTATTATGAAATTCTCTTTTTTATGAAATCAAAATTAATGTGGAGTAGGATAAAAATATAATTCATTACCTACCTAAACATATTCCAAATAACTAATTTAATTTAGAATATTAGTTAAATTTTTACTTGTTAGATTATATTTTTATATTCATCATGTATTTAATGCATATTTGGAGTTTAATAATTTCTTTTGATAATCTTGAAAGTAAAATTAATATACATTAAATAATAAATGTAAATGTAAATGTATTAAACAAATAAGCCCATATTAATCACCAAATTTAAATTATAGATTGTTCAAAATCAAACTTCAACTACTGTGAACCAAGTTTAAACAAACCAGATGCAATGGTGTTGTCAAGTGTTGACTCCAGTGATGAATCAACAGGTACTTATAACTATTAATTAATCAAATAGAAAAATCAATAATATATTAAAATCAAAAATAAAACAAAATGTAATGTAATACCAAGAGTATTTAAAGTGTTATATATAACAACTAGTTTTGACCATTAGTCATCATCAGGTTATTAAAGCACACAGAATAAATAAAAAATTTAAAAAGAATACATATTAAAAAAATAATGAACAGTTGCATAGAGTTAATTATAATAGGAAACAAATAAATAAACTACGAGTAAATAACATAGATTAAACTAATTATAGAAAGGTTGTAGATTATTTGTCATTATCAATTAAAAATTTGTAAATATCATTTTTTTTTTTTAAATCAGTTTATATATTTAATATATTATTATAATTATTATGTTTAATTTCATTATAAATAAATAATTCTTCTAATCAACCTTCATTTCCATTAATTCCTAGTCTTTCAATTTAAAAAAAGAACAAGTTTTAACTAATAGAGAAATAGTAAAACAATTTAATACATAACATTATATTTAAGTCAAAACAATTTAGTATTCAGAGAGCACAGAGAAAATTGGCAGTATGATTTACAGGGAAATCTCAGAGATTTATGTCCATTACTGTCAAAACATTATCCTGCAATGGCAAATTACATTGGACAACTTAAGGAGATGAATAATAAAAAAAAACAACAGTATTCTTTTATTTCATGACATCACCAAAATTATCTAATTGAATTGAATTCAATTTCATGTTTCATAAAATCTTAAAAATCTAACAGCATAAAATAAAACCAAGTTTTTCAGTATAGGAATTGGTTCCACTTTTGACATATCCCACAAAGAACAGGTGTCCTTTATAATACAATACATTGATAAAGATTCATGTTCAGTTCCAGAATGAATCATAGGACTAATAGACAGTCCCAAACCTACAGGAAATCATTTATTTAAAATTTTTAAACAAGTATATCATTTAAATAATTTAAACTAGAAAAAAAATTCAATAGGCCAATCCTGTGTTTGTGCATCAAATATGAAGGGCCAGTATAATGGCCTTCAAAAATTAAATCCACAGGCTACATTTATATGATATTGTAGTCACCATTTAAATTTAGTAATAGTTAATTCTGTTTCTGAATCATTGAATGCTATAGATCTCTTTGTTAATATTGAGAGGTTATATGATTTTATATCTAGCAGTAAATTTCAGAGTGCTATGTTTAAGCAAAAACAAAAAGAGTTGTATGTTGGAAAATGTTGTATGTTAGACACAAAATAATGTCATCTACCAGATGGATGTCACATAAATCTACACTAGATGTCATTTAATAAAAATGTATGGCAATATTAAAAACCCTTGAATATATAATAGAAGAGAGTTCTGACAAAGAAGCAGCTTCACAAGCTAGTGGATATTTGTTGTATTTATTATCTAAAAGATTTATATACACAACATTTTGTGCTTTAACAAATTTTCAGTTTGCTTGAACCAATCTCAGTTATTACAGAAAAAAGACTGGCTTGCTCTCAGTATCATATTTAATTAAACAAAAATATGATGAATTAAATCAACTTTAATGTGAAACAGCACTAACCAAAATTCTCTCTAGTGCCAACTCATTTATTGAATACATTTCCAAGTATTATGATATTACAGATCTTTCTCAAAAAGATTAAGAATTAAAAATGTACTACCTAATGAAAAAGCTATAGATGAACTGTTATCAAATCCTTTGACACATTTCCAATTCAATACTTATTTTAATACATTAGATGTCACTACATCAGAGATTAAAAGAAAATTTTTTAGTGATGGTATAAGTAATTTTCAACAAATAGTTTATTTAAATATCTTTCTTGAAAGAATGGATCAAAAATGATCTAACAAAAATCTCACAAGATGCATTGGAAATATTTAATAATATACATAGGACATTTATTTGTAACAACATAAAGAAACTAAAAGAAGAATATATGGCATTTAGTAACTGTTTTGAACACTTTATGAGTACAGAACAGTTGCCAACCATACTTCACAAACCAAATAACGAAGAAATAGATATGGATAGTGAATCAGATTCAGATTATAAAGAAAATGATAATTTAATAAAACAAAGTGTTGAAAATAATGCAAGTCTATATACTATATTTCAGTCAGTACTCAAATAATTTCTATTCAATATACTATATTAATGTAACTAATAAAATTTTTAATATCTTTAAGGCTTTTATCAAGAATCATATTCGTTACATTTTTCCTAATATCTATATATATCTAACATTACCAGTGGGCAGTGTTTCAACTGATAGAAGCTTTTTTAAGTTGAAATTAAGAGTCATCTTAGATCAACTATGACTCATATATGATTAGGACTTATCACAATATCTTATAAAAATGATATTGATATAAATTATGATAGAATGATTGATAATTATTATAAAACAAATTAAAATTTATTCAACACCTTACATTAGAAATATTTTATATGTTTGTTAATTAGTAAAGTATTTTAATCAGTAACAAAATCATGATTTAGAGATGTTATATAATATTCCAAATAATTAGTTTATAATTAATTTTCAATTTAAAAATAATTTTTTTAAATTATAGAATGTAACTGATCTATTTTTAAATGATTATTATGGAGCTGTTTTATTGTTCTAAGAAGTATATGATATTATATTATACCATAAGTGCCATCTGATAATTTTGTTACAATTTATACCTTAAGAATTCAGGTTAATGTGTCACCATTTGTATTGTTATGTTGCTAGTATTTAATAATAAAATACTAAACCTAATTATAATATAAACCCTATGCACTTTTTATGACTAATGCACTGAATAAATATAACATTTAAATACCAAATATCTAGTAACTAAAAAAAAATAGTTGTATGTCTTAAGATTAATCAAAGTTAAAAACCTAATTATAAGAACTTATTTTATAATTATTAACAATCTGTTCTGAGTAATAATATTAATTAATTAACCATAGTTTATAAGTAAACAGATTTAAGTCGATAATGTGTATATATCAATGTACCTATTAATGTGTACACATAGGTTATGGTCATATATGAAACATGTTTGGTTAAAAATGTACATGGAAAAAGATATAATGGTGGGATGGGTGTCCAGACATATAATAACACTGGTATGTGTATACACTGCATACAAATGTATTTATTAACTCCAACAAGTTAATTGTGATTAATAATTTTGGTAAAACTAATATAAACTAGAAATCATATAGCAGTCAATGCATTAAACCTATAACATTAATAGAAAATTATTATTACCAAATTGATAAAAATGCCAATTTTTACCCACACATCGAGCATGTCTGCAACAAGTATATCAACCATTTCTGCAGTGTGGTGTGGTGTTGAAGCTAATCTCAATTTTTTTTCACCAATTGGTACAGTAGGATAATTTATAGCTTGTACATAATGACCTTTTTCTTGAAGTAATAAGTCAGATATTTTTGAACATAAATTTGGATTGCCAATCTGAACAAAAAAATAAAATATAGAATTTTAAATTAAATAACCAGTACTTATTTAGTCATACTACTACTAACCTTGATAGGTATGATATGAGATGGAGTAGACTCAACTGGTAAATTGGCAGCAAACAATTTTTGCCAAAGATATGATCATTTTCCTGATGTTTCTTTCTTAGCAGTCTACCTTCTGCTGAAGCAAGTACACCAACAGCTGCTTGAGCTCCAGCTAAAACCATAAGTGGTAAAGATGTGGTAAAGATAAAACCAGCTGCATAACTACGGACCATATAAATTAAATTGCTTGAGCCTGCAATCCTCCCACATTGTCATAAGCTTTACCTGACAAAAAAAAAATATATATAATTTCATATTTATTATTTATTAGATTTAATCTACTATCAATTAATAAAATAATTATATATACTGTAAAATATAATTGTTATAAGAAATCAATTATACAATTCATAAAATAGACTATTTATGTGATTTAAAATTTCACCCATATGCATACCTATAATTTCTTAAAAACACATTTATGATAGTATATTTTCATAAACTTTAATCTTCAAAAAAATATCCAAGTAAAAACTATATAAATTATTGGTTGACTTTGACTTTTATTTCCTAAAAAGCATTCCACCACATGGAAAAAGCTATGAGAAGGGTTTTGCCCATCTGGGTTTAGAAAAAAAAACAATTTGGAAGATTTTGTTATAAACTTGTTTATAAAAAGTCATAATTAATAAATACATACTATAATACACTAGAGTATTAACATTGAGCATAAATTTGTGTAGGACAATATGAATTTTGTTGACATTTCCAGTAAATAAATAACATATTTATCTTACCTGAATAATTAAAAATTAGTTTTAACTAATCTAACTCAGTTAAAAATAATAAGTACAAAAAAAATATGAGAGACAAATCGCATAAATGTCAATGTTAAGCAAATATACCACAGATCATCCTTGTACCTATTTTTAATGATCTCAGTTAATTTATTGTATCTAAAGTATGAATACAGATAAATATAAATACAAATATATGTATGAAATATTTAATATAATCTGGATCACTTAATATTTATTTCAAAATAATATTAAATAGATAAACATAAAAACAATTATTTATGATTTAAATAAAATTGATGAATTGTACAATAATGACAAGAAATGATAACATATTCAATTGTAATTATTTCACTGTTTACTGTTCTGTTATTACTTTACAGTTATTACTACTGTTATTACTGTTATTACTCTTTTATTACCTAGTTTTTACTTGAGTATTTATATTTTATTTAGGAAGTTAGTTCAACCATTAAAATATATAAAAAAAATTTTTACATTGTTACTGTCTTAAAATTAAAAAATGTTTATGCATCCACGAAATTAAATTTCATAAAAACAAAATTCAAATGTAATGCAAGTACACAGTGCTTTTGTTTCCAATTAGGAGATGTGTAGCTGTAGGTGACAATTCGGCAAAATCAACTTCTAATTCTGAAGTTTCCACACGTAATAGGTGATTTAATGTTTCATCTTAAGGAGATTTCTTTCTTTTAATTTGATATGTGAAAACGTGCATTCACAGAATATGTGAGTCGTTCCTAACATAGATACCATTTTCAACACAAAATCTCATACAAATGAATACTTTTCATCGAGTATTGATTTCCAAAATGATACGTCAATCTCTTTTGTAAACACAAATAGGTTCAATAGAACTGACGTAAGATTATTAAAAAAATTTTAATTGAAGACGATTTTTGAGGATTTATTTATGATAAGCGTGATAAAATATAATACATATAAGAGCTAAAATTCTACAAAGTAATTTGAAATAGTGGCACGTTTCGTGTGAAATACTCTTTTCTGATTATGGTAAATACATTTTGATCCTATAATCACGGTTATAGATAGATCGATAACAATGCTACTAACCACGGTTATAAACATAACCTTTATTAAAATGTCTATAGCTATAGCTAACCCCACTACCAGCCTTTAATTACAGTGTCCAATATGGTTATTCACTTTTCGCCATTTGTTGCCTTTGTCTTGAGAAGCTCTAAACGTTCTCGCTCGTTTTAATACATTACCCAACAGCCGTTCATTAGTTATTTGCATAATAACAATCAAAGTGAGTATACAACTATGTTATGAAATAATTCTTTGATTTAGAGGCATTTTAAAAGAAACTAGGCTTGGTTAGAGTATAATATAATCACGAGGTTACCTACTAAAAGCCAAATATACAGCCGGCTTCGGCTGCAAAGCACATGGTAAATTTCTAAATTCCGAGACGAATAAGATAGCAGTTACTCCTTTATTAATACAATTTAAACATTGTTTGCCTGCTTTCATTAAAGTTTACATCCAATTTGCTGGTGGTTTATTATAGTAGTTTTGTACAAGTGTGATTTTTTTTTTTTTTTCAGTAGTTAAATCATGGCTCGTACTAAACAGACCGCTCGCAAATCTACTGGTGGCAAAGCTCCCCGAAAACAGTTGGCGACCAAAGCTGCTAGGAAAAGCGCGCCGAACACTGGTGGCGTAAAAAAACCACATCGTTACCGCCCGGGAACTGTCGCTCTACGTGAAATACGCCGTTATCAGAAATCTACGGAGCTACTGATCCGCAAATTGCCATTTCAACGTTTAGTCCGTGAAATTGCACAAGATTACAAAACTGATTTGCGTTTTCAGAGTGCAGCTATTGGGGCTTTACAAGTTTGTAATTTAATTATAAAACATTGACAGATACTATACCTAGGTTACTGTTCTTTACATGGGTACTTCAATTCATTACAATTTTAATTTATGTGTTTGTTATTACTGTACCTAATGGACATATCATTATTATTCTCTGTAGTCAATCTTAGGATTGGCATGGAACAATCCTCCTAATTTCTTTATATACATTTTGATTCATCATTATTGTGTATTGGCTCAGTCAAGCAAAAAATAAATAAAATTAGGTTTATATTCCATTCAATTTTTGTTTTAATTGAGAAGTATGTGTTTAAGGGGTCATAACCAATTTATGATGTCTATTTGATAATTTTTTTTGGTGCATAAATAAATATGAAAGAAATCATAGGTGTGCCCTATAGAATCTTTTATTAATTTATTGATACTATTAAATTGTTTTTAATATTTTTTTTCCCTCAATCTTAAGAACATAAATACTATATTTTTGCATTAACTGATTAATTATCTTTATTTTATGATATTTAACAGGAAGCCAGTGAATCATATTTAGTTGGACTGTTTGAGGATACCAACTTGTGCGCCATTCACGCCAAACGTGTTACTATCATGCCAAAAGACATTCAACTGGCAAGACGTATTCGAGGTGAACGAGCTTAATCTATATTCTAAATTAATCAAATCTCTTTAAATTCAATTATAAGTCTGAATTATTTTTTTATACATACATATTATACACTCCACACATTTCTTTTCATATCATAATTATAATTTTTTTTTTTCTTATATATATATATATACATAATTAATTTTAATAATTTATCTTAGGGAATTACAACATGTATTTAATCATAACAGTATTATGAAATATGTTATTGTATTTAATTCCTATTTTGAAAAACAAGATACAAGATTTATAATAATAATTTACCTTATAATAATATTAATGTGGTAAATTCATGTTTGTACCTATATGAATAAAAATAATTTTTTTTCTAAATCAAAATGTTTATAATTTTTGCATATGTTTCATTAGTTAAAGGCCTATTTATATATTAAATTAAAGAATGTTGAACCTGTGAAGTTTTATTTTTATTTTTTGGTTGATTGTTGTACATCTTGTGTGTCTCTTGTGATATTGACTGTTTTATGTACTGGCTGTTCATTAATCACTACACTATTTTCTGTATTAAGATTTTATGACTATATTTATAAACTAGTGACCTTTACGGTAAAACTCACGAAGTAGGTAGGTACATTTTAAACACTATACCTATTGTATATTTTATAGGTATTATGTAAGCTCAACTCAAGTTTGTATTTAATGTATGCATTTTTACTATTTATTTAGCCAAAATAATTATGGTCAACCATAATATCAACAAATAAATCTATATTTCTGATTATTACAAAGAAATATAGAAATCAGTACTCAATGTCTCAATATAATGTAATCAAACGTAGTACAATGTGTACTATGTTTGATTGATGAAGGAACATCTTCCCGTTATAGCAGTTCTCATAAATCCCACGAGGTAGCGACATTTTCGCTTTCAATCGTGAATAGAGCATTATTGTTCAAGTTAGAACGGTGACAACAAATAAAACAATAATTCAAGTTCGCTACCATATAATCAGATTATCTAATTTGAAAATAACAATGATAATGGTATGACAAGTAAGATACTCTTATTACTCTATGTATAGACTACAGATATCTGTGCTACAGGCTAGTCACAATATTTCTGTTGTCAATCTACACAATTTTTTTTAATTTTACGGTTTATTCATTACTGCCAACCGATCTCTCCTAAAGTATCATAGTGCCATATTTTAATATTTCGTATTATTCCATAATCGTATTTTCGCGATAACCGATAAGTATCTGATTCCAATACGGATATAAATTAATAAGTTATAGTGTTATACCAATTAAGAGTACTATCACCTATAACGCTCTTCACTTTTTCTTGTTACCTACCCGACGTGGTTTTGCAAAACAAATTGAGGGTTATTTTCGATTATAAATGTCCGAGTGAGCGCAGCAAGGGGTCACTCGACTACCTTGGATCTCTAGTTCCACCTAAAATGTTTTTTCAATTTTCCCTTCTACTTTCCCAAAGTAGTTTTACATTTTGACCAGCTATCATGATTACAAACCGATATGACTACGATTTCTTATTATTTTTTAAAAAAAACTGTATACTACCATTGGGAGAGCGTAAAAATCTGGAATGTAGACACCTTGAATGTATAAACCTTAAACGTACAAATTTTGAATCCAGGGTTTTATGGTTATCGAAATTTGTATCGTACAAACCTGGAATATAAAAGTCTGGAATGTGGGTGTGATTATTAAGTGCAAAGGCAAAATTTGCATAATTAGGATATATATATAATTGTATGTAGAAATTCAGATAATTTTTATTCAAATTTAATGACACTGGATTAGTAAAAAATTGTTTTTAAATATTCATACATTACAGACTTACATTCCAAATTTGTACGATTCAAATTTCGATAACCATAAAACCCTGAATTCAAGATTTGTTCTTTCAAGGTTTATACTTTACAGATTTGTATTTTCAAGAATTGTACGTTCCAGATTTTTACAGGTATCCCTACTATAATTGATTTCGCGAAAAACGGCCCTCGACGGTAGCGCGGTTACCGGCTTCCGCTAATGAACATTTTGACGCAGGTACTCTAAACGTGTGACACAATTGTGTTCGATCACCTGTGTTTCGTAGAGCTAACTACCCCGACTAAAACCTAACTAAACAAGAATTTAATTTATACAAAATAAAATTTCTCGGTATACGTTTGTCGTAAAATCGCTATTGGTATGAAACCGATATTTGACGTATGATAGAAAAAGATGTGAGAATTAGGATTTTGTCTATATTTTGTAGGTTGGCATGACTTTTTTTTTTTGCTATCATCAGGTTCACTGTTATCTTAATTCATGCTACTGGCCAATATTAAAGTTATTAAGGTTAGTTTATCTGTATAGTTTCGTATTATTAACTTTTCGTCCTTTTGACATTTTGTTGCCTTTGTCTTGAGAAGCTCTAAGTGTTCTGGTTTTTTTGACATTTTGAATACTATTAGACAACAACCGTCCATCAGTCATTTGCAACAAAATTATAAAAA
>CABPRJ010001985.1:19991-37088 GCA_902439185.1 Cinara cedri | reverse complement strand
CCGAGATCCTGTGTGGACCGGAGCCTGGCGTCCTCCAGGATAACCCTTAGGCATCTCGGATCATGGATGCTGCGATGAGGGCCACCGAGAACCTGTACAAGATGATGAACGAAATCATGTCGGCAAAAGAGGAGCTGGAGAGGCGGAGGCAGGCCGAGGAGCGGGCAGCAAGGCGGTAGCAGATTTATTGAATATTGTATTGTATATTGTATATTGTATATGTTGTTTGTTCTATTGTTCATTGTTTGTATATTGATTGTATATTATATCGATTGTAGTTGTAATTTTGCTTGATGAAATAAACGATGTTAGCTAAGGGAGAAGTAATGCTCACGCAGTTCCTCCCGTAGTTAGCGATACCACAAAAAAAAAAAAAAAGTTAGGTTAGGTTAGGTTAGGTTAGGTTAAAGTCTTTGATACGGTCAACCATCTCGAACTTTGTAATATTTTACCTAGTTTTGGTTGAAAAAATAGTAGTTTAAAATGGTTCAAAAGTTATTTAAATAACAGCAAACAAATAGTGCAAATTAATAACACCACCGGCGATGAAATGAGTATTAACTGTGGAATACCACAGGGTAGTATTTTGGGTCCGTTATCGTTCATATTATACATTAATTCCATATGTGATTTAAAAATTAATGGGCAAATCATAACTTATGCTGATGATACATGTCCATTGTTTTCCGGGGTTGAGTGAGATGAAGTTCGTTTAAAAGCTGCTAATGAATTTTAAAAAGTGATTATTTCTCTAAACCATTGGAAACTCTCAATAAATTATAAAAAAACCAATTTTATACATTTTTCAATTAATAAAGATGTAAATAATTATGATGAATTAAAACTCTGTTTTTGTAAGAGTGAAGATAAATGTAATGATAGTTTTTGACAAAAAATATACAAGGTTTCTAGTATAAGATATTTGGGCTTAATTTTTGATAAAAATATGAGATGGCATTTACATGTCAATAACATCGTAATGCGCATGCGTACAATTTATTTATCTTTATTTCAGGAAATATTTCAGTATGGTTTGCTGGTCTGGGGGTGTCTAAATGAAAATGCAGTTAGACCACTAAAAATATTACAAAGGAAAATTGTTAGAATCTGTTTAGGTAAAAATACATTAGTAGGGTTCTACTGGAGACAATTTTAAGCTACTCAATGCGTTACCGGTCGATATTGTACATAAAAAGGTAACTATTTTTATTATAACAAAAAATTATGAATCATTTTTGGATGTGGAAAATATAAGAACAAAACGGGAAGGAAGGGTATTTGATGTTAAAATAACTTATTACAAAAAATCCTTTGGTCAAAAATTCATCGACTATTTAGGTCCAAATTATTTCAATTCTATGCCATTATTTATAAAAAAAAAAATCATATTTTCCGCATATGGTAATCTTAGAATTGTGAGCATAAAAAATCACATTAACTTATGGTTATTTTCACTAATAGTATAAATGACTTAAATTATAATTATTAAGTATATGTTAAATTGTTTAAATTATCTTGTGAATTTTATTGTATATTTTGTTTTGTTCTATCTCATTATTTTGAATTTAATTTGTTTATTTTAGTATGTATTTTTGTTATCATGTAATGTAACTCTCTATCACCATCACAAGCATTGCGCTTAAGGGAGGTAGATATTTTTATTTTATTGTAAACAGCTTATTATGTGATGATTATATTTTTTTTATTTATATTTTACAATAAAAAAAATATATATATATGTATATCTTTTTTTCCGAACTTTCCACCTATAACAGTGGCGCACTCATCAGCAGTATCAGCTCAGTATATTAATTGTTATTTATGTTTAATCTGCGTTAAATATTTTATAATTAATAACATATTACTCATAATAATGAGTGTTTTTTTTTTCTTTTTTTTTTTAATGATATCGGTGTCGATAACGCTGTTAATAATATTTGAAAATAATTTTTAATCGGTTATTAAAACTAATGTGCAATAAACAAAATAAAAACACAATTCGTCAATAATATAATAATACGATTTTATCAAATAAATATAATCAACTATAGATTCATGTCTCATACATAATGTAAGCGATAAAACGTAAGTATATGCATATAATTTTGGAGTCGATATTTTCGAATATATATTTAATATTATAAATTATATGAAATAAATTTGTGTTGCTGCATTATATCGGAAATTGATAAATTTCAAATTAATGTTTTATATAGAAAAGTAACTAACAGTTTAATAATATATGCGTTTCCAATTATTATAATATTCATCCGAGTTGAATATATGAATAAACATTGTTCGAGCATCAGGCGGATTTCAACGGATTTTCAAACGTTTTTCCACGACAAATCTTTAAAAAAATCTGTACGTACAACAGCTACAATATTATACTATATTAATATAATCGCTGTAGTTACACAGTTGTGTGACGCTGTCAGTTACGCTATTATTGTAATTATTATTACTATATATTATATACATAATATTATGATGTAGCACAATCTCTGCGGACATAAATTAGGTATACTCGCCTACTACGCAATACATTTGATTATTATGATACATACCGAAAACGCGTTCTAATTACAATACGCGTATGACACGTATAGCGTGAGCGAAAATATAGAAACGTTCAATCGTTTGTACGCCTAACGAGCGAATTAAAAAAACTGACCTACACGATATAATCCGGTATAGTGCTCGCCCGGGGGTTCGGTTTACATAGGTCGTATCGATTCCTATAGGGAATGGAAAAAATTAAAAATTAAAATCGATATAAGTGTTTTTCTAAGCCAAAAACCGTTTTTATCAATCGCATTATATTAATTAATACGCGACGTCCGTAAACATTAACGAGTTGATTAGATCCGGGGGAAAATATGTATTCTTTATCACGCCTCCTTAACACGGCTCCCGAGTCGAAAAACGAAAATAAAACCTAAAACGTTAACGTTAATACGCCGACATGTCTAACAAACTTCAGTTTGTAACACCTCGAAAACCCTTAAAATACTGTCTATTAACGCGGATATTCGGATATGACTTCGTAAAGTCTATACACAGAATGCACGTACCTGTGATAATAATTATGTATCCGGAGTGCTCCATCTTCGGAATCGCGTCCACGTGAATATGATTACTATTTTTTCCTTCAATTATTGCGATTAGCGTTTATTATTACATATCGTCCAAAATATAACGAACGTCTCCCGTGGGAAACTGTTGGCTGCAGTTTAACAACTAAGTCCCATACACTCACGTTGTTTTTATTATCATGTGCACGCGCGCAAACAAAATGCCCACATAATGGTACAATAATTACTAATGGCCCGTTATCACACGGATAGTCGATAATATGTCGAATCTGTTGATCATTTCTTACACTTTAACGTAAATAACATAAGCGATCCGTTCTCGGTACTATTGACGACATAATATTATCATGTTACGACTCTATATATAATCTCAATAAAATATTTACCAAAAACTGCTTTAAGACTTTCAGAACTTTAAAAAAATTTAAATAATTTTCAACTAGAAAAAAAAAAGTATACGAACATACTCCGCACGATGGGTGGACAACTGTTGTTTAAGGTGAAAGGTTGGGAAAGTAAAGGGAAATTGAACTGTATATCTGTACTCAACGATTAGCCATTGCTAACGAAAAACGATTCCGAGCGGAATTTGGTTAATAGTGTAACTGTCGACAATGTGTATAATTATCATTATTATTGTTAATTTCTTCGAAAAGATAATAGGCCTCGCTCAACAAGTTCATGTAGGGACACATGAGTTTACAATAATTTATAATAAGGAAACTAATACATTTATAGCAGTTTACATTTAATTGTGTAGTTACTTTTCTAGTTAGAAAAGTAACTACACAATGAACCAAATACAAAATTTACAATATTTTATTCTTTAATTTAAGTCTAAAATTGTAAAAAAAAATTAAATGTAAGCTGCTATGAATGTATTAGTTTCCTTATAACAAATTGTTGTAAACACATGTGCCCCTACACGAACCTGTTGAGTGAGGCCTATTATCTTTTCGAATAAATTAACATTAATAATGATAATTATACACATTGTCGACAAATTTACACTATTAACCAAATTCCGCTCGGAATCGTTTTTCGTTAGCAATGGCTAATCGTTGAGTACAGATATACAGTTCAATTTTCCCTCTACTTTCTCAACCTTTCACCTTAAACAACAGTTGTCCACCAATCGTGCGGAGTAGTATGTTCGTATACTTTTTTTTTCTAGTTATTATTTATTTTTGTGTTTTAAGTATTATAGAATAGAGTTGCTTTTATGTCGAATGATAGCATATATTATGTTATATAATGATAAAATAATTACAAAATTGCATTTACATTTTAGATTCTGATTGGAAGGAGGAATATATTGGTTTTACAATGGTGTTTATTTTTTTATTTTTTGATTTTATGTGAATACTTTTCTACCAGAAAACACTCTTCGATTATCAAGTATAACACCTCTTCTAAAAAGGACATTTTCTCTGGATGGTACTTTATAGGTCATTTTTTGAAACTCTCATTAATACTCGGGATAATGAGGAAAACCTCGGTCTTTAGGTTAAAAAAATAAGATTGTCATTGGCAACCCTTTTTTAAACATTTTTTTTGTTATAATAAAATTTTTATTATTTTAATCATTTTACCATAATATGACATAATACCATATATTGTATTGTTGACAGAGCAACATTATCAACTGAACTCGACTCAGAATCGTTTTTTCGTTTGCAATGGCTTATCTTACCTTAAATATATACATAAAATTGCCTATAACAGCAGCTGCACCCGTCTCCATTATCCTAGGAAGTCTTTTTTTTATTTTCTTTAATAATATTTTTGTTTAATATTATACCTATTTACCCGTTTTTTCGCAATTTTTCCTATTCATTATAGAAACAACTGAAAAAATCAAAAAAAAAAAATACTTACCTAAAGTACCACCCCAGTCAGATTTCTTTTCAAAAAAAGTGCTATAAAAAAAAAACTAATAAAACTAATACATTTTTTGCCTCTAAAATCTAAAACTCAGTATCTATTGCTTATAATCCGATTGTTTAAAATGTTGATATTAGTGTTATACATATCAAAATGTCTAGAAAAATATTCTCTATTCAAATCTGTGTTCAAAATGGGAGGTTCTTATTTGAAAATCAAAAGTATTTATAAAAAATTATGTGATTTTAAAATAAAGCTTAAGCGATTCCATAATGACTAAAAAAAAAACAGAAATCAAATTCACTTAGATTTCTCTGGAATTATCGCTGATTCATGATAAAAAATCACCCTGTATAATCATAGGACAAGAAAAATCGTTCGACTAACGATACGGGGTTCGATAACCACTTATAAAAACATTTCAAAATTCTTACTCGATCGTTTTTTAAACGATTCGTTTTCCATCAAGCGTATTACACCTTTGCGAAGGGTTATTTTTTTTTTAAATTTTTTTTTTTTTTATAAATATGTGTTTTATTGTTTTACCTCGTTTTGCTGACTCCTCGTGTTCCGCGGTCGCGTTTTCGTCGACGTCCGGGCGTCCGACAGTCAAATTAGAGTTTCTGAAAAATAATAGACAAAACGAGGAATTAGAACGGTCATACTATTTCAATGTACCGGTGTGGACTGCGGACGTTTTTTAAACGGTTGGAAAAATAATATTGTGCGATTTCGGGAAAGAGGAAAATACTCGGTTTCGTGCGCTCGAACAACTTAACAGCCGTGCCGACGTCGTGTAGATAAACACTTTTACGCGGTCGCGAGATGAGCAGCGAGACGTGCGGGCAAAACAACGATAGACGGGTCCGAGGTCGAAATAAAATGTATTTTCATTTTTTTTTTCTCTGCGTATTTTAATAGATCGCTATGACTTACGGCAGACGAGAAAAGAATAATCACTATCTCATGTTTTTAAAAAAAGGAATAAAAAAAAAAAAAAAACCGGATTAAAACTGTACCAAAGTGTACGAGGAAACGAAATATTAATGTGTTCGAACCGTGTACAATGAAATCTACGATTATATTATTATTATTATTATTATTATTATCATGAAACTCTGGTGATAATATTATTAATTGTATAAAGAACATCATTGTTTCACATACCCCTGTGCACCGTCCGAATACAATGTTATAATACACACTAATAATATATTATTATTATTCTAATCTACAGTTTAGCCGATTATCCTTCTTAGATAAAAAAAAAAAAAAAAAACCGATCAGTCTTTTATCGCGTTTACTTACGATAGAAACAACAGTCTTTTTTCTAAATAATATACACGCTATAAATATAATTCGCTATATTTCAGTGCGAGAAACAAACGATGTTTGTTTACCAAGTTACTTATGGTAAACGATACTATTGTATTGTATAGGAACGTTCGATGGGACAGCTACACATTTTAAAATAGGTCGAATTTTTCCCTTTGTTGCCAAGGTGACCGAGAAATCCGCGATAAAAAACTGACAGTTTTTCCCATTTGAATTATAATAACATTATACAATAATTATTATAACTACAAAACCGAAAAATAACATCCCCGGCACACCAACTCTAGATGCTCAAAAATGCTACAACGGAGTTTAGATAGAGTATTCGATCGGAGCCAACACCAACAATATTTCGCACACCTACTTGTGTCTCGTTTAAAAATCATAACACTGAGAACTAACAAATCCTCGCATAATAAAACACCGCATCACATCCAAATCTTACTATCAGAGAAACGCAAGGCTAGAGCCAAGTGGCAAAAATTAAAATTCCCCAATGACAAGTTTAAACTTAATCAATTAAGTAACCAACTTAAAAAGGTAATTAGAAAGCATTAAAATGACTCTTATAATTCATATGTTGAAGCTCTCTCAACAACTGCTCCTTATGGAAGGCAACCAAATCCCTACTACGGTTAAAACAACCTTCTCCCCCTCTTCGCAAAGCAGATCACTCTTGGGCTATCACTGACCTCGAAAAAGTTAACATATTCGCTGAGCACCTATCGAAATGCTTTACTCCTCATGATATACAGCCTAGTGCATCACAACTATTAATAGCGGATAGCTCTCTCAATTCACCCCTTCCCATGTCACTTCCCGCTAAAAACACCTCTCCGGGTGAAATTGAACACATTATCAAGCAACTCCCTATAAAAAAATCACCAGGTCATGATCTAATTAGTAATGTTATTACAAAGAACCTTCCCAAAAAGGTCATTGTTTTTTTAACACACATATTCAACGCCATTTTTAAACTATCGTACTTTCCAAACACTTGGAAATACTCGGTCGTTATTCTAATACCTAAGCTCAATAAACCACCACAAGATCTTGCCTCTTACAGACCCATAAGTCTTCACCCAACCTTTTCTAAAATTTTTGAGAAAATTCTTTTAAAAAGACTCACTCATTTTGCTTCTTAAAAAAACATAATTTCACACACACAATTCGGATTCAGATCAANTCCTTGACATCTCCCAAGCCTTTGATCGGGTTTAGCACGATGGACTAATGTACAAACTTAAAAAGTTCTTACCCGCCCCTCTTTTCCTCTTGATAAAATCATATCTGTCAAATCGTTTCTTTACTGTTCGCCTAAACAACACCTACTCAACCCGTTACACTATTAGAGCTGGAGTCCCATAAGGAAGCGACATCGCCCCATTCCTTTACTCGATTTTCACTCATGACATACCCAAGACATTTTATACATCCTTAGGCCCATACGCCGATGACACGCTAATAACCGCCTCCCACGAAAGCCATGCCACAGCCAGTGAAATTAACTAAAACCATTTAAATATGATCAGCTTGTGGGCAAACAGATAGAAAATCAAAATAAACGAGACTAAATCTGTTCAAGTAACTTTTTCACTACGTAATCTCGATTCTCCACCTGTTACGTTAAACAATATAACAATTCCTAAGGCAAACGAAGTTAAATACCTTGGGCTAACTCTCGACAAACGCTTAACCTGGAGCCCACACATAAAACTTAAACGTAAAACTGTTAACTCTAGACTTCATATCCTTAGACCACTCTTAAAATCTAAACATTCCCTTTCCAATAAACTTACTATATACAAATCAATAATTCGACCAGCTTGGACATATGGGATCCAGTTATGAGGCTCCGCAAACACTCTAATACCAATATGCTTCAAGCTTTTCAATCTATCTGCCTACGATTAATAACATCTTCTCCTTGGTATTTCACAAACAATAATCTTAACAAAGACCTAAAAATTCCTACACTCAATCAATTAGCAAAAGCACATTACTCTAAATTTCACTCAAACTTTAACTCTCACAGTAACCCATTAATAAAGCAACTTTCTTCCACCTCACTTCCTGGAAACGTAAGCAGAAGACTCAAAATACAGTGGCCTAGAGACCTACTAAAATAATAATAAAAAAAAAAACACTGAGAACAAAACCCCGCGTACCATCACAGACGATCTCGTTGTTCGTATCGATAAGTTCGATAACGCGAATCGGTTCGCTCTAATGCTAAACTAATGGTGCGAAATCGGCCTTGTCGATTGTCTGAGTCGCCGCGGCGTCAGTACAAGACTGAGAATTTGCTTGTCTATCCTCTTAGAAGTTTTAATTTTTTTTGTTATATAGCCTGAATTCCCGACCACGACAGTTGAAGTCAAAACATTATAAAAATAAATATTACGGTTTAAAATTATTGTTAATAAGTAACAACGCGAATGCATTACACCATTCGAGATTTTATTATTACCGGTTTCGGAGCAACAGAGAAGCCACCAAAATATTTTAAAAATTGAATAACAAAAAAAAAAAAAAAATACTCTCAATTTTATTATTTATTATGTATCATATATGTATTTATTTTTATTAACCTAAATGGTTATATAAATTTAAAAAATAACCATATTAAAACTATAATGCATGTAACCACAAACCATAAACAAACCAAATAAATAAACCTAACGTTTAAATATTGTTACTCCTCGGTTAATATTTTTCGTTTTATTAATTGAGTTTAAAGTTTCAAATTAAATTTTTTATCGTTATTTTTTTTAAATATATTCATATAGTATTGAACAAAAAAAAATCACAAAAATTTATTCGTTTCGGAGGTTGTTACACCCGCGTAAAATAAATTTAAAAAATTAAATATTTATCAAATACGCGTATTTAATATCATTTAATTATAGTATATTAAAAAAAAAAAAAAAAAAATACTATAATATGAAACAAATATTTTTATGAAAAAACGTCGCCTGAAATTAGATTTTTTTTTTATTATTATTGCATTGGATATAATATTAACTATACGACAAATAATTAATCAAAAAAAGATTATTACACAATATAAAAATACAATATAGTACGCATTAGACCATAGAACTATATAAATTTTTGTATAGTGAATATATATTTTAATTATTGTTTCATCAACAAGATAATGTTCAATAAAAATATAATTATGCTATAATAAAATAATGTCGCAGTTTTATATAATGGTTTTAAATACATTTTTCCAAAGAACTATTATTAAACATTTTAAAATATTAAATTATTTTTCTAATACAAATATTATTATTTAATTTTAACCATAAAAAAAAAAAAAAGCATATTTCTAAATTCGTGGCTCAAGAAGCAACACCACCAATGAGACTGACCACTGACATCTCATTTTCTGAAATTTTTCACGAGAATAGATATGCATAGATTTATAGGTTATGACATTCGAATGTAATTTGTAATGTTTTCTAGTAAGTGGTTCACCTAGGTTGTCTGTGGATTTTATCAACAAATTTGAACACACCAGTCGATTAATCGTGAAATTCTACGTAAAACCATGTTCCCAATTCAATTTGACCAAAATATGAGACAGGCGGTGTTGCTTTTGAGGAGACGTTATACACGGTCTTCTAAATTCCACGTTAGTTCCAGATTTTCCATGAAATATTTATTTTTTGAAATCATATATTTTAAAAATGTTCTATTGTCCTAATTTTGTTCAGCCTTACTTTTTGGATGTGAAACGAAAAATGTCAACACTTAAATGTATTGTAAGTTGGTATTTTTTAATCAAAAGTGGATGGTGGTTTCATACCCAGAAAATTAGAGTAAACACAACATTTTAGAATATACGATTCCAAATTTATACGCAAGTCATTTTTGAAAAAATAAGTATTTCATGGTCAATTTTACCGTAATTTGAAATCCAAAGGACCATGTGCATTTAAATAAGTAAAGCGATCGACGTGTTACCTAAATACATTATATTAAAATTAAATTTTGTACTTTGCTTACCGTAGCGTTTTAAATAATTTATAACACCATTAACTAATACTAATACCAATATTAATTATAATATATTTTTTATACAATGTATATTATGTTAAAAATGCCAGAGTTCTACACTAAGAAAAAAAAAATAATACGAATTACAAAATAATATTGTCGTAGACTTAAATAAGAACAAACCAATCTCACACGGTCGTATAATGTTGAAGTAAAGATGACGGCAAGAAAATACAAGTAAAGTTGAAGTCATATTATTATTATTATTTTTTTTTTAAATATTATATTTGTTTAATAATTTTTATTTTTGTTTATATAAAATAAAAGATTTAGAAAATTATAAAAAAAAAAGTTGAATACAAACATTATCTATTCTATAATTTAGAAGATAATAGTCGATAAATCTCGATAAATCAGTACGCGATCTAACAATAATAATCTCGTATTAAGTACCTACAATATTTAAATTGTATAGTTATTATTATAATTAGATATTTAACATTTTTTTATTTAGTATACTACGTATTGATTTAGAGATTTCTAAAATTAACAGATATAGTTCATAATAATAATATGTATGTATAGGATATAATAGAAAACTACGATACGGTGATAATTTAATTTTTTCTTTTAAATTATCATCTCGAGAACGAAGAAAGTAAATAACATAATATTATTATACAGGCGGTCAGTAAAACGGAATACAACGAATTTACTAATATAATAACGACCGAGAAAACCACTTACTTACAGGGGCGTATTTAAGATTTTCTTTAGGGGGGGGGGGGCACGTAAACTAATTTTTCGGTGGGTCCTTTATTTTTGCACAACATCATGCTAGTAGAGTGTAGCGTTTTGTCCGTTTCGGCTACGTTTTAAACGAAATTCAATTTGTTAATTATAAATATATAGTTTAATAATACAATGAGAATTAAATCGCGATCAATGAACATAAATAATAACCTAACTAACTATGCGACCTAAACAACACTCACCATACCTAATGATGTCCCATCGAAATTTCAATCGCATAAAATGATTGAATGTGTATTTAATATCGACGACGGCTAGGTATATGATAATACATTATAACATAGTCGTATAATACAAATTGACTCACGAAGATACACCCCCGTTGCGTTATCTCAAAACTGTAAGCATTTCACAAGAAATAAGCATTCATAAAATATTGCATTTCCATTATTTTCAGTCGCGCTTATTTTCGGGTTTCAAATTTATATTAAAAAAAAAGCCATAAATAAATAATGTATTAGTTAAAATATAATTTGGCGTTGACCGCTTTTGAGTTTTCGTAGTGGGAGAGTACCGTTTGTTGTGGCAGCCCGGCACACGGCGTTTGAATAGTCCGGCTTCACTATTCTTCTCTTACGCAAACTTAAATGGATAATGGGTCTTGTCAATGGGTTGACGGAAATCAAGAACTTTAACAACAAAATGTGTTCAAACTAATAATCAATCTATTTACGACATTTTCAGTATAGTTCACTGTTTAAAAATTAAATGTGGTCATTCGACTCCTAAAAGTAAGGATGGCGAACGATAATGGTAATATAACATTTAAGAGCTATCTTAAGTTGTCAAAAAAAATAAAAAAATGCCTAAATTTTATTATTTGTCGAGATATCACAATCTTCATGGTACGCCTCGTATAATATATATATACAAAAAAGGTCAAGGGGATTAATCCCCCATATCCCTCCCTCGTGAATATACCCCCGATTATTTAACTTAACCTGAAACAATGTTTTTTAAGTTTTCAAGACAAGACAATATGTGCGTTTCAATTAAAAAGTTTGAAAGTTTTTCCGGGACCCCGTCTATTCCTTTGAAAGCCCGGGGTCTACAGTCCCCCTAACCGGTTAATTTTCATCAGAAAAAAACACGTGATCTGCAGAGTGTAGTTTAGTTGTTGAAGCGTTTATTATGTTTCTGGAGAGAATACCGAACAACTATCGACACGGTTCGATAGGAAACTGATAAAATCTACACGCGAATTGGAGGAGGACTGGTACCGTTTTTGGAACGACAATAAATGAAAATGACATGTTCAGTTTCGAGAAATTTTTAAATACGGGTCAATATTATTGTCAACTCCGCAACGTGCGCAAGACGAAGATAGCGTATTACGCGAGGGGACATTACCTATTTTCAAAGTCTATAAAGGCCAAACACGAACGTGTGCAATAGAATTAGTGAAACGCGATACGACGCCTGTGTAACTCTATACCGTCGTGGCAACGACCCGAACACCTAACCTAACTCAACGTAACCCACATATTTTAACATATTTTATTCGGAACCGTATTAGAGCGAACACATAATTCGTTGGATATTACATTTAATTCTGTTGGAAAATATCTCTCCGGCACTGTAATCTCTCGGGAATACACGTCACGCATCCGAGTTATATGCGCACACTATTCTAAATAGAATATTTTTTCCGAGCAAATACAGTTCCGCAAGAATGTTTACCGACTTTTCCCGCGCCTTGGGAAACGCGGCAAAGGAACTGTGTATACATTTAAAATAATAGGAATGCGAAACAAAGGATATCGAACCGACCCTATCTCGGGGAAAAGGGCCGAAACCGGGCCGCTAAGCGTGTGCAAGGTGTATTGTAAATTCGAGGCGAGTTTAGGAGGTCGGTTTCGCCTAACTCGGTAGTTTGATTACGCTTTCGGTAAAAAAGGCTTACTTGGCCCGAATGCGGTACATATTATATTGTAATAGGGATGAGGGGGTGCGTAATAATATAGGAAGTTATCGGTTTGCGCCCTTACGCGAAAACGCTGTCGTCACCGTGGTCGTCTTCCGCTGCGGCGTGCTGCGGCGGTTCGTCTTTGTGCACAAAGTCCACCAGGCGGGGTGGTAACCGGTATGGCGGCGGAGGCGGCAGTGGCGGTTGCGAGGACGGCAGTGGCGGCGGCGGCGGCGGGGGCTTCTTCTTGGGTGGCCGCACTTCCTTGCGAGGCAGCGGCTTGGGTGGCAGCTGCCGGTCTTCCTCGGCCACGGCCACCAACTTCTCGTACAGGCCCACGTCGTCGCCAATGGCCGCGCTCGACGAGAACTCCCGTTCCAGCTGCATGAACGGCTCCAGCACCCTGTCCAGCACGCAGCCGTTCTTGCCACCGCTGCTGTCAGCGTCGTCGGCCATCCGATCATCGCCGTCATGACCGGCCAACGAAGACGTCGCCGGACACTTGGATACCACAGTGGACACGCTGCTGTTGGTGTCATCCGATTCCGACTCCCCGTGGTACACGAACCTGCGAACCGAAAAAAAAGGTAATCCGTTTGTTAGACGACGCTTTCGGTTAAGCCAAGAAAATTAAATACGCAATTTGAGTTTCCTAGCTACTTTGCTACTTGTTAACAGACACTCGAAGCGAATAAATCGGCGAGTTTATTGTTCACGCCGACCGAACAATGTTCTAAACGAGTTAAAAGTCTCACGTGCAAGCCACGCGTTTGTGACTACGGGAGAATGGGGGGAGGGGGAGGAGGAGGAGAGCAATTTCGACAATCGAATCCGGCCGTGGGAATTTCAGAATTGTCTGGAAATTATTTTTAATTTATAACAATACAAACGACCTAAATGTTGGATAAGTGTGCGCAATGTACACAAACGTTTACGCCTGATAACCTGGCAAGTATAATAATATTTTGTTCCCAGCCAAACCGTTACCTATATTATTATCGTCTTCGGTGTTCAGATGTCCTACTAAGGAACAAAAAGCGCATTATAAGGCGATTAGAAAAAAAAAAAAAAAATTATACGTATAATATACATTTATTAATATTATTATTATCGTTTAAGTATTACAAGTATTTAATACCAACGCGCGTCGTCACAGACTGAAATCGTTGACTTCGCGATGAAGTGTACGTTCGCTGTATCCATTTAATAATAGGTAACGTTGTTAACGGACATTTTGTGAAGAAGACAAAATTGTCCACAGTTGAAACATTAAACTGTTACAAGTTATATGGATAACGACAATAACAGAAGGAAAGATAAAAGGAAAAGCTGGAACAGGTAGACCAAGAACACCATTTATGAAACGGATCGTAGAAGACATGGGGAAAACCAATTATGAGGAACTAAAAGTAGCTGTAATGGATAGGGACAAGTGGAGAGCCATCGAAGTAATTTGACCAATCTAAGGATTGAAAGAAAAAAAAAAAAGTTATAAACTTGTAATTCATGACTGATAAATTTATATTTGGATATCAGTTTTATGCCTATCAAAATGTGTAGAAAAATGGGAGAGGTTGTTTTATGAAAATATTATAATATCATATTATGAAAATTTGTATTTTAGGCTCCGAAGAATAAATTGGTTTTACTTTTTAAATAACTCATGAATTCAAAAAATACCTACGACATTCCCTCCAAAATATCGATCTCTATAAATTGCATAATAGATACTTTTTTTATAAAATAATCAAAATTAACCCGATTTTACTTATTCTGCGTAAGCAATGTTTTTGCATGTTACCCGATAGTTGGACTGAGACAGTAGATGCGGATAAAACGTCTTCTTAAGACGGTTCCGAAAATTTGTTTTTGACAACCTACCGGGCGTTTTAGATTTTATACTCACGTGAAAATAACAGTTATCAAAAGTCGTCAAAAAATTCAAATAATAATAATAATAAAAAAAAAAAAAAAAAAAAAAACCATAAAAATAATCGTTTCGGGCTCGTAAAACCCGGCCCGCAGAGAAGTCGACCCGGATATATTATTATGTTTTTTAATGGGCGGACTTCTAAAACGTAGGAAAAAAAAAAAACGAACATACGGATTTTGACCTCTTTAGCCGTCGATACACTGACGATAATGAATTATCGTACAGCTAAAGATCAGATCCGTATGATTTCCCAACGCGAAATTCGAGAAAGAGCGTCACGTGACTTACGTCATCGTAGCACCCGCGCAAACGTTTTGTTTACTATAATAAAATATCACAACTAGAATGCGAATTGAAATGCTCTCAAAATCAAGAAAAATGCCTAAAAAAAAAAAAAAGTTAAAAAACGCTCTAAAAATTAATTTAAACGTTGAAAAAGACGTTTTTTTTATTAGGTTTACGAGGCGATTTTTTTTTTTATCACGAACCAATGAATTTCCAGCGATTATCCAAAAGGATTTTAAGTAAATTTGATTTCTGTTTTTTTCCAATCGTCACGGAACCGTTTAAGCGTTATTTTAAAACCATTTTTAATTTTTACCCCTACTCCATGTACTTTAAAAACAAGTACATACTTTTGATTTTCAAATAATAACTAGGAAACAGTGAAGGGCTATAGATATAAATTTACTTAACACAACAGTGCAAATAGTGCAATACGACTACATTACGACTCAAAGCTTATCGTTTGATTTATTGCAGCTAGCATCGCATATTTTATTTGGTACAATCGGTAAGTTAACCTAAGTAAGGCCAATCTGTTAAGATCCGTGGGTGACATTCTCCAATGCTGCAAGTTGCCAGGTCACTCTCTCGAGGAGGGAGCATTTTCCTCTTACGATCAGGTGATGTCCGCGATCGCCAGCGTGCTGCGAAGATCTCCATCCGGGGTGTTCAAGAATGTAATAAACAAATGCCCGTGCGACCATGCATCACCAACACGGCTCCAGGTAAGATAACCTAATGCGTTTTAAAAATAGAAATATGTTTTTTTTTACTTTTAGCAGGAAATCAAATTAAATTTGACCAAAAATTCTGATAAAACCATGAAGTTTGTGGAAAAAAAACCAAAATTGTCTTAAAAACCTAATGTCCAAAAACGCAAATAAAATTGTTTGATGATACGTGAAACGAATTCTGTGCTCGGAACGCATTGCTTTAGGACAGAGGTTCCCAAACTTTTTTCCCCGTAGACCGCTTGGTAATTTATTCCGTTTTTCATAGATCCGCCCCCCCCTAACAGGTCGGAATAGAACCTCCCGGGAGGTGTATTGCATAGACCACTTTGAGAATCACTGCTTAAAGAAATTCAGAGCAAAAACAAAAAAAAAAAAAATTGCAATTCGCATTACAGTAACCCGCACTCAAATCGTAACAACCCCGACCCGGTGATAATTTCCCGGACAGTCCGCCGGTCGCGGCGGCCCCGCAACAACATTGACGTACAACGACGATAACAGCCGGGCAATGCCGTCGGTCGTTTCGCAATCCGCGCGTTCACCATCGCCGCCGACAATTAGTAAAAGTCAATCGGCGATCGTCCGCGATTGCCATAACAACATAATCGTTGCACCGCGGTCGTAATCCGGACGCCGAGCACGACCCGCGTATACAATACCCACTTTCTCTGTAAATACGGACGTTTTCATCAGATAAAAATTATCGTTGTTTGCGTTCGACTTGCGCAATAAACGTTAACACCGTTGCGGTCCGCGTTCGCGCGAGTCGCACGGGACGACGGCGCGGGTAAATGGGCAACGGTTCGTAACACAACGCGCCGGAGACTGCGGGGACGAATAGCGCGAGAAACGAACGCGCAGCATTGCGAAAACAATGCGAACGTTTTATTACTTTGTATATTACCCCGTACCACGACGTCCCGGCGTCTCGGCGCAGTAATTCCGTAATTTTATTATTATTTTTTTTTATTATATCGGTCGTAAAATATTATTGCGAGTATACGAGTCACGTTCGGTTGAACGAGTCTCGGGGAGATATAGCGCGGCGGCTGCGTGTTGTCGGAAAAAAATCGTCGGGAAATATCGGGTGGGGGGGGGGGGGAGAGG
>CABPRJ010001985.1:0-19879 GCA_902439185.1 Cinara cedri | reverse complement strand
CCCCCCCCCCCCCCCGCGAATTATGGAGTCTTTCGCGTTTGGCGTAGTCGAAAAATACAATAACAATATGGGTAAAAAAAAGATGTAAACTATTTGAAAAATTATCCTAAAACTGATATTTACGTACCCGAGTAATGAAGTAACTAATAAATCAAAAAAAAAAAAATCCAGAAAAAGTGTATTTGATAATACAACATTAATATAAATGCCCGTAAGTAAAACGGCTCATAAAAACACTAAATATGATAATTAGAGAACGGATTCATATGAACTTAAAATCAATGAAAAAGCGCTTAACAACGTCAACAAAGCCTGAAAAATCACTTAATAAACTTTAAAGGGCAATAAAGATAGAGGGGTTTGAAATTCGCCCAACGTAGAACCATTAAAGGAGGGACTTTTACTTTTATAAATATTTTGAAGTTCTTTTTTTACGGTTTAAGCGCTTCTTCGCTGTTTGCGAGTGCATGTATAAATTCGTTGCCTAATGACTATTGATAGCATAACAACAATTTTCGCGGTCGCGTATTCACGTGGTATCACCATTTGATCTATTTCGTGGCATCACAATCCCCATTTATAAGCGGTGACTATCATTTGTACGAACGACGGTAAAAAGACGTTTCCGGAAACCCGACCGGGTCGGGAATATTCGCAAATTGCACACGAAATAAAACAATACCCGACGTGGTTGCGCATAAAAAAATCATAGTTTATTTTCGATTAGCGAGGGGTGGGTGCACAATGATAGTATTGCAACCCCACAAAATGTTAAGGGCGCACAAGTGCACCACCCATTTCACCTCCCGAGATTGCGGTCCATGGTCACATGCAGTACAGGCAACACATAATCAGTAAACAAAAAAACAAAACGTGATTACGTTTTTTTTAATGAAATGAGTGAAAAGGAACAAAAGGTTTAAATACAAGTTTCTTGATCCGTTCGTAGGTAATCACGTGAATATATTTTTAATTCGTTTAATTAGTTATTACGAGAATGGGGTTTTCATTTCATTACCAAAATATTTAGGAAAAACCGAAGAAGAAACGCATACGCGGTTTTTTCTTTTTAAATAGACAACGAAAAAGCAGCCAAAGCGAGCGCGTCGTCGTCAGAAATCGACATATCCAATGGGCTACTCATCAAAAGACCACCCCCTCCCCTCATCACAAAAACACTTGAAATTTTCGTTTTATATCCACGATATAGCTTTCGATAATATTCTGTACATTTTCGCCGGAAAAAAAAAAGGGCGATCGAGGAGACGATTTGCTGCACAGCCCGTTTGTCAGGGTGGCTGCGAGAAGCGTTGAGGGAGGGGGGCGCTGTAACACGTCGTTCTGAAACAGAAAATGCGCGTAATGCACAGAAACCGATGTACGAAAATATCACGGCGATTTCGGTTGCCGACGGTGAATTGTTGTGCCCGGGCCCATTATCAACGTAAATAAAAAAGGAACGTAAATCGGTTAGCGTGTAAATACAACACCAACAAGCGCATTCGTCCGGTTCGGCTTTCTAGCGTTCCGTCCACATCACTGGGCAAAACGAATCGGGCAGAAGACGCGAACGCCGAAATCGCCGTCGGCTAGAACGGAAGTGAACGGTTTCAAAATTAAAATTTATATTCTCCGATCTGTCACATCCGAAATGCGATCGAACCGGACTGAACAGATCCAACGGGTCCGCTCCTTGAAAAATGACGCGTTCCAGATATTATCATTACACGGTGGGCGGGGTTCGGTTTCGTTTTTTTTTTTCTTTTCACAACCAGTAATTTATGGAAATTGCCGGTCTCCTGCGATCATTTCTCGCCGAGTTTAAAAAACAAACGAATAAAATCGGTTTTCACCGGAAACACGGCACGAAACATTCCCGTTTCTTTCACTCCGCTAATGAGAAAAACACACGGAATTTTTCAAAGAACGGCCTTCTCGACGCGCAAACTAAATCCGGAATGTTGCGACCCGTATAAACTGTGTGTTTAAAACACTAGGTTCGAAAACCTTTTTTTCAAAAAAAAAAAAACTTGCCGCTCCGTTCAAAATCGAAAACAACAACACGTATGGATATACTTGCCTTTCGACGGCGTCCGTGTACACGGCGGACGAGGCGATCGGCGGCGGCGGTTCCGGTTTCTTTTGTTTCCGCGGCGGGACGGGCGGCGGGGCCTTGGCCACCAGCCGGCCGTCGATCATGTGCAGCTTGACGACCAGCCCGGACTCTTTTAGGTACCGGACGCAATCGTCCCGGCTCAGCTTGTTGACCGGCCGGCCGTTGATCCGGACGATCTCGTCGCCGGCGCTCAGCGGCCCCCATGACGCCTCGGTCCGGGACGCCGGGCTGCCGTCGGCGCACGACTGGACGAACAGGCGGTTGCACGTGTCCACGCCGTCGAACCGCAGCCCGAAGCCCAGCCGTTCGCCGGGCAGACGGTAGACGAGCACTTCTTCGGGGTCCGCGCCGCCGTCCGCGGCAACGGCGTCCGCCGCAGGCCCGTCGCCGATGGACAGCACGGTGACGAACGAATCTTCTTCGGAGGCGGCCCGCTGATGGACGCCGCCGGCGGTACAGGTCTCGCCGCCGCCGCCGTCCACCGAGACGACGGTCACGAAGTCTTTCACGGCCACGGCGGCGGCCGCCGCTGTTGCCGTAACGCTCATCGTTACCGCGGTATAGTTGTGGTGTACGGTCGTTCTGCGGGAAAAAAAAAACAAAAACCGGTTATAAATATGTATGTTACACGTATATTGTACATTATAATATACCGTTAGGCGAGCCCACGGTATAGTATACAGGGCGATTCATTTATCGCGGACCAACGGTTATCGACGAAAATGTCCCAAGTAAATCCGATTCGGGTTATCGTCGTAAACACACACACACACGAGAAACGGTGTGGTTTTTACGCGATTTCGTCCTCACCGTCCGCATACCGTAAACAAATAATATTTCCATCGACTTTTGGCTACTCGAATGGCTAACCCGCGGTTACACAAAAACGGAATGTTCGTCTGAAAATGTATTAACGCTGTCCGAATATAACCAAACCGAACGAACTTCGTTTAAAAGAGATTCGAGTTTGAAACATCCGCGGGGTTTCCGCGTTACGCGAATATTCCGGGAGTTATTGATTTGGCGTATTATTTAAATGAAAAAAAAAAAAAAAAAAGTCCAAAAAACGAAATCGCACATTTTGTTTGCATATATATTTATGATTATTTGATTTTTTTCGAATACAAATCCAGGCCACATACATCGAGTATAATAAAAGTTTTAATGATTTAATTTATACGTTAATAGCAACGATAAATCATTGAAATAAAAACAAAACGATTCTGAGCCAAATAATATTTGTCGCGTTTATTTATCCTTGTAGTCACGATAAGACAGTAATACATAAAAACTAAACGGATATTTGACATTCGTAGTTAGGTTTTTTTTAAAAATGTTTTAGAAAAACTGTTGGGAATTTGAAAATATTGTCGTACAATAAGGCGCTTCCGAGCCAATAAATACTCATCTTTCAAAATGATACGGGGAATAAATTGGAGCGTTTCACTAACGAAAAAACCATAGAGCGCAATTTTCTCGAAAAAGTAATGAAAATTTCGAAAAAATGTTGAAATTGGAAAGTTATTTTTTGTCCTTTTAATGACAAACTAATAATAGACTTTTCCACTTGTCTATTACCCAATACCCATTTAAGAGAAACAAGTACATTTTTACGGACAAATACGATGTATTATGATCGGAACGCTAGACAAAAATATGTAAATTGGATGGGACGGATTTTGATTTTGGGAATATTTGAATTATTCGATTTCCGGTATGTTTTGCAGGGAACATTTGTTCGGTTGTTTTAATTTGTTTATTTAAACATGATTAGTTATTTTTTTTTTACATAATTAAACTCGTACTTCAGCGTCACAAGAAAAATACATTTTTTCCAGTAAAACGTAAATAAAAAAAAAAAAAAGTATGCTAATTCAAATCTTTTTTCAAAATAGAAATCGGACTACCTAATGAAAGTATATGTTTTTTTAATTACTAATTATCGGCAAAAAACGTATGAAAAACCGAACAGCTAAATATTAACCCGCCCCGCCTTGACGTGTCTGTTTTTATTTTTCGAGTTCGTCACTATAAACATGAACATTATGCAACACTACCGTTAGGTTAGGTTTCGTTGGATGTCCAATATCTCTACGGGGTCGGCACGCCTCTCGGGATTAAGGTCGACGTTTTCGAGAAAAATCGAATTTACCGTTTCCGGTGTCCGGAGAAAACTAGAAAAATTGATTGCAGTATTGCGCTAAAAAAAAAAAAAAATAAAAAATAAATTTTACAACAGTGCGCCGTTTTGCAGTTGAAACTATCAAAATTAAAGATACCGCCGTTAGATTTAATGCCTGTCGATTTCATGGTACAATTTTATCTGTACGGCTGTAGCCGGAATAGTGTAGTGCGAGTGGGTGGGTGCGGCGCTCGATCAAAACCCGGATCGCAAATATGTACGGTGGATAACGATCGCCGGTCCGTGACGAAAAGCGTCACCCTGTACAATGTTACGCGCGTACGGCAAAACGCGGCGGCACCGGGCGAGCAGCGTTCGTCGCGGACCGCGGTTTCGCGGAGCGATAAAATCGTTAACGGATTCAGAACGCGCGCAGCGGAAACACGTTAATCCGGGGACGGCGACTACGGCGCGGTATCCGAGCGCGCCCGCCTCAGCGGCGTTTCGGCGCCCGCCCGTAGTTTTCGCGAACGCGCCCGAGAAGTGAACTTCCGCCGGCCGTGCGAAAAGCCGAGCGAAAGTGATGCGACGCGACGTGGCGTGACGGTCGTCGTCCGGCGAAGACGACAATCGCCCGTGTTAATTATTGCGATTGCCGCCGACCGTCGTCCGCGCGCGCCGTCATGTTTTGTAAACGCGCGCGCGCACGCGACACGACGCGACACGCGAGAGAGACGCTGCGTTCGGCCCGTTCACGAAAACCTAATTTGTCGTTTATAATTACGGTTGCAATTGCGTTTTGTTTCGCGCGGGCGGCCCGGCCGTCGTTGTTTACTTTCGTATTTTCGACGCGGCGAGCGCCGTACCGGAAAGTCGTACACATGAAAATGTTCTTCTTGTTCGATAAATATTCATTATTAAGCATCACGTTATAACAGCACGGTGCCGAATTCATTCGTCCGACAACCGTTTAAGCAGAAATAACTCCGCGCCGTTAGTTTTAATAATTTACTTATTATCAAACTTACAGGTAGGATAATTATCAGCCGTGTGGTCGTTTTTTTTTTTTGTAATTTTAATTTTTTGAACGAAATACAAGCAATTTTAAATCGCGATATTTTACACATTCGTATTTCGCTTAAAAATTACAAAAAAAAACCGACCGGTTTTTTAATAAGACGAAGACAGCGCCGCGTCATGCGGGTATAACGTTCTTTTCAACGCGAATTGAACGTCTGGAATAATTATGGTTACAAATTACGAAACAGGTTACAAAATATAATAATAATTTCGACCATTTCGGTAACTAATTATACACCAGTTAAGAGTTATTCTGGACCGCGGGTGACCGACCCAGTCCCCCGGAGGTACGTACCAGACGACACAACCGTACAATGAGTACTATATTTACGCGTTATTGACGGTCTCGTCGTTCTCGGACCCGACACTCCGGTCCTTGTACGGGGATACGGTGGTTCGCGTATTTTTTCCAAACGTTTTTTTTTTTTTTTCTCCGTTCTTAATACCCAGACGTCCCGACGTGCGGCCGCTTTTAACGCCGGCTCGGCGGACGAAACAACAGCGGCCCCGGAATACCGTAGCGCGCGCGTGGCGCGTATTACAAGTTTCGCGTGTGGTTTTCGAACCACAATCGCGCGCCCAGGCCCGAGGCGAACCGAGACGATTTCACCGCGTAATTCCTTCTTTTTTTTTTTTTTTCTTTCTGCTTATAATTCGACGTCTATACACATGCGTATTTTCGACTGGAAATACGCGCCTAATCGAATATATTACACACACACACGAGTGTAATGCTCGTGCGCGTATAATACCGCGCACACGTTGTTATAACAACACGAATATATAATGACACGCGCGCGCGTGACGCGATTTATATTTTTCACTTCACGCCGCCGACCGCCGGGCGGCGGAGTTTCGCGCCGGCCGTTCTGTTTCGGCGTCACGCGCGTTTCTTCGTCGTTTGGCAATTTGCGTTAACGCGCGAGGTTTTCGCCCGGTGTCCCGAGAGAAATCGGCAGCAAGGCGCGCGCCACACCCGCCCCCTTCGGATCCCGCCGACCGGAAGCGGGGTGGGGGGGGGGTAACGCGTATACGGGCGGCGTGGTCATCCGCGGGGTTTACGGCCGTCCCAACAATGCGGGTCCCGTTCGAAACGGCGGCCCGCGAAAAAAGAAGAGACAACAGAACGCGACGGAAATTGATTAATTATTATCATAAGCGCGTCGAGCGGACGTGGTCGTGGTGGTCGTCGTCGTCGTCAATCGCCGGCTGAACGCCGCGCGGCCCCGGTATTTTATACGAAATATTTGTTCAAATGTTTTACCGGAAATATCGTTTTCGAAATTTCCGCCGGCGGATCCACCGCAGCCGCGTAGAGCGGATACAACGGAATATTGTTCGGAAAATAAAAAATAAAAATACGCTCGAAAGGACGTCACGACCACCGAGTTTCTGTTTTCGTAACGAGCTACCTCGAGATATTATACCGTCCGACAACACGGGAATAAGTTTTGGACGAAAACAAAACGTAAAATGTCTTCTGGAGACAACGTTTTAAAATTGACGTTTTTAATTCAACGAAGGCCATTCAAAATATTGCGCTTCGCTGAAAATTACAACAATACATAGTGTTTGAATCACTGTCTTGACAGATTATCAAAATCTAATGGATATATTGTTTGAAAAGTCGTGCGTCGAAACTATAGCTCCCAGGCTGAAATGCCCTAAACAACTATTGCTCTTGAATTGATCTTAAAATGGACAAACAGAAGAGACACCAAAATAAAAGATTATTTTCGAAGTACCATCTGTTACGAATCCGGGGGTATCTATAGATATAATATAAAAGAACGCTACGCATCATGCAATTGTAGTGTCTATCTTACAAACTCACGACATTGGAAATTCGCATTCGACAGGTCAAATGTTGAAATGTCAAATGTCAAATGCGCTTTTAATGTTAATATTCCGATAATTCGTATTTTATCAAGATGTAAGCATTTTAAAACTGTGATAATTCACGCGCTCATATTTCGCTTAAAAATTAAAATTACGAGAAAAACACATAATTGACGTACAAACATCGACAATGCTTCTATCCTTCGAGTTTGATCATATTACATGGGTCAATCAATTCATTCCCACATAAAAAACTAACAGCCCGAAATCGGTCCTGCTGCAGAAAGCGAATTCGCCATGTCCGGTAAAATATACAAATTTATCTGAATAATAAAAAAAAAAAGTAATAGGTACCGTGAATTATTAAAATTATTTATGCAAGACGCAGAATAATGCGTATATATGCTTCGAAAAAAAAATACATATACAGGGCGATCAATCTTTCATAAAACACTCATTATCTCTGAAAATATTTAATTTTTGTAAATTTGTTTTAAATTATTTTTGTGACCAAAAATTTTTGGGCTGAAATGACTACCTACTTTTGATTTTCAGATGGCAATCAACATAAGAAATTCCATAAATAGATGTCGTTAGTAGTTAACAATAAATTCGTAGATCATCATTTGTGTGGCGGCACAGTGTGCGGCGTTTCAAAAAAGGTTCTCCCAAATTTAAAAGCGGAATATCTCGTCAACGGATTGACGGAAATTAAAAATTTAAACACCGGCATTTATTTCAACGACTATTCCGTCTATTTGTGGGATATTTAATATAGGTCGCCATTTTAAAATCAATAATAGATAGTAAACTTTCACCCCCTTAAATCAGCGTGACGAAAAATAGCATAAACGTGAAATTGCAGAGCTGCTGGTATCAAAAATTGTCTGTAAAACAAATGTCGAGAAAATACATTCCGAGACAACGAGTGTTTGACGATAGATTGACCAGCCTGTACACGCATGTGTATGTGTACATAAATTATAATATTTTAACAATCGTATGCCGCGGGCGTAATAATTTTTGAACCGGACCGACGCGTACCGTCGCCGCGGTCGTAACCCGATTTGACATTGTGTTATTTTTAACGACCCGCGGATGTCCTATAGCTGTCGCTACAACATTTTAGGTATAAATATGATAATTTTCCCGCGCCGCCGAGGCAGTTTATATGTTAATGGGACTAGAGTAGTGGTTCAACAGCGTTTTGTATAAGCAGATATACGCGACGGGCTCTCTACGGTGATTCTCACGGACATTTTGCACGCCCCGTGTAATTTTTCCAACGAGAGTCGTAACATCTATTATAGCGATTTCCATAAAGAATAATTTTACTATACATAATCGTTGAAATAAAGGAAAAAAAAAACGGCCCCTCGGTTTCTCGTTTAATTGCCGTAGACCCGACGCTCGGCGAATCGTCTCGGCGCGTAAAAGAAAACTATTACCCGTAGTTTAATTTAGACAACAGACACACAATACATGTTTTTAAACGCCATTAACGCCAACAGCCTTTCAAGAATGTTTTGCTTAGTCCACGCTTTCCCGCATTCCGTTTTCGTCCTTTTACGAATCGCGGCGATTTTTTTTTCTTGTTAGAATGTGCAATACATACATTTATGTGGCGACTTCCGACTATAACTCGCGATCCCTATAGATAGAAAACCACTATTCTAGATACCGCCCAACTCCTATAACTAATCGGCCGTTAAATTCCGAATCGCGTACAACAACTCCACCGGGCGTATCAAAGTAAATGCTCGTTTAGAATTTCAAATTTTCCGAAATAGCTCAAATTTGAACCATATCAGTAACAATTATAAAGCCAATATAATATGTAATATTATGTAAATATAATAGAATAGTCTTATTGTAGGTTACCCGGGCACAGGTGACGCCATTTTGCCACTTTGGCTCTGCCATATAAACGCCGCTATAGAACGCTATTAGTTCACTTAGTCGCCACTCAGATAGTACTATTTTCGATACTGCGACTGTGCAGTCGCAAAACGGCGTGTCTCACGAAACACCGGTAAGAGCAAATAAGATCACATATTATACTTCATATTATAAATATAAAAAAACCATTATTTGCGTAAATGTTCCCGTTCTTTATATATTTTTTTTTTCGGTTCTGCTTAGTTATTAAAAAAACCAACCAGAAATATCAAAAAGACTTTCTTACTCACCTAAAAGATTAAAAATTCAACAAAAAAGATATTTTGGTATTTTTCTATTGGAACGATATTTACGGTCGAAAATGTAACTCGTAAACATTTTAAACAATGAAATCGTTGCGTCGTTATTTGAAAAAAAATAATCGTATTTTTCATATTTTTTGGTTTTTCTCATTTATTATATGAAAAATACTTTAGATATTAGTAAATTACTTTCTCTGCCAATACCTATATAATCAAAGGAACAAAGAAGATACGAATATAATTCGCACTATGTGTGAGCCACTGTTGTAAAGAAGTTGGGAAGGTTATAGAGGGGAATTTAATGTATATATCTGTACGCAACGATTAATAATTTTTTCTAACGAAAAACGATTCTGAGAGGAATTCGGTTATACATGCTTTAAAAAGCCATAATACTTATTTACGATTTGAAAATAATACATTTCGTACATTCTCCCCGGTTTTCGCTGCTTATTACGAAAATCCCTACAGAAAAATCAAACAGCGACCGCTCCAAAGTATCTCCCCAGTTGGATTTGCTTTCAGAAAAATGGCTACACTTGAAAATCAGAAAAAAGTTGCTGTTCGTAGAAAAAATAAAAATAAACATTGTAAAACCAATACATTCCTCGCTCCGCTCAGCACCTGAAATTATTATAAATAGGCTTTCTAGTTATTGTCGCGCCTCAATACTTATTACAATCATTAATCATATAATAACTATAATTGTTCAAACGCTATTCTATAAATCGCGCGCAAATCGATCTTTATCGTCTCGAATGTAGCACGCAACGGAAAATTTGTGGTACAGACCCCGTTCGAGAAAGGTATACGATGCAGCGTTTTGGTAGACCCGGTTGGAATTATGGACAATTTTAAGGCGGCGGTAACATAAACATAAATACCGATATGGGTACTATAAGAAAATCACGTGCGATTCGTTACGTAACACGTTTGTGGAAAAAATTGGGTTCAACGTTTCGTTTTGACACCGCCGTATACATTATTAAATAATACGGTTCGTTAAGCATGGCCGAGGCGGACGGAAGCGAATGGATATTTCCCTCCCTCTCCCCCGCCACCGATTCCATTATTGGATTAACGGCCGCTGAATATATTTTATAAGAACAAGATAAACACTACCGGAAATTCCCAAAACCCTCGCGAAAACTTGTTCGAAACTCGATAGATCGGAACGGGAAATATCTATAAAAAAAAAAATAATAATACAAATATGTAATATTATACCCAACCACATCACCGTGAGTATTAATATTCGCTATAGATTTATTACGAATATTTTTTAACACGACCGCGGTGTTTCGATCGCCATCAGAAAATATTAGCTACTACAATCATACACAATTCGCAATATTTTTTGTGAATTTGTATACAGTTCAAACCCCGCTTATGAAAAAATTTGAAATTTTGTCAAAAACCGGTGTCGTGTAATCATAGGTATTTTCCCAGTTATAGCGAAATGTGCGAACAATTTTTACGAAAATGACCCGCAACACTATACGAGCACCCGCTAGATTCAAATGACTGTGCTAAACACCTCTCCCGAAGTTTTCGACCGCAGCAAGTCTTCTTGGCGAAACACCCGTGAAAAAAAACACACACACATACACATACGTCCTGGTATAACTCGCATAATACGTAAACATTTCTCGCTCCGATCAGATTCTAAAAAACCTAACGCATACCACGTAAAGAAATATCTTTCGCCGATGATACACGAGTATCGTGTACCTATATACTTACATAGTTTGTGCGGTACTGTAATAATAATAATAATAATAATAATGGCGATTTCATATAAAAGTCAATAGTATACATGTGCACACATGTAGTAGGTAAGGTTTTCGTTATTGGTTAGTCGACCACGGAGATCAAGCCCCAGACGGCTTTCGAACCGCACGGGTCATGTTCCAACGGGTTGTGCACAAAACGTCCACGGCGATAATATTGTACCGCGTATGACCGTACGATAATCGTTTAACATAATATACAGTGCGATTATTTTATCACTGACCTGCGGCGGTTGTTTGATACGAATTGTATACCCAACCCGTGTACGGAGTTTTCGAATAAATTTGACATTTCTCTAATATTTGGAAAATAATAATTCCGCATAGCTACTATACCATTATAAACACATCAACGTATCAACAACTTTACTGTCAAACCACTGTCAACACGCGTTTTAAAACCATACTCGCATCCGAAAAGAGAATATTTGTCTACGAAACATTTCTATCCGTGTTTAAGACATCTTCCCAAAAACTCCTAAAGTTTAAGAAAGACATCCTAAGATAATGGACATGGGTGCAGCCACTTTTATAGGTAATTTAATGTATACCTGTAAGCAACGATAAACCATTGCGAACAAAAAAACGATTTTGAGCGCAATTCAGTTGATAGTGATGCTTTGTCAACAATATAATGTCATATTATGGTAAATAATTAAATAGGCATTAAATATTGTACGGATTTTCCCATGTTTTTTCCGGTTTTTCACATTTGCTGGGAAAACTATTTTGAAAATGAAAAAATGATCTTCTCAAAGTACGTTTCTAGACAGATTTCCTTTCGAAAAAAGTGCTACACTTTATAATCGGATTCAAATTTCTAAAAGAAAAAAGTTTTTGACAGGAGAAAAATAATATGGTTGTAAAATCAATACATTCCTCGCTCCGGTTAGAATCCAAAAATCGACAACAGGATAATGTTCTTATCTTTAATAAGATTGATAATGGGCCAATTCACTGTAACATTTAGACTGACAGAATGTACAGAATTGTCCCCGCCGAAGGGAAATCCGCGGAATGTCGTGCGGTTAGGTTAGGTTAGGTTAAGCACATGCTTAGTCGTATGGTTGTCTCCCAAGGATACAATTCGGAAAATAAACGCTGTAAAAAAAAAAATATCGTAAAACGTTTATATTAAATATATGTCCGAGAAAAATAGACAAAAAAAAAAAAAAAACGGAAATGAAAATGTATTCAAAATCTCCGCATATATAAGATAAACCGCCCACGCCGTGTATAACAACGTTGTATTTTAAAATGTCCGTGTCCCGACGTCCGATCGATGGTTGTACAATTTTATCCGAAAGTGTACGCAACCAACAACAATAATGTTTTTCACGATGATCGTAAAACACATCGCGTAAAATTTAAAAAAAAATATCATATTAGATGTAACACACGTCTGCGGTACCAAAATGTATTGTATGCAAGCGCTGGTAACGTATACACTTATGTCTTGTAATACGACCGTTTCGAAATAATAAATATACTATTTGTCTCGTTATTCGTATTGAAAAAATATTATATTAGGCAATCAACACCCCGCAACTTGAAATATAACCGAAAATCCATATTTTCTGACCAATATGTCAGAAAATATGGATTATTATTATCTATGAAAAAGTATAAGAACAAAAAATAAATATAAGTATAATATTTTTCGATATTTCTACATTTTTGTTCTCAGATTAAAAAACCAGAGACCACCCGAACTGCTGACCTAAGACAAGGCTAAAAATCAGACCTATAGGCAAATCACTACACTCTCCAAATGATGGCACGGTATTATAATATGAACTTAACGTCGTGTCTCGTTTTTCCAAGGTTTTTTTTTTTTTTAATCGGCATTTTCTTATTTTTTGTTAAAGAACAAGGAATACTAAAGAAAAATAAAATAAAAAATAGTAAATAACCTCCCCAATGCGCTAAAATACTTCAGAAAAGCTCCTACGAAGTTTTTAAACGGAGCGAGTCTTGTGGTTGAAAACTTGTTTACAGACTGAAAAAAATTAATAAAATTGAGATAGTACCTACACGTCATCATTTCGTTCAGAACACGGTAAGTACTGCCTGCTCCGATTATCATCATGCGCTGGATCACTACGACTAACTGACCAGATTAACCAGTTTTAAAAATATCCGATGAATTGATAAACCGCAATAATAATTATTATGTATCGATTTTATTAGTATTATTATTACGAGACGTGCATAATAATATTATTAAATACCCGTCCCATAAGAATTATTTATGGCAACTCGGAAAAACGGGCCTGTTTCTTACATCAAAATTACATTGAAAAAAAAAAAAAAAATGCTTTGAAACACGATAATTTCCGTTCAGTTTTTTTACTATATTAGTAGCCGTAAACGACTATTATTATTACAACTGGGTTTTATCTGGCTGTGCGAAGAACCAGTTATTATCGTTCCAAAAGACTATCGATGGTTTCGAGGGTAGATTTGGTATAGTATGTAGCTAATGGCGATACTTTGATTTTTGGAAACTACTCGCAAACAAAAAATATACGATATAGCAAATTTGCATTCAGCAGGAACAATATTGTAATGTTAGTTTTAATATTAGAGTGGATTATTATAAAATTACTATCATCAAACTTACAGATATGAATGTTATTCTCGGTAACGCTGGCGCTGTCTTTTTAATTTTCAAGCGAAATGTGATTAGGCGTGTGAAATAACATAGTTTAATAATGCTTACAGAGAATGTTCTCTTGAAAATTGAAATGTCGAAAAAATTGCACCAATGTTGATAATGTTCTTATCTAAAAATTTAGTTTGACAAGAGATAAATTCACTTAAATTCAAAAACTAAAAGCACAGAGTTTACACTGCAAAACGATATTTAGGTATGTTGGAGTAAATGTGACTGTAGTGATACTTTAGGTGTCATTTTTTGATTTTTCCAGAGTTTTTTTTTATAATAAATGGGAAAAACCGTGAAAAACGTGGTAAAAACGGGAAAATGTACGAAATGTATTATTATAAAATCGTTAATAATACGGTCTTTCAAAACATATATAGCCAAACTCCGGTCAGAATCGTTACGTACAAATATACACTGAATTTAGCCTCCACCATTCCAACTTCTTACATACAACAATGGTCTACCCATGCGAAGTATGGCCGTTTTTTTTATTTTGTTGTTACATATAATAATAATACATTTATTTATTTAGTAGTATTAAAAAATTACAAGAATGAGCTTAAGTGTTATAATATTACACTGTTATACACTGTCTGTATGTCGATAAACATAAGCGTTTTTATCCTTAGTGGTACGACTACCACTAAGGATAAAAACGCTTATGTTAGAGTAAAATTTTGGAAATGTTGTAAACAAGATGATTAAAAGCAGGGTTGTATTAGAGGGGGGGGGGGCTATTTTTTGCTTACTAATGCGAATATTAGAAAATTATACGAATCATTTACTGATGATTCAATGTTTATTCAATGCAATGATTCACGACTCTCCATCACTTGATTGATGATGGTTAATTTGTACAAAACCCTGTGAATATCACTTGGTAGGTAGATAATAATAATGTATTGACTCGTGCATTGTTGTAATAATTTTCAAGAAATTGTTTTTGCGTTTGTCTTCACTGCTACATAATAACTTAATCGCTTACCGATTAGTATAAACATAATATTAGCAGTTATAAGCGTACGCGGTTACCTGTACACATTATATTAATATATTATATACCGTGTACCGTTATATACACACGATGTGTATTATAAGTATTATTAGATGTAAGTACCGTATTACTATGTCGCCACGTGAGTTGACTCGATAAAAGATCCAAAAAATTAATTAAATGATTAGGTATTTAGAAAAAAAAAATGATTAACACTGGTAAATATTATATAGGTAATCGAAATTACAATTTTATCGCAACTAATCTTGCATTTCAAATACCGTAACAGGTGATTTTAATTTAAATACATAGCTCATAAAAAAACGACAACATAACTGCAATAAATTCGAATTTTTGTATTATAGTATGAGAACATATTTTAGATTTATTCAGAGTGTATAGCGAAGAAGCTTAGTTTTATTAAAAATACGTTTCATCATTTTTTTCATGTCGTAACTTAAAAGCTGCGTAATTTTCTCCCGGTGATAACTTCTCTCTTTGAAACATTTTTAAAACTCTTTTAAGTTCCTGTCCGCCTATCCATAAGTTCTTTTTCAGTTAATAATAATTCTAGTAAAAAATAGTCCAAATTGTTCGCGTCGTACCATAAAAGACGTCGGATATTTTACTTGAAAAAAAATGACAACAAATGACGTGAGGAGAGTAGTGGAGTATCATTTGTGCGGCGTGTTAATTATGCACCACTATTCTCCTCCAACTTTAACTTAAAAGTGGAATATTTCGTCAACGGCTTGAGAAAAATCAAAAATTTCAACATTCAAATTTATTATAACCAATGCTCGATCTATTTATGGAATTTTCAACATAGGTTGTCATTGGAAAATCATAAGTAGGTGGTAGTTTTACTTTCCACTAGCTATACTTTCCGAGATAATGAGTGTATTCACTTAAATGAATCACCTGGTACAATGCTCATTTAATGATTTTACCATAATATGACGTATATATTGTTGACAAAGCATCACTATTAACCGAACTCGGTTCAGAATCGTTTTTTCGTTAGTAATGGTCTGTCGTTGCCTACAGGTATACACATTAAATCACCTATAACGGTGGCTGCACCCATCACCATTATCCTACGATAGCTTTTTTGTTTACTATTGTTAGTCATGTTATACGAGTTATGGCTATATGGGAATACAGGCACGATAACAAAATCCGATTTACTCTCGGAATTTATAAAGCATGTGCTCGAGATTAAGGTCATAATAATAATAATATTATCATGGCCGAGAAAATAGGTATATTTCGTTCGCTGAGTATTGTAACGCAAATAATATTATGCTGGACGATAGCTGATGCGATGAAGGATACAAAAACTAATAATAATAATATCAATACCGTATCCGGTGAAACGTGTTTTGTTTACTCATTTTTTACAGGTATATCTATATATCTATATATCTATTTATCGGCTAATTTATTCCGATTCGTACATTGTGATTATATTATAAATCCAAATGGAAATCATATAATATGGACGGGTATCGAATATTTACATACATATTATATATGCGAACCTATATTTTATATGGTCAAATTGTTTTATAGGTATACTATTGTTTAGGTGTGGGCGTTTTTCAAGTGAAACTTTTAGCTCAAGAGCATTAAAACGTCTGATATTCTTTTTGTTGCCATACTTCACAATTTTCGAATAGTTCTGCATATAATATTAAACAGTGTTTTATGTAATCTTCGTGGGTAAAGTATTTTTTTCAAAAAAATTACAAAAACAATGACATGTCTCGTTTTTATATACATTAGAATAACTTTGATAAGACCCATAATTTACAGTTAATATAACATAGCATGTTATAAATAACCGAATTGATCAGTCCCACTCTCCCCCTCCCCCCCCAAAAAAAAGAAAATAAATCGTGTAAAATACACTGCGACCTCCATACTCTGTCTCACAGATTTTCTATACATAAGGTTATCTACTGCGCTCATTATATCGTAAATTATTAACAAACAAGCAGATCTAAAATATTTTATATTAAGTATACCATAATGATAAGATAATGAGTATATCTACTAAAATGTACCATTTTTTATAGTAACTGCAGCATAGCTAGAAAGAGACGTAGACATTTGTGATTTTTTGCTTACAGTATTGTTATTTATTTTTCTTTAAGATGATTTCCCAGAATTCGTATTGTGTAATATTATAGTGATATGATGGGCTAACGTAGCACTTCCCAAGCAGAGGTACTTGAGTTTAAACCCGACATTTGGAGAAATAATTCTCCGTGTTTTTTTTCTCTCAGTTATCTATGCAACATGGTATTGTAATAAAAAATCGGGGGTTTATTTTCGATTAAAAGTCCAACATGAGCGAGCGAAATAAGTTGGCCGAAAGCCTGGTTTCACGTACAAATTTTAAGTTTTCATTTAAGACACTATCCTCCTTGCAGTAGTATAAGGTTAGGAATTTAAGTTAGATAAGCAGTTATTCCTCCTCCCCCAAACTGTAGGGGGCTCAACGAGATCATGCAAGTTAACGTAATTAGCCGTCTTCGTCAATAACAAACAAATCGTAATAATATATTAATTTGGCGGTTAAATTTAAATTCGACCAATCAAAGACCACTGGTCACGTGGAAAAATGTTTGCATTTGAATCTGTCAAAGTGATGCAAACTCATATAAAAAATAAAATAAACAAAGTTGTTCCATTCAGCCATTAATTTTTATTGTTGATAATTTTATTTTATTTAAGGTACATTATCTGTGTTGCGAACACAGTAGTATTTTATACAATTTTACATCTATTTAAATTAGAATAATCATTCGAATCAGATATTGTATGGTTGTTTGTACACAAATATTTTTTTATTTTTCGTTATTTTAACTAATATTCAATTTATTTATAGGCTTTTTAATATAAGTTGCCATTTGAAAATCAAAAGGTGGGTAATGGTTTTGCCCCCAAAAATAACATAAATTTAAAATTGTAGAACAGCTGTTTCTTAAATGTTCTAGAAAACAATTTCTGTAAAAAGTTAATATAATCCGAGATAATGAGTATACCCAATTAAATGGATCATCCGGTATATAGACTCAATAACTACTCGACATTTTCGTTCAAAAGATGAATGCAAAGTCAGAAAATTCAGCTAAATATTGAGCATATACTTACTATTATGTAAACCAGTGCTTCTCAACGGGGGCGATATCGTCCCCCGGTGGGCGGTGAGCTCGTTTTGGGCGGTGGGCTTGTTTTGGGTGATAGGGGGGCGGTGATCTTTTTTTCCGTTCAAAGCAATGCACCAAAATTTATCTTGGTAAATGTTTTTGTTTTTATCGATTACTAAAATAAATTCGTGATTATGAAATATAAGCTACACATACCAGAGCGTCAAACGTTTGCTTATCTGTAATAATTTTCTTTATTACTCTTTAACTGCATTATGCTTTTTTTTTACTGTACTTTCAGTATACATTTAGATTTTACCCGTGCCAGTTGTGTTAGTTGTCGTTTCGTGTTTCTATTTATATTCAAATTGTATATTATTCAACGATGTCAGAAGCAAAAAGGAAATGTCGCTAATATAATACAAATTACTTGATGTACGGATTTATTCCATCACCGTACAACGTCCAGCTTCCTATGTGTTTACTGTGCAATAGAATATTATCTAACGAAGCAATGAAACCGTCGCGTTTGCAAGAGCATCTTCAAAAAATTCACCCAGACAAACAAAATAAAAATTTGTTATTTTTTACGAATATTAGGGACAGGTGTTTGAAGGCTCCGTCAGTCTCAGGCTTACTCACAACTTCTTCAACACAATGTGACGATGGTTTAATAGCCTCTTATAATATATCAAAATTAATAGCTAAATCAGGAAAAGCTCATACCATTGGTGAACAATTGATACTGCCAGATATCAAGGAAGTTCTAGAAACAGTTCTACACCATTCAGCCTCATACAATGTCTTTAAAAAAGTTCTATTAAGTAACGATACTGTGCGACGACGAATTGATGAAATGGCTGAAGACGTAGAAGTTTCTTTATGCGAGCTCTTGGTATTATAACAAATTTTCCCTTCAAGTTGACGAATCGACATTGCCTGGTAACGAGGCTTTGCTGTTGGCGTATGTTCGACTTTTTAAGGAAGGAAAAATCATACAAGAGATGCTTTTTGCAAGAACCTTGATAGCAGATACTAAAGGTGAATCTATTTTCAATACCGTCAAATATTATTTTAAAGAAAAGAATATTCCTCTTGTGAACATTATGTCTGTTGCCACTGATGGAGCGCCTGCAATGGTGGGTTCATCGCCTTTTTAAAGAAAGAAGTACCAGGTATTTTAGCTGTTCACTGCGTGATTCACCGACAGCATTTAGTTGCGAAAATCCTGAGCGACCGTTTGCATCAGTCATTACGATACATCATCTCTGCTGTCGACAAAATTCGCAGTAATTCTCTCAACGATCGACTATTTGCACAACTGTGTAAAGACGACGAAGAATTCAATCGTTTGATTCTACACACCGAGGTTCGATGGCTCTCCAAAGGCGCGTGCCTCAACAGGTTTTGGAATATATTCGAATCTATACTTGAGTCCTTGAAGAGAAAGATGTAGATCTGAGAAGTAAGTTGCTAAAATTTAAGACCGATATCGCTTATATGACCGATTTATTCGCAAAATTCAATGACATCAATTTGCAACTTCAAGGCGACGAGCTCAATTTCATAACAACTAAATCTATTATTTCTGCTTTCCAAGAAAAACTAACTTTATGGAAGCACAATTTTGGTCGCAACGAGTTTGGCCAGTTTCCAATCCTGTCAGATATACACAAAAACAGTAAGATCTCGTTTGATGACACACAAATTTACTGTCAACACCTTCAATCTTTGGATAAAGATTTTTCACAACGTTTTGAAGATATTTTGTCCCTGGAAGTTCCTCAATGGGTCATAAACACTTTTGTAAATATTGAATCAGTAAAACTACAGTATCAAGAATTGATCGAAATTTCCACTAACGAGATGTTAAAAGCAAGTTTTAAGAATGGTGAAAACCTCACAGAATTTTGG
>CABPRJ010001984.1:0-37586 GCA_902439185.1 Cinara cedri | reverse complement strand
GTTAAGATTTAATGTTTTTCGATTTCGAAGACTGTACAACTTATGACGTATTGCCGACTCTCGACTAGTAATTAATATCTATCTATACTCCATATTTGATATTTTCATTAAATATTCAGTACATTGGTAGTTGGTACACTTGCGATTTGCCTAGAGGACTTAGAACTTGGACTACTTGGGCTCTGGAGACACGGTCGTGAGCCGTGCCAAACGGACTAAGAGACTAAGAGAGATATCTTGAGTTTTATTATGAGAATGAGAGAAATGGAGCGGTTCCGAAACTAAGCTCCACCTTTTTGCACACGTTATCGTACCGCTACCGAATGTTTAATCCATGGATCTATACGAAGTTCGAGACATACAAAATACAAATTATAATATCTTATCTATGGCCGAGTCATCACGCGATTCGCGAACCGTTTGGAAACCACGACAATTGAACTGAAGAATCGTTCATTATTTTGACCCGTTCAAAAGATCCGAGTCGTTCGCGACAACACATCTCTCTCTTCTAGTTCTGATTCAGTATAGGCTCAAAAAAACATATCAGATCACGAACGGGTCTTTGATCCGGATCTTCTTGATGAGCCGATCTGAAAGAATCGGATCACTTAGATGAACCATAGTTCCCATCTCTAATTTACAAGAATTTAAAATAATTAACACCAAACGAAAGCGATGAGATAACCGGAAAAGACGAGTACGCTGGTTCGTAGTAAAATCACTACTGACGATCAGATCGTTAGCGATCCAATGCCTACAAAAATCGGTTTACGTTCGGAGAGAGAATTTGTGCACGATCGAACAGAAAAACGGAGAACAATACATTTTCTTATACAGGTTCTTACAGGCAAGCAACACGTAATGTGCGTGCTGTCGATACATATGTATACATTTTTTCGTTCTAGATTCCCGGAACGGGACCCGCGGTACGCATATTATAGTTTGGAGGGTCGAGAGGTCCGTTGTCGCCAACGATTATATTTCGTATAGGTATATAAGAATATAAAAAATTTCGTATTATTTAGGATGGTGTGGTGGTGGTGACGGGGGTTACGACAACGGTTATATTCCGTATAGGTAACAAATTGCGTACGAGTAATATTATTTTGTTAAATTATAATGATAGATGGTGTGTGTGCATAGTTATAATAATTATATTGTCGTTGACAAAAATTGGTTGTAACGGTGAGAAGACGTACGGGGGAGAGAAGGACTAAGAATAACTAAGAAGACAAATATTATAATATGCCTATAGTTATTCAATTTTTTCCTATATGGTAAAACAGACCTGATGATGATTTTAACCTTTTATCATATAAAATAGAATCTTAAAACCACAACAGGTAAATCAGATAATGAGGTGCGCAGCATTACCTCTTACCTGGCATACCACATTCCTCTAATATTGATTATTATTTATGTTTATATATTATTGATATTGAATTATTTATCTTAATTTTGTATGGGGATGGGCTGATAATTATTTTTACCGGTATAAAACTGATACACAATAATTTTTTTTTGTATACATATTTTAGAGTTTTAACAGTAATTTTTCTCCGAAAATGTTGGGTTCAAAATTATTGAGTATCGGTTTATGGATCGGCTCGCAGCTAAATTTATTATGAAACTCATTGCAAACGATCAAAAATAATTTAATGTAACTGTGTTAATTATAAACTGTGCAATTAAAAACAAATCGTTTCTAAACACGCAGTTGGCTTTGAAACTACAGTGACTTTTCGTTATAGTATTATGTGCTATACAAGCACCAAAGCAATGGGACGGTATAATAGGCGGAGCGTGACTTTAATAATATTATGTTGTGAAGAGGCTATAATAATATTTGTACACATTTAAGTAGATTTTAAATACACGCGTGATATTTCTAATGTGGTGTTTGATACAATTTAACGTACAAAAAACGAGGGGTAAACTCCTCTCACGACCGTAACCGCTCTTGGAAATATGAAATAATACATGTATGTATTATTTGTATGCGTTTATATAGTGGGATACGGGTAATTATTTTAAAAAGGTACATATTGGTGTGTAAACAATAATTTATAAACATATTTTAGGCTGTTGAGCTGCAAAAGCCGCATCGTCGCGCTAGTTTTTCAAAAGTGACACAACTGCAAAAAATAAAATATTTCAAAACAACTTTTGAACAGAGGCTGCACACGTGTCTTCAGTGTTAGTTTTAGGTTCTGAGTGGAGCGAAGAAGTTTATAGTTTTACAAAGATATTTTTTTTTTCTGTAGACAACCTTTCTACCAAAGATCTTGTTTCGATTTTTAAGTGTAGCACGTTTTCGTGGAAAAACGGGAAAATCGGTACATAAAACAAATATTATTAAAGAAAATATATAAAGTCTATTTAATTATTTTATCATAATACGACATATATACTGTTAACAAAGCATCACCTGAAGTCCACTCAGAATCGTTTTTTCATTAGCAATAGTTTATCGTTGCTTACAGATATACATTAAATTACCCATAACAGTAGCTCCACATATCCCCATTATCCTAAGACGTCTTTTTTTATTTATTTTTTATGTCTTTTTGAACAGAAAACTTATTCTGATATATCAAGTGTAGTACTTATTCTGAAAGAAAATTGTATCTGGTTGGTAGATTGAGGTGGTCATTTTTTGATTTTCCAAGGGGTTTTTATAATAATTAGAAAAAAATTATCTGAAAAACAGCAAATACTTACGGCTCACCGTAGCATTACCGAGATTTTATTGTTTTTAATTTGTATGGGTTATGTTTTCTACCATAAATATTGCTCCAATTGATAAACGACAAGAGACTTTTAATAATTAAGCATTTTTTTTGGTGAAGTTTTTTTTTTTCATAATTAATTAATACCGAAAAGAATGGTAGGAAAAAAAAATTTACGGAAATAATGATGAATTATTTTCATTTTTTTTTTTTTTTTTTGGTGTAATTCAGTTAAAAATAGACATTTCAAATTTTAACAAATAATTAATATTTGTCTTTTCTAGAAATGGTAACATTTTCAAAACATTTTGGTGATTTTTAAGCTATATTTATAGGCATTTTATGTTTGCTAATTTGTTACGTAGTTTTTATATGGTAGGTAATATGTCAATATAACTATTTATTTTCTCAAACTTCGGCTACCTCAGGACATTCTACTAGATCCCAATGAAGACACCTCAACCTCAGAGCCAGACTCATAGCTTATCAAATCTATTAAACCTATTATACATTACATAATTAATTATATAATAATATAATATTATAATTTAAAAAAAAATTGTAACATTGTAAAAATACTTGGTGTATTAACACAATTATATTAATAAATAAATAAAAAAAAAAATATAACTATTTGATCGAATAGAAATGCTTGACGATTTAATAGGAGGTTCATTATAAGTTGTACTCAAATAAAAACAAAGAGTGTAATGTAATAATTTTTTTTCAATAGTTTTAAGATCAAATTTTGATGAAACTTGTAAATATTACGGTCTTTGTATAAACGAAATTTGCTCAGAAATTTTTCGTTAACAATGGTGTATCGTTGTTTACAGATATAAATTAAATAACTTCATGTTTCCTGCCTTCCCACCTTTCCACTTATTATAGTGGCACAATATCAGCTCTTTTTTTTTTAACTTTTTTTTTGTAATAATTTAGTGAAGATTCTATAATCTTAGAAATCTGGAACATGCATTTAGATTAACATTTTTTTAATTTAGTACAATTTTCAAAATATTATGGCATTTATTGTAGATATTTATTATTTTCTACAGCTTAGAATGGTTTTTTGTTTGTAATGATTTATCGTATGCATAAATTATATAAGCTAAATCACCCTAGGTGTATATTCTACCTTTCTAACTTCTCCCACACAACACTCGTCTACCTATGAGCAGTATTGAGTATATATAATTTATATTTGTTAAATCTTTATAAGTTTTGTCACTTATGAAATATTATACTTAGGTGGATTTACATTTAGGTACTTAGGTAACAATATTATTTCATTATTTCTATAATTTGTATAGGTACTATAGTCAATCGAACAAAAATAAAACTTAATATTGTTAATGGATAATATTGATGTTTCAATCTCGAATTAATAGGAAAAAGTCTAGTTAAATAATAATTGATGATTTATATGTATATATATTATATATGTTACCGTCAACGATGGAATTAGGTAATAACGTAAATGTCTAGCCAATATCGTAAACGTCTAACATTAATAGATGATAGACATTTACGATATTAATAGATGATATCGTCAATGCCTAGACGTTAACTGATAACATAGGCAATAATTTAAAATTCAAATATTTTGCTAACACATTTACAACTATGGCTAGGAAATTACCTTAATATCTAATACTGATAGACAATGTTGATAATACTTGATTTATTGATTTATTGATAATACATAATTTTTTATTTTCAAAATTTATTGTACCGTGACACTTAGGATTTCATAAAATATATTTATTTTTTTTTGCAGCATATCTATTAGTTTTACAAATACATTAAGTATATCCTTGTGATCCCGCGATTTCATAGCCAACAGCCTCACGAACGGTAACTACTTTTTCTCCGGCAGCCGTAATTGTCTTTTCGTAGTTATATATTATAGTTATAGTAATATATTTTCTAGACATGGAATCAATTGTGATCTAGTGACCCTATGTTTTAGCATTCCATACTCCGTACCTACATAGTAATTTTGTAAAAATGTACCAATTTATTATTTTAATATTTGTAGTACAAATAATATTTAAAAATATTTATATTATAGTTATTAAATCAATAAAGCTGTTAATTAATAAAATAATAATTATCTAACATGAAGATTACTAACCTGAATTGAACGCTCGATTTGTTGAAACTGGTTAAATTTATCTTATCGATAAATCGATTTTACAACGCAAGGTTGTTTCTAATTCAACCAACAAATAATTGATTTAACATTTTTATCAATTATGTCTAAAATAGCCCGGAATTATCGTCATTATCCAGGAAATATTTATAAATACATCATTGCTTGAAAATAATGGACATTAACGTTACTTCCTAGTGTCAATATCGTATACTGTCTAATTTGATTGGAAATGTCGGTATTGGCTAGTCATTTATGTTAATTCCTTAATTTACGTCTTTGCCGGTAATATATAAATATGTTTTTATGTTTTTTTGTTATTATATGAACTTATAGGTACAGTCGGTATTAATTGTAAACATTTTCATAATGTTTTTACAGGACTTAAGTTAATATTACATTTAAAACGAACAGTAAGTATAATATTATAGTTAGGTGATTAAGTTATTTTAAACAAAAAATTTACGAGTTGTGTTTTATTGGTCAAACTATATTAGGTATATATATATTGTAGGTATGCGCGTACATTTTTTATGCTTACAGTCTGTAATAAAACAATTGTATTAGAATGGACTTCTTGACTCACGTAGGTACATATTTATGTTCGTGTAGTAACAGTTATTTATTGTTGATGGGTACGTATTCAGTGATTAATCGAGTGTATTTTTAATTACACTCGGAACAAAAAAGTTACAAACTAATGCAACCAATGTGGGTATATTATATTCGTAAGTACTTAAAAAACGTATAACAATAAATTATTTATAATATAATACATAGGTAATAACAATATTATAATATCAAATTGCATTGATATTTAATAATACAATTGAATGTTCAATATAATAGATACATTCAATGGCGTACATAGAAATTATTTTTATTATAGACCTATTTTATACCACTAGTCTAGCCACAGTGAAAAATGTGCTAAGAGGCTGGAACGTTATAATTAAGTAGATGTATAACAAGTCTACCTGCATATATAATATGTTCTAACAAAACATTTTTTTTAAAGTGCCAATATTATTTATTGGAATACTGTCCGAAGAATTTAAACACAACACTAAATAAGTCATGTAAGTCGTACTTTGTGGTAAAAAAAAAAAAAATTGAGTGAAATGGAGTATTATTTTTATAAGAATTTGAATATCAAATTTTAACGAAAATCGTAAATATTAAAATTACAAAACACGAACACCGCTCAGAACAGCTATAGAATAATACATTTCCGATTAGAGTTATTATTGATACCACGAAACAGAACATTGCTAAAAATGTAAAATAAGAGATAGATACCTATATATAGGTTTAGTTATCTTGTACCGGCTCTCGCTAAGCTGGCTAGACACTGTACATAGCCGCCCAGAAATATCAAATTAAAATATGTTTGAATATTAATATATTTTAGTCGAAAGCATTTACCAAGTGACGATTGCCGACTGAGATTCTAATATTGCCGAGTGTGTAGGGGGGGTGTCGCATCCCTCTCCATCACCTACCTTCGGTGCGTCCCTGGGTTTAATATTATACTTATAAGTCACTGTCCAGAGGTAAATGTCTGCAGCAATTTTATTTTCCTCGTTGTTCGCCATAAGTGTATCGGTTCGAAATCGATAATCCCTGGGTTACGTGCCCACAGGCGCCGCGCGTAAAGGGATACGTGCGAGCCGTATAAAGATAGTAGTCGAAACGCGTGAAACCAAATGCCTACCCGACACAAATGGACCTGTAATAAAATACTGTACCGAATTATGCTGTGGCCCTTGAAGTTTTGGCACATGGGCCCACGCCGGTCGTGTTCTAATTTCCGAATTAAATACGAATAAACAACACCATCGTGAAAAGATTTCCTGTTAATGTTTATAATGTCTATACTTTAAACTGCATTTAATAATAGTATGTTTGATTTACTGTTTTGGCTATCATCAAATTGGTTGATTTATTGTGGGCTTAGGTCCTTGGATTTTAATTCCAGCGACGATACCGAACTATAGATAGCAACGCAACTTTGAACAACGGGTTGTGGGGGCACATCACATTAGCATAATGTATATAACGCCACCCGAAACATTGTCTGATAGGACGAGTCCGCCACGATCTATTGCGAGCAACTACGCGTCACTCTATTTGCTCTTTGGACTTGTGTTTTTAGTTGCAATTAAATAATAGTACTTAGAATATTTTTGATGTTTTTAAATTGAATTGGACTTAGCATATATGTGAAGATTTATTATTATCGAACTTTTATTTGTCTGTATGGAAATATTAATCTATTACCTATTTTAACTCGAGTTGGAGCTTTAATTATTTCAAAGTTTCCTACTAAGTCTTGTTTCCTCCAATGGCACGTTATATCCCAATCCTTGAACATCTAAAAATATCAAAACAAATTGTATTCGATTTACACCCGCGAGCTATATGATAACATACTATACTATATCGTTCGGTTTCAGGCACTCTGTCCAGCGGAATGCTGTGCTTGTGCGTCGGTAAGCCCAGGTTCACGGTCAACGACACTCTCCAGTCAAGGATGGGAGCGTTCTGCGTAAATTGCATCGTGGCAGCTGCCCAGTTGTTTACAGTGCTGTTCTGTCTAGTTGGCTGGGGTTGGAGCATTTGGTGGGGAGTTTTAATGCTCAAGATGGCCAGTAAGTCAGTAAAGTTTTGCTACCCCTCAATTTTATTCAAGTCTATTATTATTATTATTCTTTTTTTTTTGCGCCTATATTATAAGATATGTGTATAATTAGACATATGTCCATATACAGAATATCCCACAAGGATTATTCGACAAATGCAATAACTTTTGTTCTACTTAATATTTTTGGTATACACATTTTTTTTTAATAATTAGCATTCCTCAACGCTACAGTTTATATAATATGAACATTTTTTTAGGTTCCTTTCCCTAAAAATAAACATTTTATAATTTGTTTAAAAAAATTCAAAATAGCCATTTTGTAAAAGAGATTTTCAGAACATTTTAGGTGATTTAAACTTTTGTTGAAGTATGGTCTTTTAGTTTCTACGATTTTTTGAAAATTTTAATAATTTTCTTTTCAATAATTACATTATTCTTTAACAAAATAAATTGTCATTATTGATTGATTGATACTACCTGATACCTATATGATAATATTATTGCATGATATTTGTTGTAATGATAAGACTATGATAAGATTATGATAAGCACGATACATCATATAAGTTATTAAATATGTTATATAATGTGTCACATCATCTTAAAAGAAAATTAAATATAAAACATGGCGTAGTCGGTTGTTGCGTTCAGCAATCTGTAAAAAACTGGATTGAAACAGATAAAAATGGAATTCATCAAACCGGAAAGCTTATAATTATCCGGTAGTATAGTAGAGAATTTTAAGCTATTTAAGGATGAAGTTACAGTATTTTTTGAAGCAACAGAGACGATTCTAAAATCTCAAACAACACAGGTAGCAAGATTACTTAACTTAATTGACACAGATGGGCTGAAGTTGTACAGGTCAATTAAGAGACCTAGTAGACCTATTAAGAAACAGTTGAGACAATCTTGAAGCACTTGGAAAATTATTGTATACCTAGGCGCAACGAGATAATGGAACATTTTAAATTCTTTACTAGAAAACAATTGTGTGATGAGAAGTTTGATAAATACAATGCTGAACTAAGAGTATTGGTTAAAACATGTAATTTTGGAGAAATTGAAGACAGATTACTAAGAACACAAATTGTATGGGGAATAGCAAACAAAGAGTTACAAACCAGAATGCTGAGAGAAGAATTAACATTGGATAAAGTAATTCAATCGTGTCAAGCAGTGGAACAAGCTGAGGTAAACAGCAAATTATTGGAAGATCAAACTAAAGAAGTTGATGTAATGGAGCAATACAAGAAAAGAACACAGAATCAAGGAAATGAGCAGAACCAGGACAGAAGACAGAATCAAACTCACAACAACGGGAAGAATGATCAAGATAAGGTATTTAATTGTAATAAATGTGGTAAGCAACATGAATTTATGGAATGTCCAGCATATGAAAAAGAGTGTAGGATGTGTAAAAAGTTAAATCATTTTGCCTACAAATGTAAAAACAATAGGCAAGTTGACATGGTTGAATGTACAAGCGATAATATGAGTATAGAGTATTTGACATTAGATGAAATAGATAACAAAGACAATAATAATATTTAGTTAGAAAAGGTTAAAATTAATGACATAAACACTGAAGTAAAGATTGATACAGGGGCGCAATTAAATGTAATGTCGAATAAGTTTTCTAAAAAATTAAGGACAGAAATATAAAACAGTAAGGTGGTAACCAAAGTGTTTAGTGGGACAATAATTAAGTCATTAGGTAAAGTACAGGTAGCTGTTGTAGGTCAGTCAGCACAAATTATTACAATATTTGAAGTTGTGGAATATGATGGAAACTCAATTTTAGGGTTTAAGGATTGTAAAAGATTGAACTACATTAGTGAGTTAAATGAGATAAAAGAAAAAGTTAGCACAGAAAAGTTTATAAAAAACACGTAGATTTATTTACAGGTTTTTGCTGTTTTCCGGATAAAGGTAAGATAAAGGTAAACCATGGAAGTGTACCAATAATAATTAGTCCCAGACGTGTCCCCATGGGAAAATTAAAGGAACTTTTAAAAATGTTATGTTCTAGGAAAATAATTGAGAAAAGTAAAAAGCAAAGTGAATGGCAAAACAGTTTAGTAGTAATTTAAAAACCGGATAAATCACTTAGAATGTGTTTAGACACTAGGGACTTTAATAAGAATATTTTGAGAGAAATGGTCGAAATTCCAACCCTAGAAGAAGTTAGAAATAAATTAATAAATAAAAAATTGTATACACTAGTGGACTTGAAAGATGAGTTTTATCAATGTGAGTTGGAAGAAGGTTCAAAAAGATATTGTGCATTCAGTACACCATATGGTACATACAATTTTAATAGACTACCATTCGGAATAGCGTGTGCACCTGAATTGTTCCAGCAATTGACAAATAAATACTTTGGAGATATTCAAAATGTGTGTGTGTATATTGATGACATTTTAGTTTATGGTAGAAAAAAGGAAGAAAAATAAATAAATAAATAGTCTAGGAAATATAAGACACTATCATAAAATAAGAAATGAGTTAATGTTGGAAAAAGGTTTAATTTATTATGTTTGTCATTTGGTTGTACCTAAAGTTATGTGCAAGTACATTATTAAAAAATTACATGAAACACATTTAGGTATAAACAAAACTTTCAAAAAAAAGCAAACAAATTTTTTTTTGGCCTGGTATGGCATCAGATATAACAAATGCAATTAGTATATGTGAAACTTGCATGCAATTTAGTATTAAAAAAATTAAAGAACCATTAAAACAGCATGAAAGATCAAGTGTTCCGTTTCAAAAAGTAGGTTTAGACATCGCAGAAATATTTGATAATAATTATCTTATAATAATTGATTATTATTCCAGATGGTTAGAAGTATTAAAATTAAAAGACAAATCAAGCCAGTCANTAGTAGGTTTGGAATTCCCGAACAAGTAGTTGCTGATAATAATCCTTGTGGCTCACAAGAGTTTATAACATTTGCCACACAGTGGCAATTTGCGGTAATATTGTCTAGCTCATACTATGCAAAAAGTAATGGCTTGGCAGAGAAAGCGGTAGGGATAGCGAAAGGGATGATTACCAAAGCTAGATATGAGAAAAAGATCTCAATTTATTTTTACTCAATTATAGAAATAGTCCGGTGGCAGATTTGGAATACTAGCCTGAACAATTGTTAATGGCAAGGGAGCTAAGAACACTTACAAATTTTCTAAATCCAAAAATTTTTAAACCAAAATTAATAAATTGTGCTGGAGAAATGCAAAAACAAGAAAATTATCAAAATTATTGGTATGACAAAACTGCAAGGCCCAAGGAAAATCAATTTACAGAAGGTAAAAAAGTTAATAAATAAATAATAATAATAAATGATAATTTAAAAAAAGAATAGGATGAAGGAGAGGTTGTAAAGAACACAAAATGGCTCAGGTCATACTATGTGAAAAATGTAAAAGAGAATGTATTGAGAAGAAATAATTGTTATATAAAAAAGAAGTTTAAGATTAAGGACAATTTTATTAATGATGATGTTATGAATATAGATAAAAAAGAGGATGATGATAGTAAGAAAGATAACGATAAAGATGACAGTAATGAGAATAAAGGTTCTGGGAGTCAGATGTTAACCCTTAACTAGTATCCTTATTTGTATTCACGTAACTGGTATTGTCGGGTCAAAAATGACCCGAAATTTGAACTACCTATAAGTTATTCAATTTTTTTTTTTTTTTTTTTCATTATCTTCTATGAAATGAATATTTTTAACTAATAACACAATTTTTTTTTTCAAATATAAGTGTTTTATACAAATTTATTTTAATCTTGCAAATTTACATGATTATTTATAAATGTTTGAATAAATTACTTAAAAAAATATATTTACATTCAAATTTGAAATACCCATTGGTTTTTAGTTAAGTTTAGATACAATAACAAAAAAATAAAATAAAATTTAGAACTTAAAACATTTATTTCTAAAAAATTACAAACACTTATTGTACCTCTCTGGACGTTTTTTTATCTAACCAACTACAAACAAATTTAAAAGCTTAGGTATTAGTTTATTATTTAAGACTTGACTTTTTTGTATGAAATATATTTTAAATGTTACTCAAATATTAAACACTTAATTTAGTTAATTAATGAAATTCAAATAAAAAAAAATATATTTGTGGAAAGTTCCTTACATTATAAAATACAAATAAATAAAAATGTTTAGTTACTCTGTATCCATACAATTAACACATAAATACATGAACGATACATGAACGCCGTGTGTTTTACATAAAATAAAATGGTCCAAAAATCAATTGGATTACTATTAGTAATTATTTTTGAAGAGCCAACTACACCAGGAAGATGTGATATTATATTATCAGATCGAGTACGTCTCTGTGGAAAAGGCTGTAAAGACCATTTGTACCTGTTTTTTCCATAAATAAAATTTTGAGAACGTACATTTTGTTCAACAGTTTCATTAGAACTATATTCTGAGCTATCGGTTTCATCTTCGGAAACTTCAGATATTTCTTGCTCGGACTCACTTTCATGATCCAATACAATACTCTCTACAACTAGAGCATAGTAAGAAAAAAGAAGTGACAGGGTGTATTAGAAAAAGGGCTGGTAGAAAAATTGAAAAACCAAATAAACTTAATTTGTAGAATCTTAAGAACTATTAATTAGTATTTGTATTGTTTAATTAGTAAGCATCATATTTAAGTATTGTAATTTGTAAGCATATATTAAGTTATTTTATTAAGTTTCTATATATTGTATTCCTAAAGATGTTGTAATGATAAGACTATGATAAGATTATCATAAGATTGTGATAAGCACGAGATATCATATAAGTGATTAAATATGTTATATAATGTGTCACATCATCTTAAAAAATAATTACAAATAAAAAATATAAAACAATATTAACTCGTGGAAAAGAAAATCTTTGTCATGTGCCCTGATTAATACTGATTTAACATTGTAATACATTTGCGAAAATTTCAAAAAACTTACCATAATCTAGTTCCTGGTCTGTCATTCTTGTTATTTTGTTGATATAGACTTTATTAATGTTATTAGTTTTTTTTTTTTTCCAATTTGTATTGTTTTCTGCTTCTAACATAAAAAAAATATAGATAAATGCAAATAAACGTTTTATTAATTAAAGTGTGACTTTGGCTTCGTCCTGGTTAGTACATATACAAATATACAATTAACCTAAAAACATATTCATATCATAATAACTACACGCATTAACTCGTTTTGTAATGTTTTTTGCAGAAAAATATCAGAAAGTCAGATTGATTGAACATCCTGCTGAAACACCCACAGTCGCCATGGATCAAAACCATCAGATCTAATATATTCCCCTCCTAACCTATGAGGCTGTTCGGGTTTTTATTAAGTAATATTATACTATTTTAATGTGTGTAGGTATCTATACCAACTAATAGTTTCAAAATATTATACTATAAACAAAACGGCATTGCAATATAACTATTTATTATATTTATAGACAGTGTTGTAATAGAGCGACATTATTATTAACTATTGTTTTGTCTTGTTGAATAATATAAATATCCCCATAATAGTTACCTATGTTATTAATTTACCATATTTTTTGATAAATGCAGATCCTATGACAGGACAAGTATACATATGGTATGTATGGTAGATATATTAACTGTACCACAAACATTAATATCTGTTGTATTTTAATTCCTGTAAAAATGTACTACTATAACTTCTTGGATACAATAACAGTTGAGAATTTAAAAAAATTACAAGTGTTTTACATTCAATACCTATGATATAATTATCATTAAAATAAAATCAAGTCAAGCTTTATACATTTTATATCACCAATAACTTTGACAATATTGGTTATCCAATCTATAATTTGACAAACTAATAAGATAGGTACCTAATATTGACATATTGGTTTCATTTCTTTGTCACTTGCAAGTACTAAATATTAAAACATCAGCTTTTATCAGACATCAAAAATTAAGTATGTAGGTAAGTATAACTACAATTACAAATTTTTAAGTGCATTTTTTTATGAGGTGCATGATGTGAGAGTCTATTTATATTCATTATTTTGTATAAATCAATCATACCAAAAGAGAAATTAAAGAAAAAATTGTTTTGGTTCATCCTAATTATATGGATAATATAAAATTTTTATATTCTTATTTTTAAAAAATAATATGTGAATAAAGTAAAATACACCAGCTGAGATTTTTGGTATCAGTATTGAGTATGATCTATTAACATATAAAACAATATATTACACAGAAAACCATTACATTTATATTTACACATACAATGTTATTATTTAATATTCCGAAGTATCTACCTACACAAGACAATTTTAACCAATACATGTTAAAATATAATAAAAAGTACAAATTTATGTTTGATATTTTCCTTTTCTCTCTCTAAAAACGTAAATTTTATTTATATTGTTGTCTTATTTAATTGTACTAAATATTATATTCTACTTTGTATTTTTATTAAAAAAACTGTATGGCGTTATTGTAAAAATAAAAAATAAACAAAAGTGTACAATAAATAAGTAAGAGTAATTAAAATAAAATTTGACTATATTCTAAATAAAATATAAGATGCATTTGCTCCTTTAAATGATACACTATAGAATTTTGCATAATAAATAATAGCTTAAGTTTAATAATAATATAATATATATAGATAATATTCTGTATAACCTTGTAAATTTGTTTTAACAAATTTTTTAAAACTGTCAAGAAAACTACAACGAGAATCAAAAACTGATCTCAATGTACCATCTAGATCAAAAATAGGTACTACATAAAAGTTTCTATAAAGTTTTTGACTGTAGCAAAATTTCCAGTTCAGAAATTGTTTACACATACAAGAAAAAAAATGATTTTCAAAGTTTTGGTGGGAAATCAATGATATATAATAATTACATAAAATTACTTAAAATAAATTACTAAAATGTACCTAAAGATTTTTAAATAAGCAAATAAAAAATAATTTCTATGTAAATAACAAGGAAAAAATTGGTGTTTGTAAATAAATTTAATAAGCTGTTTAAACACAAAACTAATATTTATTTTTTATAACATATTTTAATAATAATATGAAAATATTAAATTGTTATAGTTAGAAGAAATATACCTATTTTTTTTTTTTAGCTTAATCTTTAAGCTCTAATTTGGAAAAAAACTATATAAACTAGGTAGGTATTATATTGTTATACATAATATTAAATATTTGAGTTTCTGTATGCAGTAAAGAATGTATTGGTTTATAATGATGTTAATATATTTTTTTATACCTACTGTGACAAAAATGTCTACCAGAAATCTTGCTTCAATATGTAAGTGTGACACTTTTTCTGAAAGAAAATTTTGTGTAGATAGTACTATAGGAAGGTTATTTTCTATGTTATTCAATCACATTTTACATTTTGACTGTGATACACCTGATGATGAATTCTTAATTTGAAACCAGTCATATAATACACTTATCATAATGCTCCAGGATTTATTAATTAATTTATTTTTTATTTGTATATTTATTTATTTTATTATTTTGAAATAAAAGAATATTGTAAGTTATAATTTAGGTATTAAATATAACCTAAGTTATTTTATTTTGCAGGTTTCTTTTTGGATTTACTATTACTGTTACTGTAGTATTAATAATTCTTTGGTTTGCTTTGTATATCATCATCATTAAGTTTGGATTTATCATTAGAAATTTTAATATCTTCTTGTATACATAAGAATAAGTACTTTGTTATAAATGTATGCATCTCACTAAATGGTTAGACACTCATGGACATTTAACCAGTGCATAACAGTTTGGACACTCAACATTCTGATACTCAAATCAGCAGCCATGTCTTTTATTAATTCATCAGTACAGTTGACTATACCATCTCAATAAATATGTTAGTTATTGTAGTTGTAATTGCAGGTGAGTAACAACTTTAAGTAATTTCTTTTACAGTTCTTAATTTAAAATCATATAATTTTTCTTCAGCATAATACAATTTGTTTTATTATTATTGTTTTTTAGAAATCTACAATCTATACATAATAATTTTTACAATAAATAGGTCTTTTGAATGAATATAATAAAAATAAATAGCATGTATAACAAATAAGGGAAGGCACCCATTGGTAACACCTAGCTAAGCATAATACAATTTACGTAACGGAAGTCTTTCCGAATAATGATTTGAAGGATCTGAAAAGTAAAATTATATAACATATTGTTTAAAACATTATTTTTTAATATTTATTATTCAAATAAATGAAATATAACAGTTCAATAACTAATCACTATTTTCCTAAATATATTATATTACATTAATTTTAAATTGTTCAAAAATCAATCATTAATGTACTATTTATAACGATATTATTTTAGGTTTGTAAACTGAGGTAAATTATATAATCATAATATTAGAGGATGCCCTTGTTAATTTACTATGAAAGATTTTAAAAATTAAAAATCACAAAACATTAAAAAAAAAAAAACACTTAAATTTGTACAAATTCTTATAATATGATTTTATGTCACCTAAATCCAAAGTAAAGTATAAGGTAAATAATATACTTTATATAAATTTTAAATGAAAAATTAAACCTAAATATTCCAGTGGTTTTCAACCTTTTATGAATCTCAATAATCAAATTATAGATTCACAAAAGTTAAATATTTCTTAATTTAAGAACTTCTAAAAATGTTCCAATAGATCTTATAATTTTTATTTAAGGTTGATAAAAAAAAAAAAAATGATTCTTAATGAAATCATATAATTCTTAAAAAATGGAGTTTTAAAATATAACATTATACTTTAAGACTTGAATAATAATACAAAACCATTAAGTTATGTAACTATCTTTTTTTATATTTTTATTTAATATATTATAACATAAAATCTATATTATTAAATTTATAATAATTTTCAAAATACCTAATCAATTAAACATGAATATAAACAACTAAATTGTATACTAACAAAATTAGATAACAAATTATACTAGTAAATTTTAAATGAAAATTTAATAGCAATTATTAAACTTAACAATTAAGTGCACACATGCAAAATGCATATTTTTTGTTATAATCAATGTGTATATAATAATACTGAAAAATGTACTTAAAACAGTTTTATGAGCCAACATTTATTTTGTGTGAATAATATATTTATAATATACAATTTCCCTTATTAAAATAATATTTATACATAGAAAAACAAGAGGTATATTACAGGTATATTGAAACAATCACAGCATGATTGATATTAATTTGAATATTAAATAGGTGCAAGGTTAAACACCATAGGCATGCGCAGACCTTAATGGCAGGGGGCAGAATACATATATATATATTATACGTAATATAATTTAATATTACTTTGTTTATTATAGTTAGTTAAATTAATATTAGCGATAGAAGTAACTTTCTAATTCCAACACAAGCTCTGCTTAAAGGAAGTAGATATAACAATATATATATAATGTAATATTGTTTTACAATAAAAAAAGTGTTTTAATTTTTACATCATTAATTTAATTACAAATTTAATATAATAATTTAAATTTCACAGTTTTTGGAAGAAAAATATAACCCGTAGGAGGGCAGGGAGGGGCAGCTGCCCATCTTGTGCCCCCTCGTGCGCAAGCCTATGTTAAACACATTAAATATACTCAGACTGTTTTATATAATCTGTGTTAATCATTAATGACTATAAATTGAATTATAACTACCTAAAAATATTTGACAATCCCTTTAAAAACATACAAAATTATTCAAGTTTATTTTGCAGCTAACAAGTTTGAAAATATAGTTACATCCCTAAATTATCTATGTAAAATAATTATAATATGTAATAACATTTGTTTTATTTAAATTAAAATTTAATTATTTGTTTTGTTGCAAAAATTAGTAATTAATCAGTATGTTATTATATTGTGTATAAGTACTTAAAAATATACTATAAAATTAGTACTTTAAAACTATTAACAACTAGACAGTGCTGAGCATTAATATTAATGATTATTATTTTAAAATGATATATAACTAATTCAAAATTAATGAATTTGTATTATATTTTTTTTAAAAAACAACAATTGTTATGAAAAGGTTTTAGAGGAATTTTAAAGGTTTTAAATAAAATGTATCTATATAAATTATTTAAACACTAGACACTTAAACATTTAGTTGTTAAAATTATATAATAAATTATGGTTTATAAATTTTAACATTGATAATGACCATTTGACAAAAATGCAAGATACAATAATAATCATAAACTAATTAATTCACAAATAAATTATATTTAAAGATTATATTCAAAATAAGAAACCTATTTTGTACCTACATACACATAAAATAAAAAAAAAACATACTAACTGCATTAAACAAACTTATAATTCAGATTAAAACTTATGTTTCAGTACTCATTTAAATTTAGGAACCTTCAGTACATTTTTGAACATTCAATTTATTGTACAAGCATTCCAGCTTTAGGAACAATGTTTCGCTAATAAAGTCTGCACTTTCCAATGGACAGTATTCATCGCCAGTGGACAAGGCAACTGTAATGGCAGCTGGTTTATGTATCATAGATAAAAAGTTAAACACAATGTTCATAGATTGAGCAATATCGGTCATAACAGTGTGATGGTTAGGTAATTCAATATTATCAATTGTACAACCGGCATTGTGCACAATTAACCAGTCAATGGAGTCATAGTGTTTTAACAATTCAGTCACCACAAAGGATAAATCTTCAGGATTTACTGCAGTCAAATTTCCAGTAGGGTAATTGTCTAATGACTTTCCATCGTCAAGATGCATGAATACAGATTCTAACTCTTGTAACAAAATTTCTCTAGAACGAGAACACTGGAGCAAACTATTAACGTCGTCTCTATTTTCTGGAGAAGTAAATGTATAGATTTTATGGAGATTATTGTACATATTTGCTTTACTGTACATGGTCAGAAATGGATTGTTTGTGGAGAAAAAATCACAATCAAAATCTAAGATATAATGAGGGTTGTCTCTGGTGTAATCATTAAACTTATTGTGCAAGATCTCCAATTTTTCTTCACTGCCTTCAAAAACAGAACTACACATGGTGAACACAAATAGCTTGATAGATTTAATATTTTCAAGATCATCTTCTAAACAATAAAGACCTTCACTCAAATAGAAATCATTAGAATTTGTCAGTCTTATAGCTCCAGATGTCTTATGTTTGCCAATACTGAACACAGTTTCACCTTCACTTAATTGTCTTGCCCAGGGTGGCTTTACCCAGATAATTTTATCGAAATGACCAGCGTACGCTGCTGGTAGAATCCAGTTTTCAATGCTCAATGAATCAAATAATTGTTCCTTTTCATAAACATAATCAGCCGGCATATCTTTTGGAATGGACAAGTCTGGATGCGAATCAAAATGTAATAGAACATTACCATACAGGGGCAAATGTTTTGAACCTATTTCTCGATAGATATAACGCAACGCGTCATGATGGTCATCCACCACGTGAACGAACATCGACGAGTGTTTCTTTATTTTGTAAACCATAGTTCTAATAATTTATAGAATAGTAGTTTAAAAATAAAATGGAACAATATTTTTCAAATAATAATGAAAAGTATAAACGATTTTACTTACTTTCTTTGAAAAATATTGATATTGTCTGTGTTGTAATGTTGGTTGCGTACTATGGATTTAGTGATTGACCTCGAGTGTGGATGTGTGATTACGAATGAATAGGGCGGTAGCGACGCGTGCGCGTTTATACTTGGCAATAAGAGGACAGCAGACAATGTACTTTAGTTGTCTGTCGAAACGTAGGTAATAACTAATGCTAGGGTAGTTGTGACTACAACAAATACAATAGATATATCCGTATAAACAAAATCGAAATTATATTGAAGAACGACGGTCGACGAATATTACGGAAGAAGAGCACGAGCAATCGATTAGTATACGTATTATCTATGCTCTGCTGCTCTGGACCATGCAAAAAACACAGGGTTGACTTATAAAAAAGAGATAAGGTTAACAATATGTTTATTTTCTGTGGGTTAACGAAAAGGTGTTGTAGAGATAGATAATAAATCATTATTATCTATGGTTGTCGTCATCATCATAAAAACGGAGAACAACTACCGTGGTAACGTTAACCGCGAATGTCATAAACGATAAGATCATATTATTGCGGTTGATCTTAAAAAGCTCAATATGGGAAAAAAATACTAAAGCAATTAACTAAAATTTGTTTTTTTTATTTGACCACTTACAACTTAACCATGAGTTAAATTTTTAAACAGTTTTGTTGAGTTATACCTACTAAATATAAATGAGGTTTTAACTACTTAGTCTGAAGCACTTGTTCATTAATCATTAATATTATTATTAACTATAAACACAGAACTACAGCCGTTTAGTATTAAATAGCTCTAATATAATACTATTATACTATTATTACTAATATCTAATATAACTATTATAATTAGTAGCTGCCTACCACGGCTATGAAAACGGTAGTTAGTAGTTGAAAGCGAGAAAATGACAATATGAAGGAGAAGTGTAAACCTTTTTGGTCGTAATTATGGTAAACACGGGCCGTTGCTTGATCATTTTACCTACAACCATAATATTATGATATAAGTAATAATGGGACAGTAAAACAATTCGAAATGCCGCGGATTGTTCATGTGAACATGCAAAACCAAACGCCAAAATTCCCTCGGTCAGATTGTCTAGCCAGTGTGGACAAATAGTATGGCCCCGCTACCATTGTTTACCATATGAACATATATACAACTGCTATACTGTTATTATATATTGATCCACCCCTAATATGGCCGGTATATTTACGTTTGTTCCGCCAGCAATATTTGATAAGAATGCCCAGTGGTTCCCAAATTGTAAACAATGTTGCTTATTGAACTCCTGAAATTGAACTGTTAATAGTTCAGCAAGTTGCCTACCTAACATTTGAAAATGTGTTCAGGAGACCACTACCACCTGCGTGGGGAACCACCTCCCAAAAAGGGAAATACAGACCCCCCCCCATAAAAAACCACAATTTAGTAGGAGTAAGTTTAAATAAATATTTTATTAAAAATAAATTTTCTAGTGTACAATTAATGTATAAATATTTTATTTCAAAATGCTTTGTGTGCCAAAAGAGAAGACACTGCGAGATATTGAAAATCAAAATTGTCTAGTCATGTACTGGTATTTTCCACTTTTTAAAAGTAACTAACTAACTTTTTATAAACTTTTATAAATACATAACTTTTAATGTATGACTTGTATAATATGTATTTAAGATTAAATAAAGGAACATAATATGTATAGTTTATATCACCCTTTTTTTTTTAATAAAAAACTACAAACATTTTTTTCCTCTTCCTTAGTAAAAGTATTCGGACGACCAAATTAATTACAACTTTACTGCATCTCTTTATGATTTTACTTAATTTTTAAATCATTTAGACATTTGTTTAATGTATCTTTTTGTTATTTAAACCAACTGCTCATTTGTGTATTTTTGGTATCCTAAAAATAAAATTACTTATAATTTAATTTAAAAGAATGACTATACCGCCTTTACATGTTACCTTATTTATTTATTATTCATAGAAAATCTCCATTTATAAACTTTAAAAATTCTTTACATTAGTAAAAACATGTATCTACCTATCTTGGTACTTGAACCATAAACTGAATAAGTAATGATAAAGATGAGATTCATTTACATAGATTAATAAAAATATTTGATCAGTGGGTATAGATTTACATATAGACATAACTAATATTGTTATTTTAGAATCTGTTGGAAGCATGTAGTATAATATACATCACATCTATGGTTAATTGTTAATAAATAGGTTTTATTTATAGTTAATTAGGCAAGTAAAATTTATTACCTAAGATATACATGTATTAGTGTTTTACGTAAGTACCTAAGTAAAAGTACCAACTATATTATACATATATTCCCTATTATATTAAGTATAATAATCTACCTAGAGGTACCTATTAGGAATAACTTAACTAATTACAAGTTATAAGTTACTATAAAAAAATTACCTTTTAAGTAATTGTATGGTAATTTAATTATATTTTGTGTAAATAAATTATGCATAATTTAATTTACTTTTTGGTAGTCAAATCTCTAAATTAATCGTTACTATTATGGTTGTTGTTACCTATACAATTGTATACTTAATATTATTCAAAGATTTGATTTTATTTTTGCAAAATTAGTAAGTGTTAATAATTTTATTTTCTCTGTTATCATTTTAGATAATGTATTGTACTATTACATTGACAGGAAAAATATAATTATTAAACTCAAATCCAGTAGTATTTTTGAGAAAAAAATTAACTCTTATTCTAACAAAGTTACTTTTTTTTAACTTCAAAGTAATGTAACTTGACCAAAAAAAAAAAAAAGAAAAATGAAAAATTTTAACGTACTTATAAGACACACTATAATAAATTTATATAAAGAGATGATCTTAAAAAAAAATCAAGGTGGGTGTAGTCTTTAAATTAGCTAAAATGTTCAATTATGTTTTATTTTTTATCGAGTGCCAAGAACAGCCATCTCGGATATATTATGCTCCGGTACGTTACTAAATACGATTTGTTTATTAGTGCCAATTTTTTAGATTTCTTCTTGTGCATTTTTGAATATTTATTGCCGCCTTACGCCTAAATTGGAGCGTTTACAGATTTTAGGAAACACTGGATTCTGGTATCAAGTATTGCCAGCGGTACAGACGTATATACTCATCAGTGGGCACGAACTGTAAAATCGATTATAAGATGTACAGTAAGTATTGTTAATAATTTACTATAGTAATAGTCACAATTAATAAAGCGATTGAAGTGTCAATGTGTCATTCGTATTTTGCATTTCCATAACGTGAACAATCCTTTAAGTAAGTACTTCAAAATTCTTATGATTTATTGTATTTGAGAATCATGTTTTAGTTATTTCTCATTTTACACCTAGGTGGTTTCATAATTTGGTACTACCCAGTGTCTTAGGTACCCATGTGACAAATTCTAAAATCAATGGTGAAAATTTGACTTATAAGTTATAATGTAACAACATAACTAAATATATTTCATATAGTTGCGCACAATGTATTTTTAAGTGTTAGTTGTATAAGTGTTTTACATAAGTACCTAAGAAAAAGTACCAACTATATTATACATATATTCCTTATTATATTAGGTATAATAATCTACCTAATTAGAGGTACCTATTGGGAATGACTTAATTAGTTACAAGTTATAAGTTACTAAAAAAAAATTACATTTTAAGTAATTGTATGGTAATTTAATTATATTTTGTGTAAATAAATTATGCATAATTTAATTTACTTTTTGGTAGTCAAATCTCTAAATTAATCGTTACTATTATGGTTATTGTTACCTATACAGTTGTTTACTTAATATTACTCAAAGATTTTATTTTATTTTTGCAAATTTAATAAGTGTAAATAAATTTATTTTCTCTGTTATCATTTTTGATAATATATTGCACTATTTCCATACATTGACACGAAAAATATAATTATTAAACTCCAGTAATATTTTTGAGAAAAAAATAACCCTTATTGTGACAAAGTTAATTTTTCTTAACTTCAAGTTATGTAACTTGACAAAAAAAAAAAATCAAAAATTAATCCGTGCGTCTATGACACACTATAATAGAGGTATTTGAAGAGATAATCTTAAAAAAAAAAACATGGCGGGTGTAGTCTTTAAATTAGCTAAATTGTTCAATTTCATTTTATTTTTTATCGTGCGCCATAGATAACCAATTTGGATATATTATATACCGATACGTCACTAAATACGATTTGTTTATTAGTGCCGTTTTTTTAGATTTCTTCTTGTGTATTTTTGCGTATTTATTGCCACCCTTACGCCTAAATTGGAGTGTTTACGGATTTTAGGAACCACTGGGCTCTTTTATCAAATATTGCCAGCGGTACGTACGTGTGTACTCATTTGTGTGCACGAACGCTAAACTCAATTATAATATGTACAATAAGTATATTTTAAAATTTGTTATAGTTAAAATAACAATTAATATAGCGTGTGAAATGTCATTGTGTCATTCGTATTTTGCATTTCCATGATGTGAACAATCCTTTAAGTAAGTACTTCAAAATTCATATGATTTATTGTATTTGTGAATCATGTTTTTAGTTATCTCTCATTTTACACCTAGGTGGTTTCATAATTTGGTACTACCCAGTGTCCTAGGTACCCGTGTGGCAAATTCTAAAACCAATGGTCAAAATTTGATTTACAAGTTATAATGTAACAACATACCTAAATATATTTCATATAATTGCGCACAATGTTTTTTTAAGTGTTAGTTGTATTAGTGTTTTACATATGTACTCAAGTAAAAGTACACACTATATTATACATATATTCCTTATTATATTTGGTATAATTATCTACCTAGTTAGAGCTACCTATTGGAAATAATTAGTTCAAAGTTACTGTTTATTAGTGCCGTTTTTTTAGATTTCTTTTTGTGCATTTTTGCGTATTTATTGCCCCACTTACGCCTCAATTGCAGTGTTTACGGATTTTAGGAACCACTGGGCTCTTTTATCAAATATTGCCAGCGGAAGTAGTTGTATACTCATCTGCGGGCACGAACTCTAAAATCAATTATATGTACAATAGGTATAATTAATAATTTATTTTAGTGATAGGAACAATTAATATAGCGTTTGAAGTGTCATTGTGTCATTCGTATTTTGCATTTCCATAATGTGAACAATCCTTTAAGTAAGTACTTCAAAATTCATATGATTTATTGTATTTGTGAATCATGTTTTTAGTTATCTCTCATTTTACACCTAGGTGGTTTCATAATTTGGTACTACCCAGTGTCCTAGGTACCCCTGTGGCAAATTCTAAAACCAATGGTGAAAATTTGACTTACAAGTTATAGTGTAACAACATAACTAAATATATTTCATGCAGTGGCGCACAATGTTTTTATTTTAAGTGTTAGTTGTATTAGTGTTTAACATAAATACCTTAGTAAAAATACCAACGATATTATAGATATGTTCCTTATTATATTTGGTATAATTATCTACCTAGTTAGAGCTACCTATTGGAAATAATTAGTTCAAAGTTACTGTTTATTAGTGCCGTTTTTTTAGATTTCTTTTTGTGCATTTTTGCGTATTTATTGCCCCACTTACGCCTCAATTGCAGTGTTTACGGATTTTAGGAACCACTGGGCTCTTTTATCAAATATTGCCAGCGGAAGTAGTTGTATACTCATCTGCGGGCACGAACTCTAAAATCAATTATATGTACAATAGGTATAATTAATAATTTATTTTAGTGATAGGAACAATTAATATAGCGTTTGAAGTGTCATTGTGTCATTCGTATTTTGCATTTCCATAATGTGAACAATCCTTTAAGTAAGTACTTCAAAATTCATATGATTTATTGTATTTGTGAATCATGTTTTTAGTTATCNTGTTCAATGGGTATAATTAATAATTTATTTTAGTGATAGGAACATTTAATATAGTGTTTGAAATGTCATTGTGTCATTCGTATTTTGCATTTCCATAATGTGAACAATCCTTTAAGTAAGTACTTCAAAATTTATATGATTTATTGTATTTGTGAATCATGTTTTTAGTTATTTCTCATTTTACACTTAGGTGGTTTCATAATTTGGTACTACCCAGTGTCCTAGGTACCCGTGTGACAAATTCTCAAACCAATGGTGAAAATTTGACTTACAAGTTATAATGTAACAATATTACTAAATATACTTTATACAGTGGCGCACAATTTTTTTTTTAAATGTTAAACTCAATATTTAATTTATTGTTACAATTAGTTAAAAATAAAAGTTAAGGATTCAGCTTTACTATTGATGTAGTAGGTAGTTACACCAAATAAATTCTTACAAAATTGGCTTTAAAGTAATCAACTAAACTTAGTTACCTACTTTTTTTTTTTCTAACCCGTAGTTTGGTTTACAACACCAATTCTCCATTCTAACCAAATACTCATCTTTTTTAAGTTCCTTAAAGGTTTTGACTCTTGCATCACATTTAATTTGACCTATATAAAAGTTTTGAGGGCGACCTACAGTTTTATTTCTTTCTATCATACCCTCTAGTATTATATTATGCAACTCTTCTGGGTGTCTCAAGGAATGCCCACCATTTTCCAGCATCTTGCTCTATTATATTTTTTATGAGAAAAAGGTAGTGTTTTGCGCATGCAGACTGAGCTACGGATCACTATCAGATTACATCTGGCCCAATAGTGGTGGGAGCTCCGGGCGAGGTGCAGCATGGGGATGCGTAAGAATGACTGGTTTTCATCGAAACTTTACCGTTCTTTTGTGATAAATAGTATAATCATATCTATGAGTGTACATTTTTCTCCCACAGTTCTAAGTACTTCTTCATTTTTTTTTTGTTCTATCCAACTTATCCTTTCCATATGCCTTCAACACCACATCTCGAAGGCTTCTAGTTTTTTTTTTCGACATCATTTACTACCTAAGTTTTAAGGTACCTACTTACCTAATAATACAAATTGCCTATTACCAATGTTGTAAAGAATACTTTTAAAAAATATTTGTCTATTATTTAATTTACTCTTCAAAAATAGTATTTAAAATACTAGGTACTCAAATGTTTTAAAAAAATTATTTGAGCACAAATTTAATTACTATTTTTTTTAAAACAATATAGTTACCTATATATACAGATTTTGTCATACTTTTCTTTTAAATCTTCAGTATAAGTAGAGCTTTGTTTAGGGTTTTATCAAATAAATTTAAATTATTTAAAAATATTAGTTAAAATTGTACATAATGTAATATATGTGTTCATGAACTATGCCTATGTAAAGGCGAAGGACTTATTTTAATTCGGCTCAAGGGGTAATTATGATATAGGTGAACCTATATCATACATAAACATTGTAATTCTGGATCACTTATAAATGGAAATAGTTTTAAATTAGTTTTGAAAAACAGTTTATGAGCATAGATGGAATAGAGAATTAGAAGAGTTCGTTTTTGGGTTCTGAAACAATATTACAGTGTACCTTAATTCCAGAAATTCACAAAAGACAGAACATTTTGTTGAAACTCATTCATCTGTTTAAACAGCATTCTCATTGTACTTATGGTTCAGAACATCAGTTCAGCGAATGAAAAAGTATCTGTGTATAGTTTACAAAATTACATGTAATAATTACCTATAAAAAATCTTCAATCCATTTTTTTATTTAAGGAGCTATTGTGTTAGTCCCTTCATAATAATATTTATAACTAAGGTAGTAGTTAACTAATTTTTTCTAAGAATAATGTGCGCCACTTATTTGATGTATTGAAATTCAAATTAAAAAAGTCTCATGAGATATTGACCGCAACTTCTAAAATTTTTTACAAGTAAAATAGAAATCCTAATAAAAATATTTTGAATTGTACATATTATTACTGGTAATATTATGGACCTTGATTTTCAAAGTCCAAACCTAACTTTTCTTTAAATTAAAAATTTGAATTGAACGTACAATTTTTATTTATACCCGAATCAAAATATTTAAATATTTTATCACACCCGAAATAAACTAAAAAAAAAAGTTAGTGCTGGTGGTTTAGTTGATGCCGGCAGATTTTATATTTCTTATTTTAACATTAAAAATAGAAATAATGGGGCCTGGAGCAGCCACTGTTATAGGTAATTTAATGTATACCTATGAGAAATGATAAACCATTACTTACGAAAAAAAGATTCTGAGCAGAGTTTAGTTGATAATAATGCTTTGTCAAAAATATATGTCATTTTTTAGTAAAATAATTAAATATCTTTTATATATTTTTTTTAATAATATTTGTTTAATGTTGTAACGATTTTCAAAATTTTCCTATGTTTTTCCCATGTTTTATCCTGATTTTTCACATTTGTTAGGAAAATTCCTGAGGATATCGAAAAACGACCTCTTTACATACCACCTTAGTGAAATTTTTTTGTTGAAAAAATCCTATTTTTAAATGTTGGAGTAAAATTACTGACAGAAAAATTGTCCACAGAAAAAAAAAATATATCTTTATAAAACTAAATTTCTTCACTCCAATCAGAATATAAAATTAAATATTGCATTATTATGTAATTTGGTGGCAGAAGTTTTATATGTTTATTTTTATTTGAACATAATTTAATTATAATAGGTTTGGTTCACTTCAAAAATGGAACAGTATGTAACATTATTATTGGGTACCTATTAAATGATATTAATGCACTTTTAATATTTATCTTTTAAATTCTTGTTTTAAATGTTAAATCGAAAAAATACAATGAAACAAATATTTAAGATGCTGTCAAATTGAATACATACAAATTATAAATGCTATTTTTTCTCCGGATAATTAGACTTAAGTTATTCAACTTCTGGGCCTTAAATTTTATTTTTAGTAGGGCATGGATGTTATTGCATTTGCAACTTTTTTTCTATCTTTTCAATTTATTGCTAAATAAGTTTTAAATACACTTCACATAAGTACAAATTAAAATCTAGAAGTTTCAAGTGCAATTTTTTGCAATTTTTTTGCACAGTCAAAATATAAAATGTGACTGAATATAAAAAATTAAATGAAGGTATACATAGGAAAAAAAAATTATACAAATTGGTCGTTTTACATAGAGTATAGAAATAAATTATTTGATTATAATTTATTATCTAATATGTATTGATATTTATATCAAGATATTATTTTTAAAGTGGGTTTGAACATTTAAAATATTATTAAAATTATTTTTCTTTATTTCATCAATGTGTTCAGTATTTCACATTTTTATTATTAAATCTGTATAACTAATTATTTAATGCACAAAAGTAAAAGCAAATATGTATAATTATTATTTATATTTTAATTTATGGATTAATGAATTGCATTATAGCTAATCATTTTTTTCTTCCCTTACCCAGGTTGAGAACCTTGTTAGAGTAACAATAGGAACCCTGAACTATACTCTGTTCCAAAAGAGCATACTGCTTTTGCGCATAACACCAAAATGCTCTCGTTGTGACCAGTAGTACCTGGTGCTTTTGGAACAAAGTATACATTATATTATGCTACATGTATATTGTACAATATTAATAATTTAATATTATATTTTTACTTAAAATTATACATATCTATTGTATTATATATATAACATAATGCTTCATACTTTCTATAAATGATTGGTGTTTTAAATTTTTTGTTAAATAATAATTACTACTAAAGTAATCAAATCAAGCTGTAATATTATTAGTACCTTTTCAAATCTTACTATTGTTTCAAGTGTGGGGTTATTAGAGTGTTTGTTAATTTTTTTAAATATATTTTGTATATTTACTCATATTTTGCATAACTACAGAACAATAATTTTAATTAAACTGTATCACCAATTTTTAAACAGATGTTTCATCGGTTTGTGTCTTAAAATTGTTTAGAGTTTAATAGTTATATTAATAACTATTAATTATGTTAATTTATGTGACCAATTTGTATAATTTTTTTTGCTATGTATTCTTTCATTTATTTTTTCATATGTAGCCACATTTTTACTTTTTGACTTCACAAATTTACATGATGATCAATTTTTAACTATAAATATATATATTTTTAAATATTTATTAGTTGTAATAAGTGATAATCTAAAACGGGTGATTGATTTTCACAGTTTTATATAATTGATAATGACTATCAGAATGCTTATTAGGGTAACAATGGTATCCATGGATATAGAACTATCTTTGGGACAGCTACCCCATAAGTATTTATCATAGGGGTGTTTTATCCATTCTATATTATCTATATCATTAAACAATAAGCATAATCTTATATAACAAAATAGAAAAACTAAAGAGTAATTTATAATGATATAGACTATTATAGAAAGCTTATATAGGTTCTGTAGTCTATTATAATACTAGTTATTATATTATGCTCATTATTTTGTTATCAAAAATATAAAAAAAAATATGTAATTATTCACAAAAAACCAATAAATCAATAATTATTTTTGTAATGTTATTGGGGAGGTATAAATTAACAATAATGTTATAAATACATTTTAATTATAATAATTAATGATTACATACCTTAACTTATAGTTGATAATAAAATAAGTTTTCTATGAAGCTTAGTAGTTTAGGTACTTTTGTTCAATCATTTTCATAGGTGTATACATTACACTATCATTAAACATTAAAACCATAATTATTAACAAAATTTAAAATAATACAATATAATAAGATCCAACAGTTTATGATTGTAGGTATCCATGTCATTTGGTTGCTACAAAATAATAGATTAAGTGTATTTTGTAATGTCAAAATACTGTACCTAAATCTTTTGTAGGTATTATACTGATTTTCATTGTAGTTTCATAAGTATTTTACTTTTATTTTTATGTTTTATTAATATTACACAATTTTTAAAAATAATTGTATACATGTGTAAAGTAAACACACTAAAATTATGTAAATACAAATATAAAAATAATTATTTATCAGGTATTTTTGTTTATTAATTAGTTTTCAATGAATAGAATTATTTTTATTTTTACATAACTAATTTTCAATGATAAAACAAATGTTTCCTTTAAAAATTACTCTAGATAGAGCCACGTGTGATTTCTGACTTTTACGTGATATTATTTTACATTGTACATTACTGTAGTATGTCTGACCAGTTACTGCCTCAGCTACTCTATAGGCAAGGTTAGTCTATTAGTCAGGTCTATCCATGGATATTGTCGGGCGTACGCATATGTGGTACTCAAAGCGGATTTTCTCTGTTATGGCGACGATAACCGAATCATAATTTTATTTGGACGGGATAGCTTGCTGCAGAGTGCAGCCCCGTGATCGCAACCATGAACATATATATTGTTTTTAGAACCACTAGACCACCCTGGTGGCAGATTCGTTAATTATTCGGCAATTATTATTTACGATCGTGCGCCGTCACCGATTTCGCCACTGTGTATACGGCGAATCATGATGTCGTAGTGCGGTCGGATGCGCTAACAACATGTTTTCGTCTGTTCTTATTTTGAATAAAGCATTCATGTGTTTTTCAATTCATCTGTGACGGCGTCGCGCATCGGAGGCATCGGTGTTTAAATCCAAAATTCTCTGATGGAATCAAAGGTGGCATTATTACTCGCCGTGCTTCCGAGTTGGTCGATGAGATCATTGAGCAATATAGAGATGTCGTATCGTGTCTCGGCAATACAACTGTTGTGAAAACAAATGTCAGGTCATTCAATCCAGTTGTGTGTCATTTTGTGATCCAGGTCTCTACTAAATGACGTTATTAAGACCTACGCTTGATTGATAAAACAAGTAATATACTAGCACTGTGATAGATATAATATACTGGAGCTCTGACTCGGCCGTAAACACTTAGCGTCGCGTTTGACATTACCCCCACCATCGTAGGGCAAAACATTTCGTTTTAACATACGACGGATGTATAAATAATGGTTTGTTTAACGTTATTACTTGTTAGCAGATAGTTAATAGTTTGTTAATTGTAACAGTCTTCAGTACGATTGTCTCATGCTTAGCATTTCAGAAAGAAACTGCCAAATAATTCTATTTAAAAATTTGTTATATCGTTTTTAGATTATTTGTATATATATATATATATATATATATATATATATATATATATATATTAATATTAATCAAATTATTTTGTTCTTTTGTAGAAATACATATACTGTTTTAAAATATGTTATTTATTTATTTTTTTTTAAATGATTAATTTTTTATTGGTTTTTCTACGTGATTATAATTTATTGTTAATTTTTATATTCTTTTCATATCATTTGGAATATGAGTTATAATCATGGTAATAAAATTAATTAATGAATAATTATTACTACATTTAATATGTGAAAGAAATAAGGAAAATATTAAAATAAATTAAGATTTACGAGCGAAAATAATGAGTAGTGCATGTTAAATTGTATGTAAAAATGAAATGTTTTGCCCTTCGATGGTGGGGGTAACTTCAAACGTGAGTCCGCGCTCCAGTATATTATTATCTATCTCAGTGGATGACCTATATTTTGTTCGAAAATATATTTACAGAAATTATTTAAGCAGAAAAATGTTTTACTGGAAAAGTATTTTAGCCGAAAAATAATTTACTAGAGTTAGTTATTTAGTTAGAAAATTAGTTTTATATATAATAAATACAAATAGAGCGCGCTGTTGTTAAGGCAGGCCACAGCATAGCTATAGAAAAATTATATCTATGGTCACAATAAGGTTGTAGGTAGATATCGTGGTGGTAGTACTCTGTAGTAGAGAAACCTATGTTCAGCTGTTTACAGATGATATGAGATAACAGTGTTATCATCTTTATAGGTATTTTCTATCGAAATACAATTCTAACAAAATATTTTCGTACTGAATATTATTCTGATAATATATTTTCTTATTAAATGTTTTTCTTCTAACATACGGCGATTCGACGTAAATATTTTTCGACAGTTTCATTTTTCTGATCGACTATTCTATTAGAATATTTTCATACTTTATTCTTATCCCCTCACAGTGTATACTAGTGTAAAACTAAACAATAAATTAATTTTCAAATTAATAAGCTTAATAACTTATTGCTAGTGTAACATACATAATTATTAATTAAACAAATTACAATTTTAATGCTGAGTTGTATTGTTTGTGGAAGAACCACAGACATATTAATAAATGTACTACGCTTTCCTTACCTCTCGTCTATCATGGTGTTCGTTTCATAGATAGGTATAAATGAAAATTTTTTATTAAATCATAATAAATTTATATAATATATTCAACCTTTTATACCTTATATTTTACCTTTTACAGCTGTACCTTAATATGTTTATGTTGTTTTGTAAAAGACAAAATTAAATAATAGTTTTATTCCTTGTTATTTGGTCATGCTGGAAGTAAACCTCTCGCCTCAATTCAAAATCGAACAGCATCACAATTAATCTATTACTCTATGGACGAGATGAGTTAGACTAGATGTGTTTGTTATCTCATTTTTTTTCATGACAATAGGCGATACCATTTGTTATAATATTTAATTATTATTATTGATTTAGGTTTCATAATAACACTGTTTAAAACGATGTTCCTTTAATATTTCATAGTGCTGTCCGTGATGCCACCGCCGATGCCATCATCATAGATGAATTAAGGAACACATAATATACTGTATAGTCTTCATGGTTATGATCTTAGTGTATAATACATCTTGATTATGATCATGGATAAGTTCATGGTTTCGCGTATTATTTTATTCAATTTCAGTAAAATGATAGAAATACTATTTTGATTCATATTGGTCAAATTGTGACCTACTTATAGCATCGTTTATTTTTTCATTTTACTAATGTCTAATACACTATCTACCTATTTTTAATTTTAAATATAATAATTGCACAGTGAGTATTTATAATTAAATATTTTTATTTTAATAGAATTCCTAGGTATATCAAATATTTACTCTTCTGAGTGAGTTTGGACATTTTTCCATAAAGGATATTAACGTTTTTCTGAGGTAATTGATATTTATTATTCATTTATATAATTTACTTAACTACCTTGTTTTGATATGTTTACTATATGACTTAAATGTCAAGTACTATATTAATTAATTAACCATTATTTAAGGATTCCAGAATGGCACAAACTAGGCGTGTTCCAATATTTGGTTCACGACCACCTTGTGCATATCAATCTCGTCTTGATGACCGTAGTGCACAATTGAAAGCAGCTCGAAAGGAGAGATTAAAAAGATATGATAATCCAGACGATTTTATATGCTATAGAGATTCTGATGATGATGAAGAAGAAAGTATAATGTCATTGTGCACCATGTTAAATTCTTCATACAATTTTGTTGACTATGTAAGAAACAGAGAGTATGGAATGAGAGAGTATCATTCAGTAAATCAAAATTATGGTACTCGTCATATCTTGACGCACGATTTATTCAAAGAAAAACCTATATCATTAGCTACAATGGATAAAGTTTTTTGTTCACAATGGCTTAGTAGTAAACAAATTGTGTTTGGAACAAAATGCAATAAAGTAAGTAAAACATGTACAGTTTGTTTACATTAAACTTAACTTATAATTTGTCAATGAAACAACTGGACTTTTTTAATGTTTTTATTTTATTAATAACATTTTAGTTGAATAGATTCAATTGATATTAGGTAACTACCTATTTACCTATTTATTATCTTATTAAAGTATTAGTTAATACAGTGTTTCTCAACCTTTTTACTGTAGTGATCCCTAAATATTATAATACCCCTATGAATATTTAAATTGTTAGCGATCCTTAAATATATACTAAATACATGGTAATCCAATATTTTATATTTTTTTTTGCGACCCCCAGATTGAGAAATATCAAGCTAGTAGATACCTACAACTAAACTAATTCATTTTAATAATAGTAAGTTTTTGCTTCAATTAGTGTTGAAAATTAAGGCAAGGGACAAATGTATTTGTAGTATATGTGGTTCTTTGTTTATCATGACCTTATTAACATCAGTTTTGCTAAATAGTGATTTGTATTGATCCATTGAATTTTAAGATTTTCGCTCTCCCAAAAGATATAAAAATGAATAAAAGTAACATTGACTAAAATGAGGATGATTTTGCACCACTTATCAAGTTCCAAGTCTATAATTCTGAGCCTGCAGTTTAGTGTCATGCTATATTGTTTTGTGCTTTCTTTGTTTTTGTATTTTACTATCTTTTTAATTAAATTGTTGAAACTATATGTGCAGTAGATCATGTTCTACCTTTTGTTTTGTTGTTTATTTGATATCAACCATAAATAGTTATGAATAATAAAACTTAACCGTTAGTACTGTTTGCTCTAGCGATCTCCAAAAATTAAATCCCGGGTTTCCAATGTACTTTGAGGGTGTACTTGCCACTTTACTACCTAGGATATGTTTAAATTAAATATTTCTTTTCTATTTTTAGTTAATGGTTTATAATGTTAATTCAGACAAGATGGATCAAATACCATCAATTAAAGGACATGTCGATATGTTAGGAGATCAACAAAGTGGTATTCATTCAATAAAAATAAACCCATCTAAGACATTATTAGCTACAGGTGCATATAGTTCAAATGAAATTGCTGTATATAGATTGCCCACATTAGATCCAATTGTTTTAGCCGAGGTATAATTTAATTTTTACTTATATTTTTGTTTATAATTATTTATTTATTTAAATTAATATTTTTTTTAGGGTGCTCACAAAGATAGGATATTTGACATTGAATGGTTAGATACTGAATTTTTTGTCAGTGGATCTCGCGATACTGAGCTTGCACTATGGCAAGTTCATGATGACTATGAAGAACGGTATGACGCTGATGGTGATTTTATACAACCTGCCATTCAATATCTTAAACCAACAGTAATAAAAAGTTGTAAAACAGCAGAAAAAGTTCGTGCAATCTCATTCAATAAGAATCTAAAAGAAATGGTTACATTATCATTAAATGGATATGTTCATATTTGGGATGTTGAACGATTTAAACAAGTAATTAAAAATTTAATATATTACACATTATTACTTACAATAGTTCTAAATTTTTTAAATTCATTGTTTTAAAATGTTCAAATATTGAAATGAAATAATATTACTTTGGCCATAAGTGAATAAGTAAATATTTATATTCTTAGCAAAAAACATATTTGGTCAATATGGTTAATGTTAAAAATAAATATAAATATTAAATGGTTTGAAAATGTAATGTAATGTTAACATTGAGTTATATATCATTTAAATATTAGTTATATGTGTAGGTTGTAGTAGATCAAACCATGTATATACTTGCTAGACAAACAACAATGATTAATATTTTTATTAGTAAAGCTGAACTTTGTTAAAGTTTTAATTTTGAAAAGTTTGTCAGTGTTTTGATTTCTGGACATTGAAACTAACACCTACTTACTGTTATTTTTCGATGTTAATTTGGTATTAATTAAGCTTGTCCCATGGTAAGCAAGCACCTTACAGGTGTATACAAGACAAAACATATAGAATTAAAGGAATTTAATTTTTAATTTTTTCTAGATTTAGGCCACTTCTTATTCCTCATTTTTTTTCTGAGGACAACTTTTCTACCAAAAAAACCATGCTCTGAAAATAGTTACAATATTAAAGAAATATTATTGAATAAAATATATAATGCTTATGTAATTATTTTACCATTATATGATATATACAGGTTGTTCCTTGAAAATATATCCCTTGAATATCTCTGCAGATAATAAAGATAATCAAATTCTGTTAATATATATTACTCAAGGATGAGGGATTACAAAAACTTATATTTGTATTACATTTAAAAAAAAAAAATTAATACAAATATCTGTAATCCCTCATCCCTGTGAGTAATATAAAAAAAAAAACAGAATTTGATTATCTTTATTATCTACAGAGATATTTAAGGCCCCTTAAGGCATACCTTTGTGGGACAGTCTATATATTGTTGACTATGCAACACTATTAACTGAACTTCCCTCAGAATTGTTTTTCATTAGCAATTGTTTATCATTGCTTACAAATATACATTATATTTCTCCTCTATTCCCTTCCCAACTTCTCACCTACAACAATGGCTGCACCCATGTGCAAAATATAGTCTGTCTTTTCATTATCCATTTTACTTTATAGAGATTTTCAAGAAGATTATCATCTGGCCAAGATAATGTATGCATGGCAATGAAAAGTGACAGTACTTTATATGCTATAGGATGTCGTTCATATACATTACTACTTGATTCGAGAATGTTGCATACTATCAAAAAAATTCCTACAAGAGCTAGTGGATGTGGTTTGTATATTTTTAATGTATTATTTTTCATATGTAATTATAATTATTTGAATTTCTAAACATCTTAAATTAATCTGCAAGTGTCAAGAATATAATTTAATTTAATATAGTATAGTTTTTTTGTTTCATTTGTATAACTCAATATGGAAAATGTATTTTTTTTAAAATTGCAAAAGTACAACCATTTTTGAGTAGACAAATAAGCTGGCTGTACAAAATAATTCAGCTGGGTTCTGTATTATACTTTTTTATAATGTAAACAGAATACAGATTATACCCCATGTCTACTACACAATGACCAGATTTAATATTGTTTTCTAATAGTTCAATAACTTGATTTATCTGTGTATTATAAAATCAATCAATAGTGCAACTGATAAATACTTTTCCTTATTTTTTTTTTTTTGGTTTATGGTCATTGAGACCATACCACCAAACAAAATTCTCTCCATCTATCTTAATTTTCTGCCGCTACTCTTCATGATATCTCTGGTTCAATGCTTTCCACGTCTCTTTTAACATAGTCTTCCCAACCTAAGCGTAGTCTTCCGAAGGGTCTCTTACCAACCGGGTTCTCTTTGATTGTTGTCCTGACTATGGATCCTACTCTCCGCCATGCATGTCCTGCCCAGGTTAATCTCCTTTTCTTGATTTCGTTCGCGATGTTCGGTCTCTGGAATAGTTCCTCGAGTTCTTTATTATGACGTTTACGCCATTCACCTATGTTTGTGTCGAAGCATGGGCCGTAGATTTTCCGTAGGATTCTCCTTTCAAATACTTTTATTCTGGTTTCTTCTGCGTTCCTAAGTGACCATGTTTCCGCGGCATACAGTACTATGGGTCGTATCAGGGTCATGTACATTTGTATCTTCAGGTTAGTCGATAATATTCTTGAGCTCAGTACTCTTCCCAGACCAAAAAAACTTTTGTTGCCTTTTTGTATCCTAGCACTGACTTCCATCTTCAGGTCATTATCTTGTGTTAGCAAGTACCCCAAGTACTTAAAATGTGTGACTCTTTTGAATACACGACCTTCTACATTTATAGATTGACCTTGTTGATATTCTCTGTCCTGGTGA
>CABPRJ010001983.1:0-45089 GCA_902439185.1 Cinara cedri | reverse complement strand
TATAGGGAATCCCCCTACACTGGACCTAATCGTTATCCCATCCAACAAGTATTAAATATTTACATGTAGTGGTAATTTATAGTTTAGTAGGCCCCTAAAATTTGGTTCACTCCACCTGATGAATATATATGTTCAATTCCTGGAATGGTCCAAATGTGGTTAATGGAGCGATGTGATACTTCCCTCCATCCACCAATCGACAATTTTAGAATTTCAGTCGGAAACCATCACTTGGTTTTGGCGTTGGAAAAGTATGTATAGTAATATATGTTGAACTAGTCTGGCGTTATCGCTTGTCATGATGTGAACGATGTATAGGAAATCCGTATAAATATAAATACATCGCATTTTATTTTTATTTTTGAATGCCAAAAGTACACATATGAGTAGTTAGTTGACAAAAAGGGACATTAAACAAATGTCTTAACGATATAAAAAAAAAAATAAGGTAATGTCACAAAGAGATACAGCAAAGTTGTACAATATTCTTTAACGTGCATTAATTATAAGTTAAAAGACAAATATACTAATTAATTTGGCTTTAAATTGGCTTATTAAAGTGGTTTTACTAAGAAAGAGGAAAAAACTGTTTGTTAAATTTTACAAAAAAAAAAGTGATTTAAACTATACATATTATGTTCCTTTATTTAATCTTAAATACATAATTACAAAGATTATCTATTTTTAAGTGTTTTACACATGTTACTAAGTTATAGATTTACGTTAGGTATTTAATGAAAAAAAAGTCAATTACCTCATGCTCACCCCCCCCTTATAATATAAAAACTAATATATTTAAATTATAATTATTTTTAATGTATTATTAATACATTTAAAAAATAATATATTCTTATATTAAACTTCTTTATTTTTATAATTATAGGTTTTTTTAATTTCTTATTTTTAATGTAAATAAAAGACGTCCTTAGATAATGGGGACTGGTGCAGCCAGTGTTATAGGTAATTTTATATATATCTGTAAGCAACAATACAGCGTACAGAGCTTACAGAAGCGTAGCGACGCTATTGCTTTGCTACCTGTCTCCGAACTCTCTACTTCAACCTCATACGTTTTATCTTTAAGTATGGCTCAGTCATTTGGTATCCTTTCCTTTTCTGTGATCAACTGCGCCTTGAACGAGTTCAAAATCGCTTCCTATCTTTAATTGCCTTTCTGTTAAAAATTGAACACGGACATCATGACTACACCCTTATCCGCTCTACTCTCAATATCCCAACTTTGTCCTCACGCCGTGACGCCGCTGACTTCATGTTCATCATCTCTCTTCTCAACTATTCTATTGACTCTCCCGATTTAGTAGCCGCTGTTTCACTCCGTGTTCCCTCCCATTCTACGAGACATCGTTCTCTTTTTTCTGTACCAATGCCCTCCGGGGCGTATAATTATTAAATAAATAAATAAATATTGAACAAATATTATTAAAGAAAACATATATAGCCTATTTAATTATTTTACCATAATATGACATACATATTGTTGACAAAGCATCACTATTAACTGAACTCTGCTCAGAATCGTTTTTTCGTAATCAATGGTTTATCATTGCTTACAAATATACATTAAATTATCTAAAACAATGGCTGCACCTGTCATTATCCTTGGACATCTTTTATTTTTTCATAAAACAACCAACATTTTTTCCTCGTCCTTAGTAAAACTTAGTATAACTAATTGTACGATGAGGAATATTGTACTACTTTGCTACATCCCTTTGTGACATTACCTTATTTTTTTTTTTTTTTTAATGTTTCTTCTTGAGAACAAACCTGCTCATTTGTGTACTTTTGGCATCATAAAAATAAAAATACTTTTTTTTAACAGAATGATTTTACCGCCTTTACCTATTATCTTATTTATTTATTATATATGGATAAACTCCATTTAATAATTTTAATAATTCTTAACATCAGTAAAAACTAGTGCCCATCTATTTTGGGACTTGAACCATAAACTAAATAGGTTAAGATAAAGATGATAAAGATATGATTTATTTACTTAAACAAATAAAACTATTCGATCAGTAGGTAAGTACCTACCTAGTAGGTATTGATTTATATACAGACATTACAAATAGTATTATTTTAGTACCTATCTATTGGAAGCATGTATTATAATACACCTCACATCCATGTTAATTATTGTTAAATGGGTAAAATCCATTATCCATAATTTCTAAGATATAGATGTATTGGTGTCTTACATAAGTACACATACTAGCTATATTATGCATATTATATTCCCTATTATATTTGGTATAATCAGTGTTGAGGAGTAACTTAAGTTACAAGGTACTGTAACAAAATTAATTTTCAAGTACCTACCTACCTAATTCCATGATTATTTAATTTTATGTTGTGTAAATAATTTATATGTAATTTAAGTTACTTTTTGTAGTAAAATTTCTAAATTTTAGACTATTATGGTTGTTGTTACCAATGCTTATAATTATAACGTACCTATATAATTGTATACCTAGTATTACTCAACAATTTGTTTTTATTATTGTAAAATTAGTAAGTGTTAATAATTTAATTTTAATTGTTACTATTATTATTTAATGTATTGTACTATTCTCACTTATTCACATTGAATACATAATTATTAAATTTCAGTAATATTTTTATAAAAAAAAATATAACTCTCATAAAGTTACTTTTTTAAACTTGAAAGTAATCTAACTTAACCAAAAAGAATAAAAATTAGTACATACTAATTAGACACACTATAATATAAGTACAAGTATGGACAATTTTTAAATTTTTGAACTATACTTGAAATAGGTAGATATGTACCTCAATAGAATATAATATCCTTATACAATACGATTTATTGCTAGGACCATTAGAGGATATCTCGACCCGAGATGCACTTATCCGTCCAAACTATCCTAAAGTACTCCTCTCTTTCTTTCTTTTGGTGGAATCAAATTTATTTCCCCGGATTTTTTTCTATTTTTTATCGAGTGTTAAAAGACAGTCACCTCGGCCGTTCAGCACTATTACATGTCACTACAACATACGATTTGTTTATTAGTGCCGTGTTATCTGACTTCTCTTCGTGCATTTTTGCGTATTTATTAACTGTCTTACGCCTTAATTGCAATGTTATGCATTTTAGGAACCACTGGACTTTCTTATCAAATATTGCCGGAGGAATGTAAGGTTTGATTGTTATCGATAGCGTTAATGTCCTTGCTGTGGCCATGCTTGCTGTAGTTAGTGTTTTCGGTCAGTCTTATTTTTTTTATCTGATATTTATGGCATACGTGAAAAAAAAAAACAAATAATCTTTTCGAAACGTGACTGAATCATGAACCGAGCCTTGTACCGGCTTACCGCATTTCCAAAACGGGTCGTCGCTGTCGTACGGCCCGTTGCTCGGACAGCGAACTCTTCGTTATCGATAAGTCGGCCCACGCCATTCTTACAGCAAGACGGTCTCTTGAGACGTAACATCATTGCCAATGATCCGAATTATCGTGAAACGACCATCGAGGTCCGAATCGATTGGCCCGTTGTGACGGATGAGCGGTTCGCCGCCCTGTCGTCGCAGGACTGGAGCGCCGCAACAGTGGATGAGGTGTGTGACAATTTTCTGTTGATAACGTCATACTCGGCTCCCAGAGGTCTCCAACTTCAGGATACTGTATTCGACGAACTGCGGAATCGATTGGTAACGATTTTGCCTGACATGACTGATCAACAGTTGATGGATATGTTGCAGCTGATCGCCCGATGGAATGTGAAAAACCCCTATGACCCTATTTATCGTAAGTTTTGGTCACTATTTGACAAACAGTGTATCGCCAGGTACAAAAATTGGAGCCTAAACAAACTTCTGCTCTACATGGATCATTGGTACGCGATGGGTTTGATCAAGTTAAGTGACTTTGTTTGGTTAAGCGTGAGAAAACTGGCACGTAAACCGTCCAGGTATGTTAGTGGTTATTACCATATTAAAATTCACATCATAACTTGTAAGCAAGTATCTATATAAATGTATAAGTATTTATTTTAACAAATTAATTTCAGGTTGACCCCAAATCAATTAATTCAGATGATATTTTATGCAAACTATGCCAGGAAGTTTTCACACAAATTGCCAATGTATGAAATTGAACAAGAAGTTTCTTCGTATTACAATGATTTTAATATTAAGGAATTGAGCCTTGTAGCTCTATGTTTTTTCAAGACTGAAATGACCATACGTAATCAAGAACTAGTAAAACAAATGTACAATTCTGTAATTAATGAAATAACAAACATTGAAGTAGTCCAGTTAACAACATTTTTGAAGGTATGAATCAATTTATTATTACAAAAATGCCTAATTAAACAATCTTGATTTTTTAAAAATTGTATGTTTAATTGGTGTGTTATCATATAATTTGAAATTTTGAAATATTTTTTATCTTAATGCACTGAAATAATACTAAACATTTTTAAAGCTCTAGTTCGTCATCCATTTAATAATCAAACAAATTATTTTTATTTTTTTAGTAACTTTATTTTCTATGTATCCAGATATTTATTTACTGCACAAAGTACTCAAACGCTGACTCTATGTACAAACTTATGGATGTCCTTGTAGAAAAAGTGAATGAAGTAGATCTTATATGTTGTATACATATGGCACTATTGGGAACTAAATTAATGATAAGACATGAAAAACTCTTGAAGACAATTTCACAACGTATAGTTAATGAAATATCGCAAGCACGAATAAAGGTACTTAACATGAAACCTATTAGAATTATAATTTACTAAATCTGTTTTGTTTACAAGGATATGGAAAGACTAATGTTTGCACTGAGCACGTTAAATTATAATCCACACACAACACCTTGTATATTTGAGTCCATTGTTAAAGAATTAAGGAATAATTCAAGAAGTATTGATTTTGAAAGACATACTAAAAGTTACATTCTTGTTCTTTCAAACTTGGCAGTTATGGGTATTTTTCCATACGATTGTATTTCAAAAGCTCTAAAAAAAGAAATGCTTCATAAGTGTTTTGGTGAGTGTAAAAATGATCTAACTATATCCTCTATAATAATTTGAACACATTTTTAGCTAACCATTTAGTGAAATCTAAACTGAGTAATTTTGGATAATGATAAAATTTTTAAAATATAGACGAATAATTTCCATAATTATTTGTTTGTGTGTCCCATAATTTAACCTAATAATATTTTTAGGTTCTGAGTGAAGCAAAGAAGCTTATGGTTTTACAATAATGTTTTTTTTATTTATTTGTTTTTTTTTTCTGTGGACAACTTGACAACCAACAATTTTACTCTGATTGACAATGATAGCACATTTTCTGAAAGAAAATCTAACCTGTGTTGTATTTTAGGGATATTATTTTTTAATTTTACCAGAATTTTCGAGAAAATAGGTACATTATTCAAAAAAAATATATAATTATTTTACCATATATATTGTTGACAAAGCAACACTATCAACTGAACTCCACTCAGAATCGTATTTTATTAGCAATGGTTTATTGTTACTTACAAATATACATTAAATTTACCCTCTACTACCATCTTAACGTCTCAACAATAAAACTATAATAGTGACTGCACCTATCCTTATTATTCTAGGACAGCTTTTTTAGTAATATAATTTTAAAATACTTTGAAAACTCTTTAAGACTAATGTTTTTAATAAAACTTTGATAATTAAAAAAACTTTAGTAAGTCATAAGCCTGGATAAGTAAAGCGCAAAGACAGTCTCATACTGATATAATGGAGTCTTAGTGTTCTTTCATATGGCTCCCTTAAAATAAAAAACTGTAGAAAATATCTAAATTTAAACTTCTTGTTCAAACTTCTCAATAATAAAAAAGATTGTAGCCCTTTATTATAGAAAATTAATTTCAGAACCAACCCAAAGAACAATGGAAACTGGTGCAGCCACTGTTATAAGTAATTTAATGTATATCTGTAAACAATGATAAACCATTGATTAAAAAAAAATGATTCTGAGAGGAGTTCATTTGTTAGTGATTCTTTGTCAACAATATATATGTCATATTATGGAAAAATAATAATAAATAGACATATTTTTTTTTAATAATATTTGTTTAATATTTTATCGGTTTTTCCATGTTCTCTCCCCCCCCCCCAAATTATTAAATTTTACATATGTCTATTGTCTATAAGCAATGATTAATCAGCTCTAAAGAAAAACAATTTTAAGCAGAACTTGGTTAATAGTATTGTTTTTTTCAATAATATACGTCCTATTTCCTTTTACCTACCTAAAGTAATTTTGCAAACAATTTCGGGACTTGATTTTGAACTAGTAATTTCTAGAAAAATAACAGATACATACTATCACTACACTACAACAGACATATTACAAAATTGATAGTATTGAGTTATAACATGACACATACAATACACATAATTTCATAACTTATATAAATTTGAACCTCAGTCAGTCTGCTCAATTCTGACCTCACCATCATTCTTAAATCAGTAATATATTTATATGCTGGAAAAAAAATATTGAACAATTTGCACGGACCACTAAGTAAGACTTTTGAATGAACCTGTTATTAAATTTTCAAGTATTTTTGTATTTTTATTATTTTAAGTCTAACAATTATATCCACCTAGTATTTTGAAAATGTTACCATGTTTAGAAAAGGTAATTATAATTTTTATGTCCAAATTTCAAATCTGAAAACTGCTTGGAAAATCAAAAAGTTTATCTAGAGTACTATCTAGACAAAATTTCCTTTAAAAAATGGTACTACATTTATATATAGAAGCAAGATTTATATAAAAAAAATAAAATAAACATTGTAAAACCAATTCATTCTTCACTACATATTAAAAATAAAAACAAATAATCATACACTCTGAACTGAGGAACCACAGAAACACAAAATGAGAAAATCTTGTAAGAGAATAATTGAATATCTTATTAATTTTTTGAGTCATTTGTTTATAGAACATGATATTGTATTAATATTGAAATAAATACTTACTTTTCAGGATTAATTTATATTTACAATTTACAATTTAAATTATTTGCATTGTATTAACAAACAGCAATCTTTAAATGATTCTTCTTTGGATTTCTCCTCAATATTTCACTAAGATTTATTTAATTTGCTAATTAATTAATAATTATATATTCCATATTATTAGTCTTTATATGATTTCAAGGGGGACTTAATTTCTTCTTTCTAAAATTGTTATTTAGAAATATTTTAATAGTGTATGTTTTAATTATGACTTTTTTTTTTTTAAGGAAAACGGCTATCTAGATTTTCTGTTCCACGTGATATTGTATCATTAAATAATAGTTTGCTTATAGAATGTCCAGACTATTCTGGTCCATTGTTACCAGATGTATTAAAAGTATCATGTAACGAAGTAAGTTAAATTATTGGGCATTATTATTAATTATTTGAGTACCTACTTCTCTTTAAAAATATCTAATCATAATATCTCTTTATAACCTTATTATTGTTACTATTATCTAATTCTCTATCTATGGTTAAAACCATGCTCAGCAGTGAAGCCTTTTTTAGTTTTTTAATAGAGGTGCTAACATTTAAGCAGGCTACTTTTTTTTCATAGTAATTGTATTCATGCGGAAATTACTGGTTATAATATATTACTATATTAGAATAATTATAGTATTTTAATTCCGCAAGTTTTGTATGTAATTTTTATTTAGTAGGTATTTTGTAGTAAAATTGTTAGATTTTCCTATTACTTTAGACATTGTTTTATATTTTTTTGTATACACATTTACAAGTTCTCCCCTGAAACCCAGCTGTGCTATTTTCTTCTTGCCTGTTTTGTTGTATAAAATGCAACTTCAGTAAAAGCCGTTTATTAGGAACATGGATAATTGATATAATCGGGTTGTTGAAACAATATGTATAGGGACAGACTGGTTGTATATTAAAACCAATCGTTTGTTTGGAACAATTGGTTAGTTGACACATTTCACATCCATCCCAAAATGTTCCTAATAAGCCTAGTAGAAAAGTTGTTCATAGGCAAAAAAAAAAAATATAAAATACAAAAGAACTGATCAATTTTGATTTAATTAAAACGTTTTTTTTTATACAAATTGTTAAAAAAAAGTAGGTCTTTATAAATCTGTTAAAAAAATGGGTCATTTAAAAAGAGTAAGTTATATTGGGCATAAATTCAAATCTAATGTCATCTACCTAAAATATTTAGTGTTACTTAGAAACATAATCACTAATCACACTATACATATTATCTTGAAAACAGCTACTCTCAATTATAAACAATTAATGTTCTGTTTGATGAGAAATGTTCATATTTAATAATATAAATGCTAGACACCCACAATGGCAAAGACTGGACATATGTAAAAAAAAAAAAAGACTGTCTGGTCCTATGCTAATTATTACTTTTGTAATCATACTGTATTTATTTTTTTAGCATTTAGCTTGGCACATACCTATTTCCGATAAATTTCCTAAACAAACAGTCTCTGTCAACAATTTTTTAAAACTATACAGAGAATTTGTGCAATTATTTAAAAATGAAGCTTATCTACATGTATGTTATCCTCTGCCACATCATCCAATATCTGGTAATTATTTATTACATTTAAGGTATGTATTCATTTTCACCTCTACAATTTGTGGTATTTTATTGTTCCTAGATATATTGTTTTGCGTGGATACTGAAGGTAGACCAGTGACTATTCCAGAAACTATGAAAAATAAAACTGTATTCAACAATTTTGAAAAACCACCAGAATTAGGAAAATGGTTTGCAATTATGATCATTACAAGAAAATCGGTGTTACATGATAGTAATAAGATAAATGGTCCAACAATATGTAAAATCAGACAACTAAAGAAACTTGGCTACGAACCAATTTTGGTAAAGTTAATTTAAAATTTAAAAAATATGCAACTAATATTCTTTATATTTTAATCATACAAACTAGATTATAAATTATAATATTATTTAATTTAATTTTGAATTGATCATAATTTTATTAATTTGCAGTTTAACTTCAATGAATTTGGAAAAGAGTATGATATTCAACAATTAGTCTATGAACAACTGAAAATCCATGCAATAAATTTAAATTAAAAAAAAACTTAGTTTTATATATTTATTACTTATCATGTATATTTTGTAATTTAAAATTTAGTTGTTTTTCTAAGTACAATATAAATTTGACTGATTTTTGTTCAAAGTATACCTTGATTATGTTATTATTCATTTATAAATTAAAATTAAAAAAGTTAAAAAAAGCTTGAAAAATTTGAGCACTGACATTGCCCAACCCTCTACTTGATTGATCAGAAACAATTGTATGCCGTCGCCGAACAATTCTGTAAGCCGCGTGCTGTTGTCGTCACCACCGCGAGTTATAATATCTATAATACTTATCACAAAAGTATTCTGTGGTAAAATCGTTAGGCTTAACAGAAATACTTAAATGCATTAAATCTTACTTTGTGGTAAAAAAAAAATTGAGTTTATTGTAGTATTTGTTTTTATAAAGAAATTTTAATTCTACATTTTGATGAAAATTGTTTGAGTAAAAATTATGTGGAACTAATCTAATTTTTCATTTTTTTTTTTTTTCAAAAATATGTGTATTGCCGATTTAAAAAGCATAGTAAAGCCGAGAATTGTGCAGACTGAATAAGTTTCAAAATTATAGCTTTTTGAAATTCAGATATTATTCAGATATTACATATTGATGTTAAATAAATCTATATTGTCTACTCTACTATACGTTTGTTGTAGTCGAATGGTCATGAATACATATTGAGAAACATGGGTCTACTAAACCCGGGGTATGAAAAGAAATTGTTTGCACTTTTTTTTCCCCCATTTAGCTAAATAGGGAAAAAAAATGCATTTTAAGTGTACCTAAAGACCTAGCTATCACTTGCTTGGACAATTTTAATCAAAAAATACCCCTGGATTAGTTGTGCAAATTTTCACCAAAAATCTTGCTCCTATGTATCAAGTGCAGCTTATTTTCTGAAAGGAAATTTTATCTCCATAGTTTAAAGAGGTATTTTTTGTGATTTTTCAATCGGTTTTCATAATAACTGAGAAAAACTGGAATAAAATGTCGGAAAACGGAAAATCTACAAAGTGAAGATATTAGTGAAAAAATATTATGGCTTTTTTTTTCTGCTTACAACTCTACCAACAATTTTGCTTCGTTTTACAATGATTACACTTCCTCTAAAAGTAAATCTGACTGGGAAGGTACTTTATGGAAGTCATTTTTAACATTTTCCAAGAGTTTTCTTAGCTGTGAATAATCAGGGAAGACAGGAAAATCAATACAAATATTATTAAAGCAAATATATAATACCTATTTAATTATTTTACCATAATACGACATATATATTGTTGGCTAAGCATCACTATTAATTGAACAGGTAACTGAACTTAAACACACAGAAATAAATAATAGGGACCATCCCAGACACATAGTAATATATTTTTTAATAATAGACAATAGATAATAAAAATTATCATCTTTATTATCTATGGTAGCAAAGTTATGGTTTTTACTTATCACTTGCCGAATTTTATCAAACGTCGGTGTTAACAGTAAACTGTAAAGTACTCAAGTTATCAAACACGAATAGACCGGGTTTGATATTTTTGAAAAGTACTCCTGATGAATGAGCAGTAATTACATATAATATTCTTATACCGGTATTGGTAGTCTTGGTCCAGTTTATTTCGTTCGAAAATTCGGCTGACATTAAACATGCGCCGTGTTTTGAGTCGTCTTGTGACTCTCGGATGCACATGTCCGAGAAAAATCGACACGCTCATCGCACCTGTTTTTGGACTTGTCGTTCGACCGACTAGACCACATTCTGTGTACTCGTCATCGTTCAAACGTTCCTCAGCCGTGTTCATTGACAACGAAAATTCGAACGCGCACAATACCATGGTGAACGATCCTGCGTATAGCAGAACTGTCGTTAGTCGTGATAACCGAATAGATTTGCCCACCGTAACGGAAGCCCAATTTCGCGACCTGATCGCCGAAAACTTTCGGCCGAGCACAGCCGAGAAGACGTGCGATGATTTCCAAAAGGTTACCGCTTACGCGATCAGCAGTGGTTTCGCTCTGGTGGACGCGACTTTGGACACATTACGCGAACAATTGGTTGCTGTCCTACCGACCATGACCGACGATCAGTTGATCGCCGTATTCAAACTAATTTCGCTGTGGAACACGAAAGACGTGAACGATCCCAAATATAAAAAATTGTGGTCGTTGTTTGACGAGCAGTGTATCGAGAGACATCAAAATTGGAGTGTAGACAAACTTTTATTGGTCATGGATCATTGGTACATAATGAATTTATTGAGGTTCAGTGAATTTGTAATGGTAGGCGTCAGTAAATTGGCCAGTAAACCCTTTAGGTAGGTTTGTCGGATGGGTACCTCGGTACACTTTTTATTATGAAAATGTATCTATGCGAAATTTTAATTAACAATATTATTTTATCAATCGAAAGCGACCAAACTGTACAAACATTATATTTTAACCTGTTTTAGTAAAAATCATAAATATTTTAGTAGTTATTTGATGTAATATGTGCATTTTATTGTAGTTGTAATTAAAGAATCTAGGAAATATATACAGTTGAAACAAATATAGGTACAAAAAAGAATATATATTTGTTTTTATATTATTCTATATAAGTATACAGTGAGTCCCACTTTTTTTAACATTTTTAAATTAGTTTTGCTATTTATGTCATAAACTTATACACACTGTTCTAAACTACAGTCAATAACAGCTAGGTAATACAATTATATGCAGTAATGAAAAATGAATAATATAAAATATAATAATAATATAGCTATTAAAAATAATATTTAAAAAACATGTACCTATTGCTCATTTTCCATATGCCTTTCTTCATTTGCTTTTTTAAAATTGCCTTTTTACTACCATAAATAAGAGATCTACTACTACATTAGGAATGCAGAATATAGTTTAATTTTTATATTAACAACAGGTTAATGTTTAGTAAAAATTAACTTTCAATTTAAGCCAGTTTATGGCCTTCCATAAAACTATTTTTTATCTATTCACTGTTCATATTAATATACACATGATAGTTAATTTTATTTTCATATTGTGAATATGATATTATCATATAGGTAGGTACTAATATTATTTACTTATATATTTATAAGACCAAATTTAAAAAAAAAAATTTGTAAAAATAACTAGCATATAGAAAAAAGTATTAACAATTTTATCTTTGGTTCTTTCAGATTGACTCCCAAGCAATTGGTTCAGATGATGTTTTATGCAAATGCCAGTAGAAAATTTTCACCCTCACTTCCAATGTATGATATTGAACAACATATTTGTTCAAATTATAATGAATTTAATATTAAGGAATTGGGTATAATATCTTTAGGTTTCTTCAAAACTCAAACACATATACAGAGTCAGGAACTGGTGAAAAATCTGTACACTTCCATAATTAATCAAATTATAAACATTAATAGTTACGAGTTAGCAGCATTTTTAAAGGTATTTGTAAAAAACAAAAAATAAACAAGTAATATTGATTTAATGATTTAAAATAATAATGCATATTATACCATTGATACAGTGGTGTGTATTCAATTTTGTTCTGGGAGGAAAGGGGTTAAAAAATAATACATGGTATGTATAAAAGGGAAGGTTATTATATTATAATAACCTTTTTTTTTATACCTAACTATAATTTTTTTGAAAAATAAGAAAAATTGTTTTCTTAATAATCAAACACATATAGGTACTATTAGTTAATAAAACAAATAAAAATATTCACAAAACATGGTAGTTGATTATTATTATTAATATTAAATATTGGTTGGTTTTTCATACAATTGGTATACATTGTCATTTTTCCATTATTCAAATTTTCCTAGATCCCCAATAGTATATCAGGCCAAAAATTTTGCTCAACAACATTCTTTCAAATTAAACAATAAATTACCTATAATATAATATTACGTGATTATTTTTTTGGCTTTGGGCGGTTTAAACCAAATCATAAATTCCTACAATTTCACACTGCAATGATCATAAAAAGTACTATTATTATAATATAATCCATGATTATATCTATTAGGTTTTCAGAGCAATTAATTAGATAAAAATATAAGTTAATTAATATCATGAAGATATACTCCATAATCCACCATATAGTCTATATGTATTTAACCTTTAAAATCTACAAACATTTTTCATATTCAAGTCTTTTTAATTTTTTAGTAGTACGTATAAATTTGATATCCGAAATAACAAAAACTTTTTTGAATGCACCAGGTTTTTCATTTTTATCAATATCATTTACAATGCTTGGCCCATATACTTTTAACATAATATAGTCGCAAGCATATTATATTTTTGTTTTTAAATATATTTTAATTTTTGGACTCTCATATTGTTTTATTAATTTATTTCATTTTAGCATATTTTCTTTTACATCAGGCTCTGGACAGAGGCATTTTTGTATTGTAAGATTACTGATGCCTTATTTGCTTGTGTGATATTTATTTAAAAGACACTATTTAAATAATTTGTATGATCTTATATTACCATTATAAATTGTGCACCTTGAGGGTGTCTATAGTTGAGAGGCTAGTGAGGTTCGTGTTGGTGGCATGTGGTATCCAAATTATGGTCACTCCTCCCTGGGATGATGTTCTTACCGGGTGTGCACTATTACTCAACTCGTGACACATACTTGTGTGCGCCTAAAACCCGTAGTCAACATTTTACCTGTTGCTAATATGTTAGTAATCATTTACAATTTATCAGAAAAGTCTGATAAATCCATGTCTCCATGTCAAGAAACTGTGTTCTTTTTTTATTTTACACCAGCTGTATCACTGAATTATCTAATTCAAATAGAAATATTGAACATTTCAACATAACACCATTATCAGAAAATAATATAACAACTAAATCAAATAATATTATTTATCAAAATTTTATAGGCAATATTATTGTATTTGTGTTAAATCTAAATATCTTATATATAAATAATCTTTATTTATTCTAAATCTTATGACATTCATGTTTAATGTTATAGATACTCAGATACTGCACAATGCATAAAAATGCTGACTCTATGTATAAACTAATGGACATCCTAACAGAAAAAGTTGACAAAGTGGATCTAGTATGTTGTACACATATGGCATTGTTAGGTACCAATTTATTGATCAGGCACAAAGAGCTTTTGAAGAAAATATCTCAGCAGATGATTAAAAAAATATCACAGGCACGAATAAAGGTGAAATCAATTAATTAAAATTCAATTTAATGTGAAAATTTGTATTTTTTATAAAATTTATAATTGTTTTTAAGGATATAGAAAGAATAACACTGGCATTAACCATGTTGAATTATAATCCACATACAACACCTTGTATTTTTGAAATGGTTGTCAATGAACTCAGAAGTGATTCAAGAAATATTGATTTTGAAATTTATACCAAATGTTACATTTCTACATTAATGTCCTTAGCTGTGAATGGTATATTTCCATATGATTGTATTTCAAAGGCACTACAATATGAAACTCTTATTAGATGTTATAGTGAGTTTAAAATAAATAATATATGGATTAATATAAATAATAATACATTTTATATTTTATAATTTTAATAAGTTACATTAGACATTCTCCCTTAAAGTATCAAAGGGTTACTTGATTATTATAGTGGTTTTGAACTTTTAAATTTTTGTTGGATTTAATCAAACATTTTTTTTTTTCTGACAACCTCACATCCTTTATAGTTATTTAAATATATTTGACAACCTGTTGGATAGAGCATATAATAGAGTAAAAAGCCTGGAATATAAACCCAGGACAAAAAGTAATATTATCAAAGACAAATATGGGAACTTACTATTTGAAAATGAAAAGATAGCCGGACGATGGAAAGAATATTTAGAAGAGCTATACGAAGGAGAAGAGATTATTGATGAATTGAATTATTTAGAACATGAGGAAGAAGTTAATCCTGATTACAAAGAACCTTCTCTGATAAGAACTGAATTTGATTGTGCACTGACCACATTAACCGACAAAAAAGCAACTGGTATAGATGACATACCTGCAGAAATATTGAAGAATTTGGATGAACATACCAAATCACTGTTATTTAAGATTATTAATGAGTGCCACGAAACAGGGAAGTTGCCAAAGGACTTTATAAAGAGTAACTCAATAACAATACAAAAGAAAGGAAACCCAACCAACTGTACTAATTATAGGACATTTACACTATTTATCACATGCCTCGAAAATACTTCTTAACATCATTAAAAATAGGCTACAAGGGAAAATAGAAGGTCAGCTAGGAAAAGAGCAATTTGGGTTCATGAGAAAGAGAGGAACTAGGGAAGCGATACTAATAATAGAGACTAATAATAGAAAGACGGTTGGACCTTCCAACATATATAACATTTATAGATTTAGAAAAAGCCTTTGACAAAGTAGATTGGCTCTTGCTGTTTGGTACATTAAAAAGAAGAGGAATTGATTGGAAAGACAGAAGGATTATCCTGAGACTATACAAGGATCAAGCAACACTGATAGATATAAATAGAACCATAAAGGAAGCTAATATAAGAAAAGGTATGAGACAAGGCTGTCCCTTGTCGCCTTATTTGTTCAATCTATTCATAGAAGAAACCACGGAAGAAATGAAAGAGGTCACCAATGGTGTAAGAATAAACGGAGAAGCGGTACACAGTATAAGATTTGCAGAAGACATTGCACTGGTGGCAGAAAGTGAAGACAGCATGAATCTCATGCTTAACACATTATAATGGGTTATGGATAAATTTCATATGAAAATAAACGCTACCAAAACAAAAACAATGACAACCCGAAGAGATCAAATATACACCAACCCAGTTATAAAATTAAACAACATTATAATCCAAGAAGTTGAACATTTCTCCTATCTGGGAAGTATAATAACATATAATAATACATCCACTATGGACATAAAAAAAAGAATAACTTAAGCTTAACAAACATTCATAAAGAAAAACAGTTTATTAACTATCAAACCGAAGAAAAAATTCATTAAAACATTTGTGTGGAGTGTGTTACTATATGGATGTAAAACTTGGACTATCAGGAAAAAGGAAAAGGACCGCTTAGAAGCAATGGAAATGTGGATTTGGAGAAAATGAACAAAACATCATGGGTTGAAAGGAAAACAAATGAGCAAGTGCTGAAAGATGTAAGCGAAAAAAGGAATATAATAAAACACATATTAAAAAGGAAAACGAAATTAATAGGGCACCTATTCCGACATAACACATTTATGAAAAATATCTTCGAAGGAAAGATCTTGGGGAAAAGATCTAGAGGACGCCCAAGAACACCATATTTCCAAGACCTCAAACATCTCATGGAGGTCACAACATATTCAAAATTGAAAAACATGGCAAATGACAGACTTATGGCTATCACGCCAAGGCGAGGCCTTTAAATGATGATGACCCTGTTGGAATTATAAAAAAAAGTATTTTATGTATTAATTTAAAAAAATGTAATTTCCTGGTGAAAAATATTTGTGAAAAAAGTTAATTGGATAAACCGAAGTAATTTTAATGTTTGAGTTATGATTTATTTAATATTAAGGTAAAGTTAAACAATAGTAAAACACTGTATCAGCATATTAATTATATAAGATGTAGAATATAGTAAATACAACTTAATTAAAATATTGTTTTAATTCATTAAATCTAATGATCTAACTGATTTAGTTCTATCTCTAATAAATCATATAATAATAAATAAGATAATGAAAGTAATAACAACATAAATCAAGGTATAAAAATATACTTGCATATACCTACCCATTAATTAATAATACTATTTTAAGTTTTTATTATTAATATTTATTATTTTATAAAATGTACAAAAAACTTAAAAGAAGTGTATAAATTAATGTCTAAAAAAATCTCTAATTTAAGAAAATTAACTTAATTCCCATAATTTTCTCTAGTTAGAAAATTTTGATGATAATAATAATAAGACATTCATGTTAAAATTAATATATACTCATTATAATATGTACAATTTTATTGTGTTTCACTCATTAAATCAGTGAATATACTATTGTTCAATATTAATTTGTTATATTATCCTATTGATATTACTAGCTAATTATCATATATAAAATAAAATAAATAAATATCATATTTTAAAAATATGACCACCTACCTACTTGTAAATAAATACATTTTTCCTTAATTATTAGTAAAGTATTCATAGATTTATGCATAAATAAACATTCTGGGATAATGGGGATGGAAGCAGCCACTGTTATAGATAATGTAATGTATATTTTTAAGTAACAATACACCATTGCTTATAAAAAAAGATTCTGAGCAGAATTCAGTCGATAGTGATATGCTTTATCATCAATATATATGTTATTTTATAGTAAAATAATTAAATAGGCTTTATATATTTTCTATAATAATATTAGTTTAATGTTGTACTGATTTCCTCAATTTCCTTACATTTTTCCTAGTTTCTCACATTTACTAGGAAAACTTGAGAAAATCAAAAAATTACCTCTTAAAGGTACTTCACTACACCAATTTCCTTTCAGAAAAGTTGTTACATGTAAAATATCAAGCAAGTCCTCAGGTAGAAAAGTTGTCCACAGAAAAAAAAATAAGCATCTTTGTAAAACCATTAGCTTCTTTGCTCCACTCAGAATCTAAAAGTTAAATAATATATACATTTGTATTCTTATAAAATAGTATATAGGTGTAATAATAATAGAAAACATAATTAATTTTCTACCCCGAAATAGCTATTCCTTTTTTAAAAATGGCATGTTTAAAATTATTATACAGTGACATTTGTGTAATATTATAATAAATTGGTTTTGTGTGAATGTTTTGATAAAATATATTTTAAAATTTAAATAATGTTTAATATTATTTTATATTTGTAGAAAAAGAATTGTCCAAATCCATCCTTCCACGTGATGTTCTGAGCTTAAATAACAGTGTAATTATTGAATGTCCAGATTACTCTGGCCCATTATTATCAGTGGAGCTGAATAAATCTTGTAATGAAGTAAGCTAAATAATCAGTTTAATTCAGTTAATATAAATACTTATTTTATCTTTTATAAATTAAATTAAATTAAGGATTAAGATTTCATGTGTACTTAAATACACAGATACATGTGTAATTATGAAATCTGTGTGTTGAACCTTAATTATTTAATAATGCAGGTGTACATGTATATTCTGGTACTTTTTATACTCTAATATTTAGTTTAAAAACATTCTTGTTTATGTAAAAAAACCTTTTACCCAGTGTAACTTATATCATATACATGCTGACATATGATTTCATTTGATTTGATTTGCTAAAATATTGGTATTATTCAAATTACACAGGCATTATTAAATATACATATAGTTATAAGTGTGGGTTATTAACTCACACTCTAATTTCAATGTATAAGTACAACTTTTCTTGCAATCATTTTTTGTTAAAGAAAATGATTGTTTATTGTTTAATATAATAAACATTTTATACTTGTTTTGTAAAAAATATTATATATATTAACATTATATTTAAATTTATATATTTTTTTGAATTTTTAAGATTCAATAGTAATTTTAAAAAAAAAAAAGTTTTTTTTTTCTTATATAATATTATAATTTATTTAAGTGAATTCAACTATATTACTATTAAAATGTATAACATAGTAACTTTTGATATATTCACTGTTTCATAACCTCTGTGATATATTTGTGAAATATTATAAAATGTAACAAGATAAGTAAATAACATAAAGAAAGGTTTATTAATAATATGGGAATTTTAACTTTACCATTAACCTTCCAGTTCGTAAGTTATTATCTATACAACTATCATTAAATTAAAAGAAAACCAAAAAATAGTTGATTTTAGTTTATAAATTAGAATTTTGTTATTACATTATATATTAAGATTTAATAAATTTCAAAAATATTTATGGTAAATATGACTAATAGTTATACCTATTATTACAAATTTATAATATGTCAATTAATGAAGAAAATATTAATATCCCTTTTTTAAAAATTAATATTTTTTATGTTTGTAGAAGAGTTTTTAACTTACATTTTATTTATACTGTATATATTTTTTAGCATACAGCTTCGCACATACCTACTTCAAGCATAACTGTTAAAAAAACAGTTGCTGACAGAAATTTCTTAAAACTATACAGGGAACTTTTGCTATTATTTAAGAATGAAGCTTATCTTCATGTATGTTATCCTCTGCCACATCATCCAAAGACAGGCAAGTATTTATTAGGATGGTTCTTATTTAAATTAATCAAAATAATTTAAATTTATTTTGTGTCTTGGGTATATAATTTCATTAGGTACTTTTTACAAATAATTTTTGTACATATTTTGTAAAAGAACCTCAAAAAGGCTGTAGTAAAAAAAAAACGTCAATATTTGATGTTTACACTTTATATTTTTGATATTCAAAAAATGTTAAGAAATTATATCTTATAAATAATATTTTCTTCAAAACGTGTCCTTAAAATTTCTGGCATTATGTTTATATACTAATTACATGTTGGTGTGTATTAAATTTAAAATCTATCATTTTAGTAAATTTTTGATGTTCTAAGTTTTTAAAAAAAAGGTGATACTGGAGACTGGTATGCCACTGTTGCAGGCGAGGAGTTAGGAAGATAGGATACAAACAATTATTTAATTATATATATAAGCAATGATAAATCATTGCTAATGAAAAAGAATTCTGAGCAATCTTAAATTAATTTTTTTTTTTATTCAATAATTATGAATTTCTGTTTATTCTGAGTATCTACCAAATAAAAATTATGTGAACAAATTTGCTAAATTAAAATGTCTATAAGTAACTCAAAAATGGCTTAAATAATTTAAAAAATGTCACCTAAAACAAGTAAATAAATTTCAAGTCTATTGTTTATATGTTTTTATGTTTTCTATTACTAATTTGTATATGATTTTTGTAATTAACAGATATATTATTTTGTATTGATACAAAGGGCAGACCAATTATTATTCCAGAAATTATGAAAAATAAAATTGTGTTCAATGAATTTAAAAAACCACCAGAATTAGGAAAATGGTTTGCCATTATGATTCTTGTGAGAAATTCAATTTTATTCCATAGCGATGAATATAATGGTCTGACAGCATGTAAAATTAGGCAATTAACAAAACTTGGCTATAAGCCTATTTTGGTAAGAATTTTAAAATGTTTGGACCCACTGATGTGCTTGTGCCTGGTATTAAAGCATGTTTTTCTACAAAATATAATTTTTTCTGTTGAAATGATTATATTTATAATTCTGTTGAATTAATTTCAGTTCAATAATTATAATTTTGTCATCATTTAAAAACAATTCAATTTCAAATTTTACTTGCTTTTTAATGTAAATATATACAGTTCTGTTTTTTTTTTTTTTTTTTTTTTTTTTTTTTCATTGAGTTAATTATTGTTTGAATATCTATGCAAATAGTGGTTCCCTCCATGTCATTCATTACTTGTTTTTTCTTATTGTGGTTTTGAATAATTCATGTTATGAACTGTTCTCTTGCAATTGACTGAAGAATAAATTAGACCAATTTTGTAATATAAAATCAGTAATATTTTTAAAATAGATTATAATTTATAATTCCTAGTTTAATTCAGTCATTTTTCATAATTATGTTTGGCTATTTATTATTTTCTTAAAATTATGGTACATGAAAAGTATAAGTCACTTCTGTAATTTGTTTTTTTTTTTTTGTTAACAGTTAAAAATATATACAATTATGAATTTAACTTATAATGTATTTGCATTGTGGAATCTGATTAAAATTACAATTGAAAAAATTATACAATTTTTAGTGAACCTTGCTTTGTGCCAAACAATATTTAAAAAATAATTTTATTATTTTACAGTGGACCAAAGATGACTATCAACGTGATATCCATATTCATTTTCGTTTGTTGGAAAAACTTAAAGCACACGGAGTAATTTTAAATTAAAAATGCCTTTTTTTGTTTATTTTGTTAATTTAAAATTATAGATATATTATATACATTAGTTTTCCTTGATAGCTAGTATAAAAAAAGATTTACTATTTAATTTTTATGTCAAAAATGTCTAAATATATAATACTTTTAAGAATTTTTTAATATTATAATATTTATTAATTATATAATATGTATTGTACAACCAGTTTCAAATTAAAAATTCATCAACAGGTAAATCACCTACTTTACTTTTGACTTTGTGATTTAAATATCATAATACTCCATTTATTTATTAACCATTTAATAATTTTGATTTACTTTATTATTACATTAATATTTATTAGCTTTACCTTATATTATTATTGCAACAACCTTCCTTGGTTTCTGCAATGGAATTTAGAGGCTATTGATCTTTTACTTAATCCTATTCACTTAGTTGGAGCAGTTGGTTGGCTATTCCTACTACACTAGCTGGTATTTTGGACTGATATAAATAAAGGGCTTTAGGTTACATTTTGCAAGTCTAAGAGACTTTAATACCTGTGTTCAGTACTTAACACAATGAAACACTGTTTTACAAGGTTAGAACTTATTGTTTGAATTATATGTGGTGAACCCCTGGATAAGTTAGTCTAGATTAGTTTATAAATAATAATATTTTATATCACAGCTATTATTAGATAATATTTTAAAAATATTAGGAATTTTCAAATACTAATTTAGTAACTGCAATCGCCAAGCAGCAAGCTTTGCTATTGCTGGCGTATCAGTTCCTTATCGCCAAATGCCCAAATTACACGGATATTAAGAAAACAAATACCTATGTATGCCTATAACTATCATTGGTAACAATGACAAATGATAATTTTCAGAAAAATTATAGATAGCGACTGCAGTGTGTAAAAAGCAGAAGTGAGTGAGCAACATCAATAACTCCTCTACAATTTATTTTAAGTCAAAAAAATAAAAATGTATTGTTAAGTAATGGGTACCTTCATTTTTTTTATAAAAAAGGTGTGAATAAATTTATTTGATGTTGTACTGAGTCCCAAAAATACAAAGGCACCTCATGTTATACAACCAGTCAAGATGATTTAAGTACATTTTTTTTTTTATTATTGATATTTTATTTAAATTATTTTGAACATTATTATTTAAGGATAAATAAAAAAAGCGGTTCATTATTCACCCTCTCTAGATATTTCCAAAGTCTCAGTTAAATAGGTTGTAACAAATATAAAAGAAAAAGTAAAAACAACTGAATTATCTATCTGAAATTTGATTACTCAAGTGGTCAGTTACCCAACATGGATTTAAAACCATAAAGGCTATCAAACAAAAACCACCAGCTAATCCAATAAATATTAATGATTTATTAATTTCTGGTGAGTATACGGTGACATTAGAAAATTTAAATACACTTAAAGAATGTTCTAATTGGATAAGAGATGACAAATTTCGTTCAGTACCAACATTATTGTTACGAACTCTGTCCACGTGTTTAAGTTTATTAATTATAAATTAATTAGCAGGATCACCCCAATTATAAAACGTTATATTCACATAACAAATGGTATATTTTTTTTATTTGTTTGAACAAAAATCTCTAGTTCTTTGTTAATATTCTTCACTAAATTGACATCAGTATCAACCAATTGAATCTAAAAGTTGAAATATAAATTTAAAATTATATTTTAGTAAACTTATTTTTATATAAACTAATTCATGAACTTTTCATAAATATTATGTTTACAGGGTAATGCACTTTTTTTAAGTGAACTCAATTACTCATTAATCATTCAACTATATAATTCATATAATATTTATTTTATTTTTTTATTGTTTATTATATATTGAATTAGTGTTCATGATACACAATTATTATATTAGAATACAAACTATCTCAGACTCAACAATATTCTGTTTAACAATTTCTGATAAATTGACATCAACCGTAAAGTCAACCATTGTATGATGTACAACAATGCAAATAAAACTCAACCCACTTCAAAAATACGCCATGGACATTATAATAATTTAATTTAATTAATAAAAGTCGATGGTTAACTTTATTGAATATGTTTATGTACAATCAATATGTTATCCATATTTAACATTAACACTGTTTAAAATATCAGTTTGAAAAGTTAAATTATTAATTATAATTAAATATTTAAAACGAAATCCATGCTGGTAACTGGATAAGCAATTATTTATTAAATTTGATAGTTTAACAGTAATGATTTGAATGATTTTTCAAAGATTTTAGGCTTAATAGACATTTTTTAAATAGGTGAAATATAGTTACAGATATCAGACTAATTACCAATTTTGTGAATTTGAATAAGATAAAACCTCTTTCCTCAAAGAATCCTCAACATAAACTAATGCGAAGTAATCTTTAAAAAAAAGTAGTCTACTCCTTCTTACTCCCAGAACTAGTACCATTATACACGAAACTATCTGGTAAACTTAAGATACCTTTAATAAATTTAATTAAAATACCAACTTTGCCATTAGATTTCCATGTAGAAAGTTTATCGCGAAGTTAACGCATTAAATCCCTCTGATGAACAGTTCTATCTGTACTAAAACTGACTGATGATGGAGGAGTTAAATTTGATAATTTTTTCTTATTTTTAAAGATATTATATGTTTTGGTTATAGTACTAAATATAACTTTCAATGGCTGAGACTTATCTTGTTGATAACGACTCAGTCGAATTGCCTTTAATGGCTTAATGACCAAATTGTTCATAATAGATTGTAACACAAAATTGACCTGATCAAGGTTATGGACAATCTTATCATTTACTAGTATAGCTGTACTTTACACAACATAATAGAAAATAAGATTAGTTACACTTAATTGATACTGGTTAATTTCATTTGTAATACATTTTTTATATCCAATATTAGAAGAAGCATTCAAATATTTTGAATTTAATTTATCAACTTCAACTAATAGTTTCTGCACTAGACGTTTTAGATCAGGAATCTCTTAAGGTCAAGATCACAAGCTTCACAAAAATACTTTAAAATATAATTCTTTGCAGACAAACATTTAATTTAGGTAGAAGAGAGTTTAGAACATTTGTTATGAACTGGAAGCTGGCACCGTCACATTTTATAGGAACATCTAATTCTCCAAAAATTAAATCACAAATTGAGAATTTCCTGGACTTCACACAAAGTGAAATGAAACATAATAATGAACACTAGATAAGATAACACAATGATCTAAATTCAAGTGCTTTTTTTAATGTTCTTTGAAATATTGGTGCAATACAATTTTTAAATAATAAAATATTAGATTTAGGTGTATAGTATATACTATACTTAATGTAGTGTTAACTACATAAGTAATCTAAATAATATAAATAATCTAAGTATATGTATAATATATATATACCTAATCTAAATAATATAAATAATATAAATAATCTAAGTATATGTATAATATATATATACCTAATCTAAATAATAAAAATCCTTTAGTTTTATTTTAGATATTATAAAAATTTTAAAATGCTAGTAAAGTTAAAACATAGAGATAGGTATGATTATAATATTGGTTAAGTATATAGTATTAAAAGAATAAAATAATAAAATTCTATTGAATAGTTTAATTGGTCTCGTGAATTAATTTCAATCGTATTGCAGCTTTTAATTGAAGTTTAATAAAATGCATGAGTTTAATTATATCTGATGGATCACATCGTTTGGTATCTGCATTATACTTATCCATGAATTTGCTGAGAATTTTAATTGAGGCCATTATATTTGTTCTGAAACACATTTAAGCACATACAGTAATGGTTAATGTTTAGTAGGTAACTATTGCAATTTAGGCTTTGATATAGTATAAAATAATTAAAATAGTTGCTTTTTTTCTTATTTCTAAATAATTAAGTACCAATCTTACAGTAAAGATAATAGCTATCAAGGACAGCAACGAAATTAATTCAAGAAAATACATTTTTATAATAGTACCTATTTTGTTTACTAAATTTGATTTGAGTCTTGAAACTCAACTACCATTCAATTTTCATTGTCTTATTATGTACTATTATACAAAATAAAGTAGATACTTATAAGGCAGTGGTACACAAACTATATTTTTCATATTTTATCACACTACCTTTATAAATCTCACGCCATCTTTTATTTAATAGTTAATATTTCTCACCTATATGCATAGTATACATACACTAATACCTTATATAAATTCTCTCTTAAAATATCAAATTTGGAGTATGATGTAATTAAATTTCTATGGAATTAATTTAATTTTTAAAATACAGCACTATAGTGCTTTCAAACTACCACTACTTATGCTATGTTAATCAATCTCTACCCTTTCATAGTTTAATCAAATAGTTTGGACATTACTGATGGGTATTATAGGTAGATAACTTAAAAACAACTCACTTGATCAGTTCTTTGTCTAATACTTTTGGATCAACAGCGTTCAATGTTTCATCAATGAATGATTCCTTATAATTGGTAATTTCTTTGATTTGTTTGATTAACAACAAATTTGAATCTTTAGTATCTCGAAAGTTCTGAATTGTTTCCTCATCTATAAATAATTAGTTATGATTTTGTAGTAACATATTTTATGAACTGATTACGATTTGAACATTAAAAATTAATTTTTTATTTTATTTATTATAAATGTACAAAAGTACCTTTTATTATTAAATTCCATTTGTTTAGTTGTATTAACTATCTAAGCATACCTAACTAAATAAATAAATATAATTTGAATGATTGGTATAATGTTCAATAAAATTAAAGAGTTTGAATGCAAAAATTCAGTTGACAAAAAAAATCTTTAAAAAGTTACAACAAATCAACTAATTCAATTTTTTTAAAAAAAAAAAATTAAAATATTTGTGGCTGCTTAACTACTTTGAATAAAGAGATATTTATGAGTATTTGATGGAAAAGGTGATGACAGTAATCTCCTTTTTTTCTGTATACATATATAAAAATAAACTATTAATACAAATAAATATATTAGATAAAAAGATTAATAATTATTTAATTATTTTATCTTAGTTATCTCATCTTTTTTACTTTGATTATTACTAGAGTTGTAAATTTAATAAGTAATTTTAATAACATGAAGTGAACAAGTGATTGTGATAATTTAAACATATGATTTGTCTATTCAATAAAATTGAGTATGTTAGTTCACTATATTTCCAACATGTTGCATTTTAATGTTTTTTTTTTAATTTAAATTTAATTATAGACGAGTAAATTTCTGGAACTTTAACTATTCACGTTTTTTTTTATGTAATTTTGACTTTCATAATTGTTTTTTTCAAATCTTCATATCAAATTCATTGCATATTATTTATATATTTTATACCAATATTATCATTTGTCCTTAATTAATGTAAATATTTTAAATTTGCAGATTTTATTATTTAGAATAAAACATTGATAAAGATTTTGAATGAAGGCAGGATACACCTATCATTCTTTGCACTTCTAAACATGCATAAATCAATAATTATATTAGTTGATGTTATAAATATATAGATTTGCTGAAAAAAATATAAATAAATAATATACATTTGGTATTGTAAATAAAATTGTATTATTTTTTTAGTCATATGCTTACTTAGTGATCTAATACTTAACACATATTATATATATACTAATTTAGTGCATATTAATGTATAATTTGTTTTGCTTGTTAAATTATGTTACTATATTGTTAACTTTTTTCTATTTTTAATTTATGATTTAAGAGGAGGGAGGGTACAGAGTACAAGACCTCTAGATCCCAAGTTACCACTTTGGTATACATACATATGTACGTGAATTTCATCACATAACAAAATGAATACTCTTATGTACCACTACATGGAGTGTATTGAATTACGAAAATTGTTTTACATAAATAAAATAGATACCTACTGAACTAATTAAAATATTTTAAGATTAATTTAATTTCCTAAAGAGTATGAAAATAACTACTTAGAAGAAAATAACAAATTAAATATAATGTGTAACAGGAATAAGATATATTTAGTTTAAGTATGTCTTAATTTGTGATATGTAAGTAATTTCCTAATTAGTTAGTTGTAAAACAGTTATCATATAAAGTTAAAATTAAAATATTTTACCAATCCAATCATTATGAAAAAAAAAAAAAAAATGGTTTCATTAATGTTTCATACTATGATATTGAAATATCTTACCAAAAGCAGTTATTACAAAAAATGCATATGTAATATCTTCGTTAGAATGGAGCATATTATCTTTTGTCAGTAAAAATACTGTAGCATCTTCTGCAGCGAGTTTCAAATTTTTCATGCCCATTAATACCCTTGCTCTGAGAAATAAAGTGTCTTTATTTGTTGGTAAAAATTCCAGTACTTTGTCACAATCTGCCAAACATTCCTTTAACAAATTCTAAAAAGAAAAATAAGTATAAGTTATTATTTATAATAATGTTGGAAAAATGTTAAAATCTCCATTCGCATATAAGTCCAAAACATTTTATCTATGGGGGAGGTGAGATATATTTGTATAAACATTTTCAATCTGTTAGGTATTTCTGAAAGCTAAGGTGTAGGGCCTTTTCTTGCTCCTATCACTTAGGACGTATTATGTGCCCATTTATATTAATCTATAAATGTAGTTTTATAAATAAATGTTCACCATGTTGTAGTATGCCGTAGCTCGACTATGAAATACATGAGCACTCAATAGGCGATCGGATTGGGGGCACAGCAATAAATATTTTGTATAATATTCAATGGCGTCCTCATAAGATCCCATCTCCAATGAACTGTTTCCTAAATTTATGTAGTCAAGCATTTTGATTTTTTCCTTGGCAGCCTGCAGTAAGTACGTAGGTATACAGAAAACAACAAACCAATTAATATAGAAAGGTTTCATTATATGCTTTATTTTTACAATCGCGAAAATAATATTAAAAACAGTGTACCTCTTCTTTTAATGGAGCCTGAAGTTCGGCTTCGTTTAATTCATTCGGTGGCTGCGACGAATTACTATTAGTAGAGCCGTTTTTGTACTTATAGTAAATTAATACGACACCCAATCCTACCGCGAAATATGGCACGTAGACAGAAAAACGTAACTTACATTGGTTCATGAGATTTAACAGGAACCTGGTGCATTGAGCTGGCATTGTTTATCCAATATAATCTCTATAACATTATGAAAATAATATTATATAGGTATCTGCTGTAAAATAGGTAATAAAAATAATAAGAATTTAATATTTACACGCGTAGTTGGACTGACAACAATTTTATTATTCTATAGAGAGAAATGATTATTTTGACGGAACCAGAATTCCTATATTAACGCAATGATGCACACAAATTTAATTTACAGCTAACTCCTACGGGCGTTGCCTATTCCTATTATAATAATGGCGTTTACAGCGCAGACGCAATTTAGAACCTTTATCGATCGTATTCCCGGACAAATGCGAGGGGTGTGTATACACACACCTACACAAAACAAATTGGGTTGCATACAGGCTGTCCAACAAATATATACCCCTTGAATATCTCCGGAGATAATAAAGATAATCACATTTTGTTTTGTTTTATATTACTCACAGGGATGAGGACTCCAAATATTTAAATTTAAATTAATTTTTTTTATTAAAAAAATAACTTTTTATTTTATTATTTCTGAAAATTTTAAGATAGCCATTCTGTAGAATCTATTTTTCTGAAAATCGTAATGTATCACACATTTATTGGAAATTTCAATTGACTATAGGTAGCGCTAGTTTCTTATCACGATTAATAATGAAATGTAGGTTCTATACTTCGGCCAGCGAGAAAACGCTACTGCGCGGCGACCGAAATTCGTCCGTTCTCGCGCATTCCCACCACTAAACCTCCTTGAACGCTGGCCACCGCCGCCACCGTCTGCACCACCATCACTCACCGACGGCTTACCACCGCCGCAGCCGCCGTTGTCATATTGTGTCGGTAGTTATGTTTATACAGCGTGTACTGTTTTCCTTTATGTTTTTACGTTTTCGTGTACATACGACAAGTTTTTCGTTTTTACTTGTTTTAGTGTTTACTATATTAGTACTTAGACTACAAAATATAACATGGACCCCGTCGAGATTTCTCCTTCCGGAAGATTAAGTGTTGGTATGACCATTTTTCTATTGCGAATTCTTAATTTTTAAATGTATACATTATTTTCTTTAATTTGTTGTTACTGCTCAAAAGCAGATCGTTATAAATCTGTACAAAGATTAAGTCAAGCAACAACTTCAAAACCCAGACAGCCCCTGATTGATCTATAGACAAATGCTTATCGAAAATTCCAAGTCAAGTGGTATTGGACAACGTACGATTAAAACAACATTGGCCAAATATAAAAATGAAGGTACAGTTTCATCTCCTAATAAGAAAAAGATCAAATATACAATACTTGAGAAAGTTATCAATTTTGATAAAAGTGTCATTAGGCGAAAAATATATGGCTTTTGATTGAACTGTGAAATTGCGAAAATATTAATAACCATTAATGAAGACGAAACTTTACCGAACCCAAACGTTCCTCATTTCAAAAATTCTGAAAGATCTGCAATTTATTTATGTCAAAAAATCTCGTTGTAGAGCACTTATAGAAAGAGAAGACAACATTGGCACCGAAAATATTTGGAACAAAATAGACCAATATATTACTTGGATGAGACGTGGGTCAACGCAGGTGAAACACATAACAAAACATGGGTCGACAGTATGGTAAATTCACCACGTGAAGCATTCCTTAGAAGCCTCAGGACACAGGACAAAAGGAACCCTCAGGTAAAGATAAGCGACTAGTATTGCACATCGAATCGGCTGACGGCTTTGTTCCTGGGGGCCTTTTGTGTTTCGAATCAAAATCTCATCAGATTATCACGATGAAATTAATGGTGATACTTTCTTTAAATGGATTGTAAAAATGTTGCCATTACTTAAAGAAAATGCCGTAATTGTAATGGATCCGTATCATTTGGTTAAGAAATATCGAATTCCAGTAATGTTTTGGAAAAAAGAAGATATTATAAATTGGCTGGAAAGTAAAGGTGAAATTGTTATCCAGCCAACAATAAAAGCGCTGTTATTGGAAAAAGTCTAGGCATTGAAATTGCAATACGATACATATGTAATAGATAAGTACGTAAAAGACAACAATAAAACTATCTTAAAATTGCCTCCATTCCACTACGAGCTGAACTCGATCGAACTCGCGTGCTCATCTGTCAAAATCTATGTCCGGATGCATAACAACACATTTAAGCTAAAATAAGTTCAAGAATTATTAAAAAGAAGCATGGAACACGTAACACCGGAAATGTGGACGAATTTTGTGGGACACGTTGTAAAAGAGGAAAAGAAATTTTGGAACGTCGACAACATAACTCACGAAATTATGGACGCAGAACTTAATGAAGCATGTCATATGCTAACAATAAGAACAGGTTCAACAACAGACTCGGATTAAGACTCAAATTGATTTCTTTGTATTAGTATTTTTTTTGTATTTTAGTTTTCATTTATTTTTCATTATTTTTTGGTATTATTTAAACAGATTTATGTTGGAATGAATAAATAAATGCATATATTAAATATCTATATTACATGCATATTATTTTTGTTGTTATTATTTCAGTACACCAGTGGAAAACCTTTTGAACAATATGTGTCAAAAATTAAAAATGAAAAATATTTTGTTATATTCAATATTTTAGAAAAAAATAATCATAATTTGATTGTATAAATAATGTATTAGTATAAAAAAAGTTAGTGTAGGTACATACAATTATAATAATATTAATTTAACAAACTCTTCTTTAATTTCATTGCTAACAAAATATCTAATAAATATAGATAATCGAGTTTAACTAGTAATATCAGTGCTCTCGTCAAGACAAATTGAAAAAACATTACAAAACTTAAAATCGGCTATTTGTGATATTTTCTGCAATTTTTAAAACCCGATATTTCACAGTATTTCTGGTTATGGGTAAATCCTTTATGCGTTGCATAATTTTGTCTTTATTAGAAAAATCTTCAAATAGAAATGGTGCAGTTTCCAGCATCAAATCTTTAATATATTCTCCATCGCGAAAGGGCTTTCCGCACTTTCCAATAACATTTGATACAGCAAAACTTGCGGCAACAATATTTAAATTACTACCCATAAACTTCAGTAAAGGATTTGTCTGCAAATCCTTATTCTTAATTGCTTTTAGAATATACTTCTTTTATTTTTTTCAAAAGAAAATTATGATTAGTTTCATAATGTCGTTTAACATAGGATGTTCTACATACTATTGTGGTTGAACATAAAATACATACTGCTTTATCACCTTTTTTAACCATACCATAATCTTCAGTCTATGAATTTTGAAATTCTCTGCTACTACAACTACTAACATATAAATCACTATTTCCTTCTTTTTTTGGTACAGAAATATTAAATAATGTTAAATAAAATATAATAATCACACATGAAACACGAAACACGCACGACGCACTTACAAATTGACAGACGTATTTGTACTAGTGGTGGGTGTGTCATTGTTATAGGTAGGAAATTGGAAAGGTAGGATACATAATATTATTTAATTTGTATTCATAAATAACGATAACTATTTCCTAACGATAAACGATGCTGTGCGAAGTTTGGTTGTACATGTATGGAAATGCCGTGGTTTTAACGATTTTCGTCAAAATTTCATCTTAGAACGATTACTAAGAAAAACTACTATATTACATCAACTTATTATTTTTAACACTATGTTGCAGCAATAGGTATTGGTTTTAAAGGAGCCCTGGACAAATACCCACAATATCCTTGCGTAAATAATACCCTGTAACCATGGATACATTTCAAATCATTCTAACCGAAATTCTCTCATATAGTAGTTGGTCAAATCATTTTTAAAGTTATATTTTTTCTGAGGAACTCAGGGCTTTTTCAATTTTTTCAAACGTAGTTCAAGTTCATCATCAACACAGAAATTTAAATTTAGTCTAATATGTAATTTATATTCATTAGCACTAATAGTTAACTTGAAAAGAAGTTGTGACACTTCATTTGGATTGTCATTTGTTGATTTTTATCTACAAATAACTTGCTTTCTAAATATAAGTGATTTAAGACCAGATTTATTTCCTATCTTTACCTATTAACGAATATGATTAGGTGCGCAATCCTTTTGCAATAACATCAGATTCAATATCTCATCTAGGTTTGAACAAGAGCGACTTTTAGAATTTCAATCTGATCGTTCATTGAAATTAAAATTTAATGAACTTAAACTCTTCCAGTTTTGGAATTTTATTAAAATGGAATATCCGAAATTAAATAATTAATAATAAATACGCTATTACCATTTTCTACAACATACCTCTGCGAACTTAGGTTTTCCGCCCTAGACAATATCAAAAATATTTTATCAATTAAAAAAGAAATGTAAGTGTATTTATCGTCCATCCCTCCTCAAATTGAATCATTGTGCAAACAGCATCAAGCACACGTATCACACTAAAATTTGGAGATTTGATAATAAATCATTATTATTTTATTTGTACTCAAACTAATTTTATTCCATTATACTTTATGTTTAATATTTAATATTTCCAAAAATTATTTTTAATTAAATTGTATGATCATTTTACAATGGTGTTTTAATAGAAAATAGTTCAAGTTTTCGGGGCACATCTTTCAAATTTCACGGCACACCCTTTGGGGAACACTGATTTAAATATTAGCGTATACTATGCAGCCCCATGAAAAATATCTTGGCGGTGCCTATGAAAACTAAAAATGTTGTCAGAAAACTTATATTGGCTCTTTCCAGACGTGGTCAAATTTTCAAAATATTCTAAAACCATGTTTTAGCTATTCATAAGCATTTTACATTTTCTAGCTTTCTTTTAAAGTTTTTCTTTGGTAGGAATTATGTGGATGAAATTGTTTGATAAATCAAAAATGCTTGAAAATTTAATTTGAAGTTTATTTATAGATGTACTTAGTGGTAAAAAAAAAGATAAATGATTTTTTTTGTTAAAATCGTTAATATTATGGAATTTTAAACATGCGTATAACTAAACATGGCTCAGAATCGTTTATCGTTAACGATGTTTTATACTTTTATAGTTCCTACCTTCCCACTTTTTCACCTACAACGATGGTGCACTCGTTAGCAGTATTAGCTCTCTCTTTTTTAAAATTTTAATACGCTAACCGAAACAATTTAAGTGATGTAAAATGATATATGATATGATGTCACTGAATACTGAAAAATGCATGCAAATTTTGTTCTCTTATAACCAAAGTAGTTACAATTACAAAATTAATTACTTATTGTTAATAATATTAAAGATATAGATCATCATTGATACTATTGACCTAAATGTCTGAAAGTCCTTGAATTTGGTTTATTAATGTGGAACACCAAAAAAAGTAGACTTAGTTCATAAAATTCACTAAGATGTTTTATTCCTCTACAAATTACTAAACTGTAAATTAATTTGTTCAGTTTCTAAATAAGATTAATTTTCATGCCCTGCCAATTTACTCATTTAGTAAAAAAAACATTGAAATTTATAAACAAAATTTTGTCCAAAATATTCCTATAAAATGTGTAGTAAATTATTGTAATAACCACTTAAATAATTACAATTTTTTCCTTAATAATATGAACTCACTAGGCCATATTGTACTAAACTTCTGAACCTAGTTGCTTATTTATTAATACTTATTATATTATTCTGTACTCTTTGCCCACCGGTAATTGCTAATAATTATTTTCAATTATTTTCGATCTTTTAAAACTATCCAAACAACTTTTCTACAAGAAATTTTGCTCTGATTTTCAAGTGTAACACTTTTTCATAAAGGAAATCCGACTATGGTGGTGCTTAAAGGAGGTGATTTCTTTTGTATTTTCCCAAGGGTTTTTATGATGAATGGGAAAAATGGGAGGAAAATCGTACATGTATTACTTTATGCAAATGTAAATAATAAGGCCTTTCAAAATATGTATTACTGGATTTCACCCAGAATCGTTCTTTCTTAGCAATGATTAATCTTTGTGTACAGATATACATTAAATTTTTGCTCTACCTCTCCAACTTCTCACCTACAACATTGGTCCACCTATAGTGCAAAGTACGTCTGTTTATTTTTTTAGAATAATGTTGATTTTTGCTATATACTATATATATGTTAGGTTAATATTATAAAATCAATTAATGTAGTTATAATTATACTTTAGCCTATTTTGTGCTGTTTGTGTTTTTATGTAGGTATTTTTATCAATATTTTAACTTTTAATCCAGATTCGACAATTTTTAAATTGTAATATTTCACATGTTTGTAATTTACTTGAAAATTAAAACAAGAAAAAACCAACATACAAAAGCTGACAATGTTCTTACTTTTAAGTTTGATAATAGGCTCATACACTCTAATATTAACACTAACAGCACAAAATCGGTTTTTATGTACAAAAAATATAAATATAACGACATTAACTAATTTTACCTTAACATATGTAAAAATAAATTATTGTAGCTTGTTATAATATTATTTCATTTTTCTGTAAAAAAAAAATGATTCTGAGTGGAGTTCAGTTTATAGTATTGCTTTGTCAACAATACATGTTACATTATGGTATAATGATTACAACAGTGTTCCATGACAATAATTATCTTTTTTTTTAACCTAAAGAACCAGATTTTCCTCATTATATTGAGTATTAGAGAGAATTTCAAAAAATGACCTCTCTAGAGTACCACCCAGAAAATATTTCCTTTTAGAAAAGATACTATACTTGATAATGGGAAATAAGTTTTCTGATAGAAAGTGTTTACATAAAAAAAAAATAAAGAAATATACATCATTGTAAAATCAATACATTTTTCTTTCCACTCAGAATCTTAAATTCAGTAGCAACACTATGTGAATCAATATAAAAATGAAAAGGTAGTATGCAATAGAAATACATCCACTACCCCCCTTTTCATTATTCATCTGATAATACCATCAACATTAAGATTCAAACATTTCAAAATGAGTATTTTTAATATGTAGAATTAAAATGTTAATTAATTACAATAAAATAATAAAACATTACACTAGATTAAAATTAGAAGTACTAAGATTTAGAATACTCTACTTAATTTTTTATAAAATAAATCAATAGTTTACAAAAATTACAAATAAAAACTACTCTATCAGTTCAAATTATAAATGGCAACAATCCAGAAAAAAAATAATAAAAGGAATAAAAATACCATCTGTGTATTAAAATTAATTATTTACTAAATTATATTATATTGTTGGGTATGCATTAAAACTGAAATGGAGTCTTTCACTGCATGAAACGCGATATTTTTTAGCTGCAATTTGTCCTCGTGATTAGTATGATTTTCAGTTAGGTTACGAAATTCTTGAGTCATGCGAAATGATTGATGGATATTTTCTGGGGATACAAAATCTTCAGCTACTTTTATACAATTATGTAAATTTCTAACCTGAAACACATATATACAAATAACGTATTGTTAATTTAACATTTAACTCAATAAAAGACATCTTTAACATATAAAGACTATAATTTTATTTATAATTCTTATGATTGGAATTTGATTTTTTAACACATTTTTCATATTATATGAGCAATCATACATAATAATTTTGATGTTTATCAATTGTTTCTTTAATTTACAAACAGTTGTCTTCTAATATGTATGTCTTGCAAATAGTATATTGTATATGTATAATTAAAGTTTTGAACAATATTTTAATAAATAACTCTGTTATGAGTTTTAACTGGTTAATGTTTAGACCAGAGAAGTAGGGAAGGACAATAAATTGCTTATCTATTTTCAAATGATAAATTTATAACTTTATCTACTTCTGCCTAACTTTAAATGGTTATAACTTATAAACAGTAAGTTTAATATAAGTATTATGTGCATCAAAGATTTATTATTTTAAAAAACAAAATATAAACTTATTTATGGAAATAAAAATGATTTTCAAATAAAGTTTTAAAATTCCAAAAATTAAAAAAAAAAAAACAGGAAATAAATTCATTGCAAAATTCCCAGGTATGGTGCATAAAATTGCAGGTTTATAATTTAAAAAATCATTGTGTACACCAAAAAAATAATTAAAATTCATAATAGTAATAATTAAATTTTGTTTTTTGTAAATAAATAGCCACTCTGTATTATAATAATCAAATTAATATTCAATTGAAATTAAAGTATTAATAACGTTTCGATATTAATATTTTGAAAAGAAAATACTGAAATTGACAAAAAATATATATAGATTAGGTTAAAGTGGTTCTTACTTAAAGGAAAATAAATTGTTTTGATTCAGAATCCCTATATGCTATTATATAAAAGTAATTTACATTAAATTTGTTGATAATGACTTTCGCTACCTGCAGTATCCCCTAGCAAGAATTAAACCTAACTACATAAATACTGCTGATCATAAGAAATATAGTTATTGAAACTTGTGAAGAAATAATAAATTCTGCATTCAATAACAATTATATAAGTTTTATATTTGCTTTGACTAAAAACAGATATAACACATATTGTGTTAAAATTTACCCTATTTATGTTAAACTAGATAGGATGTACACGATATTTATTTCTACACTAAAACATGGCATTTCTATGCTAAAAGTTACTAAAAGAAAATTAAAAACCATACAATTTCCTTATTTTTCCATACTTAAATCTCAAAGTAACACTAAATGGGGTTGAGTGTCACCTTTATTATTTTGCCGAACTTCTCCTATACCTTAAAATAAATAAAATAAAGCAGTCCAAAAATTTAAAATTAACCTGCTTAAAGTACCACCCTAAGAAAATTAAACACCAAGTCCAAAAAATGATATTTTAATATTCATATTGTACAGAATAGAGATTTTTAAAATATACAATACACAATATGATTCCTAAAATAACAATGTTGGGATTTAATATGTATACCGGGATGATAATTAAACATTAAAAAAAAAAAACTGGCAGATATTACAAATTGTACACTAAAATATTATGACTATATAAACTATATAAAACTTTTTTTTAAAAAGTTTTATTCTAAAGGTTCTATTCACCTTATTAACGGCACATTTCCAATTTGCTATCATTAAAATAAAAAGTACCTGATGAGGAGCTCCTGCTGGAATAAACACCGCATCGCCTGCACACTGGATAATTGTGTAACCTCTGATTCCATATTCTTTATATAGACGGTCCCTAATATTTTTGTCTAGATAATGTGATTGATCATGAATCGGGTCACTGCCTTCTTCCCTAAAAACTCCTTTATCAATGTTTATTCTGTGCAACAGGTCCCTTATATAATTTGAATCTTTTGCATGATAAATGTGCCAAATGGCACCGGGTATTTCTCCATTTACAAAAACCCGTTTCTTTGACACTTCATCGCATTCATTGTCTTCAATTATTTCGAAGGCTTTCTTTACATACCACTCAGTTCTATAGTCACTACACTCTTTTGTAATAGCAACATGAACCATAACATTGATGGCGTCCGACATGTCTAAATGCAAATTTGTGGTGCCTAATAATTTATCTGTAGTACCTGCATTACCATAAGCTGTGTACATTTTTGGACCTAAATCTGGTCGAAGGAAACATTCGGGCAAATAAGAAGCTAAGTTAAATTTGCCATTTCGATGAGTGTACTCTTTCAGGGGCAAGCAATCCATCAGATTTTTAAATCTGTCTGGTAATATTTCGGCAAAGTCTTCTGATTGTGGCCAATCCTTCAGTTTTAACAACATAGAATGACCATTTATATTACGTAATCTTTTGGAATCATTTTCAAATCCTTCCCAAAATGTTGACATTGGCTGATCGTGTATGACTGTGTTTGTACTACAGTCTATCAAGTCATTTATTTGATCACCAAAATCTCGAGAAAACGATTCTGGATTCCATAATGATTTGATTAAACCTTTACCCACACCACTAACTAACACAGGTTGCCCGCGCATCCATTGTTCCTGCAAAATAATATACTTAATAGTATTTGATAATAATGAACAAAATATTTTAATATTTAGTTTATTACACACTTCCTAAATAAACTCAGATATTTTAAAGTTCTATTTATTATTTTATTCATTAAAGCCTTTGTAAAATATCCCAACTATTTTAATTAAAACTAAATTTTCCATTAATAAATATTCATACTAAAACATATATTTCTAACTCTCTCTATTCCATCCACCCTCTCAAAACTATTTATTTTACAATACCTAGACAAAGAATTTGCAATATAAATTCAGGGTCATTTTCATTAAAAGGTTTAATTATCTTATTTATTTTACTAAATATTTCGAATTATGACTCTTAAAGTCTAGTGGTGCTTAGTTGGCGCGTGTGTGCAGGGTACTTAATTAAACACCTCTTAAATCGCAATAAAGTTAAGTTATGTTTATTACGTTAGTAATTAGAAATAAAAATTAAATTAGTAGTATAATTTGTCAAGATTAAATATTAACTAATCCATACCAAAATAGTTGGTGCTTTTACAAAATCAGACTAAGTCAAACTTTCCAAAAATTGTGTTATTTTAATTAAAATCTAAACCAGAACTAAATTATAGTACTAAACTGTATATTACGAATATAAAGACAGACTGAATATTTTGGTGTTTTACTCTTAACAGAACGCATACTTTACTTACATACATTTCTTATTTCTACTGTTATTGCAATCTTCGATTAATATTTACACGAATAATTATTGTTACCTATTGGTTTTTTATTTTTATTATTTTTCTGAATCCGTTATTTCGATAATTAAGTAACAACTATTTTGGTCATCAAAATAAAATATCTCTTGTTTTTCTATTGGAAAAATATTTCCGGTAGAAAACAGTAAGGGTAAATATTTAAAATAATAAAATCGTAAAACCGTTAACTTGTCAGTTGTCGTTTTTTCCGGTTTTTCCTAATTATTAATAAAACAATAGAGAAAATCAAAAATCAAATAACGTAATCGTTAAGTAAATTAAATATTCAACAAAATTGGCGACTTGTCGTTTTCTATTAGAGCAATATTTATAGTGAAAAACATATGAAAAACAAAACAATCGTAATTTCATCTTTTTTGTTTTTCCCAATTGATTATAAAAAAAAAAAGATGGATATACTTCGAACGTGGGTGGGCCACTGTTGTAGGTGGGAAGTTGGGTAGGTAGGATATAGACGGGAATTAATGAATATCTGTAAGAAAAGATTATCCATTGCTAATAAAAACCATTCTATGCATGCAGTGTTCAGTAAATAGTTTTGATTTGTCATCAAAATATACGAGTATATGCTATATTATGGTGAAATAACATATGCATTAAACATTTTCTTTAATAATATTTGTTCAATAATGTACCTATTTTCCTGTTCTCCCGGTTATATTATTTATTGGGAACTCTTTGAAAAATTAAAAACTGTCCTCCTAAAGTACATCCAAAGTAAGATGTCCTTTTAGAAAAAGTGCTACCATTGTAAATTTGAGTAAAATTACTGGTAGAAAAGTTGTTCACAGATAAAAAAAATGCATAAGATATTAAAAAACGACTTTCTTTGTCAATGGATACGTATCAAAAGAAAAAAAATCGATTTTTTATCGGAGTAATATTCTGGTAGAAAACAAGTTAAACATATTCAAATAATGAAACCGAGACGCTATGTTACTGTAAATATTAATTAATTTAATTTTTTGGTATTTTTAATTATTAGGAAAACTCCTTTGGATATCCAAAAACTACTTTCTCTATCAGTGACGAAATATTCTAAGGAACAAAATCGATTTTTTGTCATTTTTAGATTGAAGCAATATTTCTGGTAGATAACATCGTGTTAATATAATAAAAACAATGAAAACCATAACGCCGCCGCGCGCCATAAATATTTGCAGTTTCACCTATACTTTTCTTTCGGAATTTCCCGATTATTTCGAAAACCCCTTGAAAAATCGAAAAATGACCCTCTCAATCCATCTAGGAGAGAAAACTACCTTTCAGAAAAGGGTAAAACTCTATACTCAACACTTTATTTTTCTAATAGAAAAGTTGTTTACAAACAGAAAACTCGCTAAATTTTTAGTTTTTTTCAATTAACAATTGTACATTTAGATTCTGAGTGTAGGATAAAAATTGTTAGCACTTTTTTTTTTTCCTTTTACCTAAACAGTGAATACAAAAAAGGTATTTTAGATGCACCTAGAGACCGAGCTATCGCTCGCTCATTCGAACTCTTTTAATCAAAAACTATCCCTTGATTTGTTGTGCAACTTTACTATTAGAAATTTTGCTTCGATTTTTAAGCGTAGCACTTTTATTTGAAAATAAATCGGTGTGGGGAAGTCATCTTTTGATACGTCCAGAATTTTTATCAACAAATGGGAAATAACGGAGGAAAACAGGAAAATGTACTAAATGTAGGTATTAGTTAAAAAATATTTCAGCCTTTTATTTTCATGTGTACATCTTTTCAGTTTTCTATAAGCAATTTGACTCCGATTTACAATAAAAGCACATTTCCTGAAAGGAAATCTGACAAGGAATGTACTTTAGAAAAGTCATTTTTCGATTTTCTAAGTAGTTTTCTTATCAAAGATGAAAAACCTTATTTTTCTTGTGTGAACAACTTTTCTACTAGAAATTTTGCTTTAACTATTAATAATAGCAATGTTTCTAAAGGAAATTTCACTAGAGTGTACTTTATTGAGGTATTATTTTATTTTCCTAAGTTTTCCCAGCAAATGTGAAAAACCGGGATAAAACACAGAAAAACTGGGAAAAACGTAGGAAAACTGAGAAAATTAGTACAATATTAAACAAATATTATTAAAGAAAATATATAATGCCCCTATTTAATTATTTTACTATAATATGACATTTATATTGTAAACAAGGCATGAACACAAACTGAACTCTGCTCAGAATCGTTTTTTTTGTTAGCTATAGTTTATCTTCGCACAGGTATACATTTAATTAACTATAACAGTAGCTGCACCCGTCTCCATTATTCTAAGGCAGCTTTTTGGAGATATAAAATAATATTAACATAATATAAAATATGTGTTTTTATAAATACCTGAAATAGTCCATAGTTTTCTTGCATGTGTGGTTCTAATAAATTTAATATTAATCCATTACATAACCACCTGTGAGGAGGGCTACTAAAGTTATTTGTGTCTATCATTTTTGTTAATTTGGGCAGTGACTCTTTTTTATAATTATATTCAATTTCATCAAAATGTTTATTTACAATATCTTCATAACAAGAAAAAAGTGTATCTTTACATTCAGAATCTTCTGGAAAAATTTCTTCTATCATGTTTTCAGGAATTTTGGTCTCAAATTGACTACAGTTAATAGGTGGGAATTCCATTTTTGGTATACGATAACTGCATTTACATTTTAAAGGTATTTGATGTTTGATACACTCATTGTGCATAAGTGTTGAAATATAGTCTAAGGAATCACCAGCCATTATTTGTGTAATATTAAGTTGATCAAACTTATGTATTTCATTGTTGGAACACAAATACCAAGCTGGATTATCTTGGTTAAAATTTACACCTTGTGTTGTAGATTTATTAGCTCCAAGTTCGTTCCTAACACAATCAATACAAACTACAAACCCGCATGTAAGACAGGACCAGTGATAATTGAATATTGTTGTTTTACACGGATCACACATTTCTCTTACACCTTTCAAAAGTTTTTTCCATATTGGCATTTTATTATTTTGTGTCTCTGACCAATTTAATTTTAATGCTTCTTTTTCATCTTGAATAACTTTGCATAATTGACCTCCTATATTTTCTAAAATTTTTATTGAAGCTCGAATTTTGAAATCACTGGGAGTAAACAAGACTTTACCAGGTTTCCAAAGATCAAAATCTAATTTAGTTGCATTTTTAAATGGATCAGGAAATCCAGCAATTGTTAACTTTTTTGATTTTATTTCCAACTCACGAAAAGCATAAAACCGGCACTGAATATTATCAATAGTATCATTATCATATTTCATTGATTTATTTATATTCGAAAAAATAGAGCATTCAATGCACCGGTTAATTTCAGGTGATAAAAGAACGCAAACACAGTTTTGTAAAAACCTTCCTGTAGTACTATTATGTAATAGTAGTTCATTAGCAAATTGTTTATAAATTGTAGGTATACCAAATGAAACTGGAACATTATTAGAAGCATTTTTCTTTTTAACTTTACAAGTATTTAAATGATTCATTTCAAGATTTGTAAATTCTGCTGAAAGCGAACTCTCAATACCTTGGTGTTCATGATTAATATCTGTACTACTTAATGAATTTGCTTCCATTTGAATAACTTGTTGACTTTCATCTTCACTACTAAGTAACATTGCATCTGTTTAAGACAATATAAAACATAAACATGTTTAAAATATATATAAATAAAAGTTATTTTATATGAATACTTAATAATATATAAAAATGATATATATATATACAGGACTATTTAACAAATGAAGACTAATTAAAAAGGTCGGTGTATTAAACAATTTTCCAAAAACCAATTTATCGTGTAAACCTATAAAACTTGTTGTTGCCGACACATTATGACACAGATTGTATGCATAAGTACAGCAAGTACTCCGAAAATTGATTGCTAGATAGCATTTAGATATGTGAAATTGTTCACTTTATTAAAATCTGTGTATTTTAATCTGATAATATACTATAATGGTCACACCGTGCAAGAACATACAACAGAGTTACTACCCTAGTCACACGAAAATAAAACATCAATTGATAATTTCGCATCTACTAGTCTCAAGACTACAGTGCAAGATGTACAATTTAGCACCGCGAGATTTATTTACTCCGCTATAAGATTATAACGAAAAAACGAGTGTATTGAAAATGGTTCATCCCACAAATAGTAAACAATTATTAATCGTTTTAATTTAAATATTTTTTAGTTCAATTTTAATGATTAAGAATTTAAAATAAAAAAACGTGAAATTGAATTATAGATAATCATTTTTTTAATTACTTAAAATTTTTAAAAAAATGTTAGTGTCAAAAACTTTCACTAAGGTTGAGTCAATTATTTTTAAACAATTTTTTTGGGTACTTATATTTTCAAATGATTAATTTGATTTTTCATGAAATATTGTAAAATTTGATAATATTTTCTTCATATTAACTTAAGCGATGAGTCTGATAAATGCTTATCATTTATTAAAATGTATTTAAAAAAAAATTAGGATTTTAACAAATTTTAAAAATGAATTTATAAAATAGCTATCTTAAATTATATTTGTTTATAATTGTTTATAATTTGTTTGACAATCTAAATTAAGAGCAAAGTGAGGAATCTATTGATTTTATTAGAATGTTTTTTTTTTTCAAAAGCAACTTTTTGACTTATTCCTATCAAAAATAACAAAATACCTTTTTTATTTTATTTTGTATTTAAGTTTTAAACGGGCCATGCCAAATTACATGAAATTTAATAAGAAACTTTTTCTTTTGGTTTAGTTTTGGATCTAATTGATGCATTGAAAAGGTTATGTTTCGATTTTCAAAGTTTTCATAATAATGGAAGAATACTGGAAAAAAAATACATTTCATAATTTTTAAATTGTACGCATTGTTTTCTAACAAAATTTTGCTTAAATCAAAAAATTCCAGGAGACCTTTTTCTTTGCATTTTAGATCTTGTTAGTTTTTTGGAATAACCAGGTAATTTTAATAATTATTAAAAAAAACTGAAAAAGACAGAAAATGAAATCTAATAAATTTACAGCATTTGATTTCATTATTTTAAATTTATACACTCTTTGTTTTCTACCAGAAATGTTGATCAATAAAAAAACCTGCAGTGCCCTTTCTCTTTATGCATTCTTAATTTAGTTGGAAACTAAATTAGGCAGTTTTTAATTATCTCTGTATAGTATTATTTAATAACTGACTAAAACAAAAAAAAAACTTAGAAATAATGGGAAAATTTACGATAATAATGCCATTATTTTTTTCCACTTTGTTTTTTTGTTATAATTCAGGTAAAAATATTCGTAAACACTTTAAGAGACATTATTTTTTTTTACATATACAATGTCTTTCTAAAATTAATGAAAACACTGGCATGATTTTATTCAGTGATAGACTAATGGAATTTGAAATTTTTAAAATTTTTTTTCTATTTTGAAAACCTGGGTTTTAACAAATTATCTACATAATGTTATCTTGATTCTAAAAATGAATACTTAAATGAATGAGACTTCTGAAAAAAATTTGTGTGACACATTAATTTACTTGAGAACTACTAGATAAATGATGGTGAAATTTATTTGTAGTCATTTATCTTACATGATTAATTAACACAATTTTAAATTCTGAGTGAAGTAAAAAAGCTTACAGTTTTAAAAAGGTTTATTTTTTTTTTCATCTGTGCGTAACTTTTAATGCTAGAAGACTTGTTCAAATTTTTAAGTGTAGCAATTTTTCTAAAAGTAAATTTCATTAGGGAGGTACTTTAGAGAAGTCATTTTACGATTTTCTCAAGAGTTTTCTCATCAAATTTGAAAAACCGAAAAAAAAAAACAGGAATATTAAAAAATACAGGTATTAGTTAAAATACAATATTACGGCCTTCTTTTTTTCTGTAAAAACTTATCGATCAGAAATTTTACTCCAATTTTTCTAAAGGGAAATTTGACTGGGAAGGTTCTTTAGGGATATCATTTTTAGATTTCCCTAAGTGTTTTCCCACCAAATGTATAAAACCAGGATAACTCATGGGAAAACCGGGAAAAATGTAGGAAAATTGGGAAACTGGGAAAATCGGTTCAATATTATTAAAAAAAAAATATGTAAAACCTATTCAATTATTTTACTTAAGGGTTTT
>CABPRJ010001982.1:0-45985 GCA_902439185.1 Cinara cedri | reverse complement strand
GATCCTTGATTTCAATTTATTGTAATAATATATATATATATATACTACAAGTACCTAAAATAAAGAGTAATACAGTATTAATAGTATGATATTTTTGACAATTTTACACTTTTTCAACTTCTCTCCCGATATATTTCCCTTCCTTTGCCCCTGCAGTTTGTTATTATGAATCTAAATAGATTTATGAGGTATGTTTTGATTCAACATTTTTTTTCCTATCAATATTCTTAATACTGTTCTCTAGATTTTAGTCAATAGTTAATAGTTGTTAAGTATCGATAATTAATTTAATAAAACCTATGAAGTATTACAAAAATACAAATTAATGTAAAAAATCAACAAACGTATGCACTAAAACGTAGAAAATAACAACAGTCCATCAAAATGTAAATAGTCATACTCAAGTTTTATTTTAAGATTCTTATGAATCCATGTCAACAATTTATTATAATCATTATAATCATTAAAATATGATACTATTTTATCAAATATTCGAGATGACAAATCGATTACATAAAAAAATTACTAATATATCCTGATAACAGGTATGCACAAAGAAATACATTTTAACATATAATATGAAAAAATTAATTTTAATAATATAGCTTTTTAATAAAACTAAAAGCGAATTACAAAATAACATCACCCGAGACCAAATTACTAATAACAATAAGTATACAATTTTGTTTTTAGTTTATGGAGCAATGAAGATTATGGTTTTACTAAGATTTTTGTTTTTGTTTTATCTATGCGCAAATTTTTATGCTTTGATTTTTAAATGAACCACTTTTTTTGAAAGAAAATCGGTATGAGGAGGTACTCTAAGTAGGAAATTTTTCAATTTTTTCGGGAGTTTTCTCATACAATTTAAAAAACCGAATAAAAACGGAGGAAAAATGTACGAAATTTATTATTAAAATATTATGATTTTTATTTCAGTGTACAACTTTTATACCAACAATTTTGCTCAGATTTACAACGATAGCACTCTTTTTCTATAAGCAAATCTGACCGTATTCATTTTTCGATTTTCCCAAGAGTTTTCCCAGCAAAGGTGAAAAACCGGGGAAAAACATGGGAAAACCGGGAAAAACGTAGGATAATCGGTACAACATTAAACAAAAATTATTAAAGAAAATACATAATGCCTATTTAATTATTTTACCATAATACGGCATGTACATATATTCTCAAAGCATTACTATCAACTGAACTCCGTTTAGAATTGTTTTTTCGTTAGCAATGGTTTATTGTTGCTTACAAGTATACATTAAATTGCCTATAATAATGGTAGCATCCGTCCTCGTTACCCTAGTATATTTTTTTAAAATTCGGATTTATAAAATGGATACCTCGACTTTTTTTTGATTTTTAAATTTAATTTTAGTTTTTTATTTCGAATTCCCAAATACTAAAATCTAACTAAAAAGTATTTAAATTATAGCACCAAGATATAATAATAATAATAATAAAAATAAAAAATATTAACATAAAGATATTTAATAGAAAAAAAGTTATTACATTTTTCAAGTAAACCTGTTACACTCTGTATATAAATTATACACGTTAATCCGGTCCCACACGACTCGTAAATTGGCCGATCATTATCCGAACATTGTGTATACTTTATTTGTACTTTACACTTGATTTTCTCCAATACTTAAAACATGTCAAAACAGTTAGTGGTGAGAATGGACGGGTCATGTGGGAAAGCAAGATTAAATTTCTTATCGGCATGAGTCCCTCATGTCGGACCGACAACGACGGGAAACCGCGAGTGACTCAGCGAGCACAAAAATAATCGCCGAACTTAACGATTAAACACCTCCTACAGGACTCGCAAAGAATTGTCGCGANTTTTCGATTATTATTAGCCGAGTACACGAGTCGTTATAGTGGTACTCGTTTTGCCGAATTAGAAATTTCATTCGGGGCACCCGCCTATCACGTGCCGTATAATAAATAAATATCATAGTAAAAATAACACGCTCTTTGCTTTGCTCGGAATCTAAAATTAGTTTTCCATTTAGTTACCTTGTAACTATCACTTTCGGTTTTCACAACTACGACCACATGACGTCTACATTGCATTTTGGTATACGGGGATTTCCATGTGAATACATTTATAAATAAACAGCAATAATATATAATATTTATAAACATATATATATTTATATTTATATTTATATATAAATGTATATTTCGCAAGAGACATTACATTACATTCAAAATTCAAAATTTAAAGATTAATTACCGTCGAATTTCGACTACTGAGTGACCATTAGTAATATCATTAATTGCATATCGTCCAATAATGATAAATTGATAACCTTTCACTAGTCTTCCGATCTTAATTTTAGATTGATGTACAACTCAGAAATGCGCGGTAAATCCGATATTCTTTTTTTCAAAATAAATTGCAAAATATCCTCTATGTGAATCTGTGTTTAAAAGACGGGATTCGTATTTGAAAATCTAACAAAGGTATACTCATTTGTGGTGCGGTAAAAACGATCACCGAAGGGACCGGAAATAATGACTGATATTTACAAGTAACCGTCCTTTCGAGGTTTCCTATAGAGTCATAACACTTGACGGGACCAAAAAAAAATACCGTTACACAGAGGTGACTTTCTGTTAGAGGTAACTGTTAACGAAAGTTTTACTTTATAAGGACTAGGCGTAACAAATTGAAAAAAGTAGGTACTAAAATAAAACCTTAAAGCAGTGGCGTACCTCGGCCTCTCTTCCGGGGGTGGGGTAACGAAATATATTTTCACACATTTTTAAAATAGAAAACTTCTTACAAATTAAAAAAAAAAAAAACAATGGACACATAATGTTACATAAAATTAATATACGGCCCACGGGGTGTGAAATGCCCCCTTCGCACCTCCCCCGCAGGTACGCTTCTGCTTAAACGATGCCATAGTAGTTGAAGAAACAGAATTCAAATGAGCTTATATTCCTCCGAGGAAATCTCTGTTTCGTGATGAATGGATCACTCTGTAATAGCGATAATACCGAACCAATAAATCAATCAGCAGGTAAAATTCTTGTGAATTATGATAATATTCGTAACCGCATTGAAACCATATCTCACCATAGTGTCGGGAAATAAGCGAAACGATCAGTTGCTCATTCTAAGTTTAAACCGTATTTTGTTTCTCTCGTTCGCTGTGTTGTCTTCATAAAAATTATCACGTTTTGAATACCATGTCAGGTACAGAACCGCATTCACTGTCGACTCTACCCCGAAGACAAAATTTCATATCGGTACACTACGTTACCGGCAACCACTACGAAGTCGGAGTAAGCGTCGTAAGTATGATAATACATTTTTAAATTTTTTCAGTATAATACTATTAATTTTGGCTGTATTACCTGAGCTATATGGTTATTTAGTACATCGCATACAAAATTACGCGTCACAAAATACCGGATACAGTTCCGGATTTGATTTTCGCAGACATCCCGTAATATAACACACGAGACGTAACCTGTTAGTACGCGAATGCGTTAAAAATGTATGGTAAATATTATGTAACATAATCGAATACGTTCCCAAACCTCGATTGCACGTAAATAATAACTGTCTGCTCATTATATGATTAATAACTTACGGGGCTATAAATTTAATAGCGATAGGACTTTAATCGGAATATACGCCATTCGCGAATATTCGTTATAGTTATTAAACAATCGGAAATCACCTATACCTCAGGAGTGGGAGTAACTGTGATAATATACGTTCAATGACCATTGTGTTCACAACAGAACAATAAATCATTATGTCCGTAGATATTTTAGGCATACAATACATACGTACAATATTTTACCGGTAGATAAACGAATTATAATGATCAGAATAGACAAAAACTGATATCGGTTCTACGATTCGAAAAAATCGTATTTATTATTTAAAACCGTAAAAAGCAATAACAGTAACAGTTTGTTAGTAATGTTAAAAATAAATGTGAATTTTATCAGCGACCATTTACATTATATTTTAATGATGAATTTATTAAAAACGCTAATGAATAAATCGCAGAATAACTAAAAACAATATTTATGTATCGACATTTAATGTGTTAATATTCTTAATGAGATCACCGAATAGATTATTATTATTATTTTAGTACCTTTTGAAACATAGACAAATTCAGCATTTATAGTTTATATAATCTCAAACAGTGTTTTCCGAAAAAATAAAACATATATTACTATAACTATTTACTTTTAAACTACACTCAGAATGGCTGAATTGTATTCACCTTCCATGGATAAATATCCTATGATAATAACCGGAGGTTAAGAGATTTAAGCATACCAAACAATTTAAAAATATAAATCGCAAATAAATTTATGAAGCGAAAAAATATCAAATATTAGGTTGAAAAAATTTGGACACCATTCTCCCTCCCGTGTGNCATAAATAATAATTGTCTGCTCATTAATAACTAACGGGGCTATAAAGATAATAGCGATAGGACTTTAATCGAAATGTACCACCATTCGCGAAAATTCGTTATAGTTATTATACGAATGGAAATTACCTATACCTCAGGGGTGGGAGCGTTGTGAGCACATTGCTATAGTATATAGTATAGTAGAATAAGCCATTTGCATTAGAGAATAAGAGTTAAATTTAATCATTAAAATGATTTTAGTTACTAATAATCCTTAGAACTGTTTTGTTGTACTTTCTCCTAAAATTGGATCCTCACACTACCGTACAAATAAAACAACCCGTACGAGCACAACTCGTACAGGCACAACAACTGGTGGCAGCGGTGTCGCGGTCATAATTTTGGGGAAGAAACATCTGCAGAAAGATAACTTGTATATCTTATATATATCTATTCGAGGTAATTTTTGTTTCCCTTTGCAAATATTAAAACGTATTCGTTCGTCGTAGGTATATCGTCATAAGGACCATTATATACGAGGTGGTATATCAATCGTTGTCGTCAAATTGTCACGGGCGTTTATGTGTTGTCAGCGACGCACGCACCGTTTTTAGTAGGCAGGCATTGTATTCGATTTTGTGTTCCATTCTTCACATCTCCATCGTCGGCGTCGCCGTCGCTGTGTCGTCATCGTCATCGTCACATCGATGTGATACTGCGCCATCCGCGGATTGCCACCGTCGTGTTGCTAAAGTACCTGCCGTCGTGATAAACTGTTACGCTAACACCGACGCACCATGGTATTCACTATGCGGATAATGTTGTAAGCTAACTACTACTACTGAATATTATTATTGTTTTTTTTTACGTTGTATCGACAGATATGAGTATAAGACGTTGTCATTATTAATATTATTACTATAAGTATTGATGTAAACTATTATTTTGATATTAGTAGTGGTATTAACTATTTGGGGTGGTGATGCTACGATACTCTTATTCAATTAATTTATTATTATTATTATATTTTTTTTTATTGTGTATAAAACTGAATGCATATCAGGTCGGTTTAGTGGTGGTTATAGTATTTCCGAGAGTTCTGATTTAGATGAAAACTACGTCCCATCGCGAACGATTGTTAAAAATCTATTAGGATCATTTAGACCTATTACTAGATCACAGAGTTAATCTTCAGAAGAAAACATTAATGATGATCGTAGGCAATCGAAAAGTTTTAATTCAAATATATTAATAGATTTAAAAATAATACTCAAATTTTAGAATCTAATAGCACAATGGCACTTCTTCAACTATATTATCCTTAGAGACTACAGTTAAATTAATTCCACATTTCAATGGGGAAAATGTTCAGGAGGAGGTATACCTATTTATAAATGCATGCAATTTTGTCATGAAAAATGTTGTAATGAGACTATACAGCCTGTGCTCTTACAGGTTATAATAACCAAATTAGCAGGCAAAGCTTTCGCAATAAACCAACATATGGAAATTTCCACATGGAAGATACTTAGGGAAAATTTAGAAGGCACATTCTGTGCTACACGCATACCAGGATATCTTCAGTTAGAGCTTACTACGACTAAATTCCAACAAGAAGAAACAGTACGAGAGTATGCAGCAAGAGTAGAAAAACTATTGCACGAACTCTGTAATGTAAGCACAAAGGATAAAACATCCAGTGGCGTAAAAGCTATATATATCTACATAAAAGAAACAACCTTAACTACGTATATTGAAGGTTTACCATCTTCTATTCGCAGTGTAGTGAAATCAAAGAATCACTCGACGCTAGAAGAAGCCATAAAGGATAGCCTAGAAGAAGAAAAAATTTATCAATCAAATAAAGGAATCCAACGTTAGTTGAATAACAAACCAAATAATAGATATGACAGTAAATATTGTAAAAATTGCAGGAAATCAAACCATAATACAAATGAGTGCAGATACGGAAATCACAATGTTGATACTGGACAACAAAATAAACAATCCAAAGGATTCAATAATCAAAGGAATCAGGATATTAAACAAGTATCATGTATTTATAGCAAGAGATTTGGTCATATAATAGAAGTATGCTATAAAAAGAAAATTGCAGATTCAAGAAGGGAAAGTCAAGATAACCCATCAACGTCGGGAAACGCCAAAGAATCGGTCAAAAGTGGCGTTCGTCCAATTCGTGAATTAAAAATAATAACCCAACACTAAATGTTCTTCAATTTTTCAAAAGCCGTATAGACTTCCTTATGCTCAAAAGGTAGAAATAACTAATCGAGTTGGAGAAATGCTATCTTAACACAGGAAAAAATAGGATCTGATTTATCAATTGCATGTGTCTCACGTACGTTAAATAAGGTTGAGAAAAACTACAATACATCAGAGAAGGAATTGCTAGCAATAATTTGGGCCGTCAAAAAGTTTCGTCCATATCTGTTTGGGCGTAAATTCACAGTCGCAACAGACCAATATATTACACTGTAATTATATAGTTTGACTTACATTAAAATAATAATAGTAACCAAAAATCCTTAGAACTGTAGTACTTTCTCATAAAAACTAGATCCTCACACTTCCGAACAAATAAAACAACCCACATGAGCACAAAAACTCGTACGGGCACAACAGGAAGTAACTATGATAATATTCATGCAATGGCTATTATGATCACATCATAACAATATATTATTATGTCCGTAGATATTTTAGGTATACAATACATACATACAATATTTTACCAGTAGATAAACGAATTAGAATGATCAGAATCGAAATGAACTGATAGCGGTTTTTTAAATCGAAAAATCGTATTTATTTTTTAAAACCGTACAATACGCAATATCAATATCAGTTAATTAGATAGTAATGTTATAAATTAATGTGAATTTTTTAAGTGAAATTTATCAATTTACATTATATTTTAATGATGAGTTATTAAAAACGCTAATAAATAAATCGCAGAATAATTAAAAACAATATCTATGTGTCGATATTTGTTAGCTGTTTTTAAATTTTACAGGTATAGAACAACGATTGTTTAGTATTGAGATATAACGTGAAAAAATCGGATTATTTCATTCAACAAGTGTTAAAAAAAAAAAAAAAAATATTTTGAGGAATTTGTTGAAAAAATTTTGAAAATGTCGAAAAATTATATTAATAAAATAGTTAAAGGGGAATTTAATGTATTAATATTCTTAATGAGATCAACGAATAGATCATTATTATTATTTTAGTACCTTTTGAAGCAAAGACAAATTCAGCATTTATAGTTTATATTATCTCAAACAGTGTTTTCCGAAAAAAAAAAACCATATATTACAATAACTATTTACTTTTAAACTACACTCAGAATAGCTGAATTGTATTCACCTTCCATAGATAAATATCCTATGATAATAACCGGGGGTTTAGAGATTTAAGCTTACCAAACAATTTAAAAATATAAATCGCAAATAAATTTATGAAGCGAAAAAATATTAAATATTAGGTTGAAAAAATTTGGACACCATTCTCCCTCCCGTGTGGTTTGTACAGACGAGTATTATTTCTTTAGGTTCGATTCCCACAAATGTTCAAATGAGATGAGTTTCTCTATTGATCCTTGAAGGGAAAATTCGGATACTTCCGGTCAAAGCTCTGAATGAGTTTTGGAGATTTAAACTATTAGGGATAATATTGTTGGTGGTAAACTTGATTTATTTTTCATCGCAGGGACGGGTGTACGCCAACATGATCCAACAGTTTGTTAAAGCGTATAAACCGCTCAATGATCAGCTAGCGGCGTACGCGACTCCGAAAGGCAAACAGATTTACCAAGAGAGCTTGGATTCTTGTAGGAAATACTTCCCGCAGTATGTGATCGAGATGGAGGGCATGGCCGACGGATCGGGAGTACCATTCGAACAGGTAATGTTATTCGTTAAAATTTGAATGATAATATGCTCCTTAAATGGTCGTAAAAAACAAATATGTTAATTTACATTACGCATAACGAACAAATTATTTTCATGTTTACAATTTTTTCCTTGGCGAGGTGAACTGCTGTCGATTTATGAAAGTACACCAAAAATGATGGAGAAAATCTCGTTAGAGAGGGGAGTGGTCTAAAATGTATATTTTTAAATTATGGGCAATTAAAGAGTTTTCTAATAAAACCGTACATATCACGCATTTTTGCTGTATATTTTCAAAATGTTTAAACTTATAAACGTATTTTGTTTATTTTACAGCTAATCAGTTGATAATTAAATTAGAAATGTACAAATTATTCTTAAAATATTGAAAAAAAAATTATTTTTTTTTCAATAATATGTATTTTTAAGAAATAATAAACGTGTATAACTGGGGAAGGAGTCCAATTTTCATTGTATTTACGCGCGATTTTTTTATATACCTTTAAACTACATCCGATAGTACCAAATTTCGATAAACACATCTATGTTTCAGTTATTTCTAATGACTTTGGATGATACGCTACTTCTGAACATGGATGATACTGCACCAGACCCAGGTCCAATTGGATGCACTTCAATATTAGTCAATCAGAACAATGCACAGGTAAGACAAAAATAATAAAAAAATATACGTACACTACTAGAAATGCAAAAATCTTTATTTCTCGTAACTTGTATTTTAATTTTTAATTTTTCTATGAAATCTCTTATCCATATGAGCTCTGGAAAGGTCGATGAAGTGATTAGCAAGTGTCTGGCTGATTAACTACAGAGTAATATTTTTCTCATAAACCAGCAATTTTTTCGCAAGAAGATTTTATGTAAATTTGACGTCATATTTTTAAAAACTAATATTCAATCGTTTAGCCGATATTTTAACACTATTTAAAATTTTTTTTTATCACTACTCTTAATGCTAAAAGTGAGTATCAAAAAAAGATTTTTAAATTGCAATTCCCTCCCACTATTAATCATACTTTCCAATAAAGATTATTTAGACATTAAGTACAGTTTAACGTTTAAACCGGAGGAGTTGGGAAGAGTCATCAATTTATTGTTTAAAAATCGATACAGAATTTATTACTCTCCCTTACTCCTTTAAACAGATCTTGAATTATTGTAGCTCATAAACAGTTATTCTGATATTATTGTTATACATATCAACATTTCTAGAAAAATATTCTCTGTTCAAAATCTGTGATTGAAAGGAGGAGGAATAGCTGTTTAAAATTCCTAAGTGAATACTCATCTCAGTTATAGAGAATAGGTAAAACTTACAAAATTCCATTAAGATAAAAAAAAAAACCACATAAATATCAAATTTACATTGGTTCGTGATAAAAGAATCACCTTGTGAAGTGAGAGTCTTCTATTTCGTGTTCAGTTCAATTTTTTTTTAAAATTCCGAGGCTTAACGACTTGAGTGCTTAAAATCTTTGTTTTCCAAGGTCTTGTTTGTGATTTAGGAGTATTTAATAAATAAGTACTTCACGTGACTGAATAACATGTTCTGCGTTGGAAAACACTGCTCAGGCTAAAGATTTATTGAAGAAACCAAATTTGTATCACAGATATAGTAGAATTTGCACTGTGCAACATTGATTTTATTTTTTCGACAAAAAAGAGTTAATCCAGTTTGAAATACTAAAGAATTATTGAATTTTGGAGTTTATATTTATCTGAAAAAAAAAAAAATTATAATATTTATATAAGCTTGACATGTTTATTGTCCATGTGCTCACAACAATGTTGGCGAATATTATTATTATTACATTTACACCATCATTCGTTACGTGACCGGTGATATCGAAGCTTATTGTAATCGCTACAGCCCAATGTGACAAAAATAGATATAATATTGCCCAAAAACCACATAATTTCACTGCATATGTCACTATAAAATAGGTGTCTAAACCATTTACAGGACCAATTTGATTATTTTTTACACAGAATATTTTTATAAAAACTAATCATTCAGGGAATTAACTATAGATATACGTTTATGGTTTTAAATTTGACCAACTTTGATACTGCAATACATCGCGTTAGGTGTTAACATGTTCATTGTGCAACGGAAATGCCTGTAACGATCATTTGTTGCAAGTGTGGACTGTAGGGCTTTTACCGGTAACCTACGATTTAGTATGTGACACGTTCGGTTTTGGTCTATTATACAGTTTTTGGGCCACACCGAAGACGCGTTGATCGAGACGGTTAACAACTATATCATATTAGCCGCGCACGTGGTCCCGAGCGAACGCGAGAAGGGCGGCATTTTTGCTGCCAGAGAAGAGAAGTTTGAAGCACTCACCTACCTAGGACATCTTTCTGGATATGCCAGTGGCCACAATGTGTTTGGTGTTATTTTCTCAGTCAACACGATATTCGCTAGCAAACCGCTCAGGGGCAGAATTCGTGAGTTTGCTGTTTATATCCGTCTCTGTCGGGGATAATCTATTTTATTTTAACCTAACTTTATTTTTTTCCAGCACGGGAATTCATCTGCAGAGCTTTGCTGGCCTCCGGGGCTGACTTGAACGAAGTCATGTCAATTTTGGTTAACCAGGGTTGTGGCACGGCCGATGCGTTCAACGTCAACTTGGGTTTTCTAAATGACCCCTTAGGAGAGCGGGTGTTTTACACGATCGAAGTGGTCCCCGATCCAACAGGTCCATATTCCGAAGCTTCCTTTACTAGCTTTTCGACGGGCTACAACTCATTGCACACGAATAGGTATTTACTTTATTGTAGTCGTGCGGGAAAATAATAAAGATAAAAAGCTATACTGAAAATATAACGAAATAAAAATTATTTCCTTATAGCCAAAAATTATTTTCATCTACGGTTTCTCATTCGTAGTCAGATTTTTTCAAAAAACAAAGACAACTGTAGTCTTTGTGTCCTTTATATATAATACGATATGCATTATATATTTATTCCAATCTGTTATATGTGAATAAAAAAAACTAAGGTGTGTAAAACTAATTGTTTACTCTACACCAAATGTGGTCAAATTGTGGAATTTGATTTAGGTTTTAGGGTGATTGAAATTATAAAAACTGTTTTTAAGTTTAACATGAATTTCACCATGATGTTGTTGTGGAACGAGGGTGGTTTTTAGATTTGAAAACACCTATACGACATAAAGTTAGATAAATGCGATTTTGTACTTGGTCAGTTGTAGCATAAAAGATGTGTTTATTTGGAGTTGTATACTTCAACTCACCCCTCTATTAATTATATGCTTAAATAACACAATTTTTCGGAATAAGACGTATTCCTTACAAGTATTCTCCTAGTCATCTAAACTTAATCTCATTGTATTGGTATTGTTATAGTATTCAGTTTTAGATTCAGAACATAGCGAGGGATCTATTGGTTTTTACTATGATTTGTTTTTTTTCGGTCTGTAAACAATTTTTCGAAAAGAATTCTTGCTCCCATGTACTGGGTATATAGGGTATACATACATGCAGAGTTGGTGCAATTTGGAGTCCGTTTTTTGATTTTCCAATAGGGTTTACTAAATAATTGAGAAAAACTTAAATGGAACTCATTGGTAAAAAGGTAAATATTTACGGCGCCGTCATATCGTTAATGATTTCATTTTTTTTAATTAAACAAACTATTTTTTCTTTTAGAAATAATGCTACACTCGAAAAATGACTAAATATCGATTTGCTTTCATTTATATTATATTCATTTTTAAGTTAAATGTATTCGTTTTTTTTTTCCATTAATATTTTAAAATCAAATTTTGACGAAAATCATTAAAATTACGGTATTTCAATATATGTCTTACCTCCGACTTTTCTCTGAATTGTTTTTCTTTATTAATGGTTTATCTTTGCGTACAATTATAAATTATACAAATTTATGAATCCTACCTATCCAACTTCCTACGCACAACAGTGGTTTCACCCGTCACTAATATCAGTATTGTTTTTTTTTTAAAAATATTTCTTTAAAATAAATTAGGTATTAGCAAGTTTGACTTCAATGACGGAGATATGATAATCAAACGTTTTGTTTTTATATAGTATATTATTTTTTATTAAACTATTTGACATAAATGTTAAAAAAAAAGTATCGCATACTATTATGTAGTTTTATTAGTAACTTGATATTTATATTTACGTAATTATACACATAAGCTAATTTATTTAAACCATTTACATAGGTAGTTTTTAAACATATTGTAATCAGCGAAAATAAAATAATTAAGGTTTTACGAAATAATATGAAACATAATTCAATTAATAGATGAATTTTAGTGTAATTTGAACATGTTAATTGAATGTTAAATGAATATCATGATGGGATAACTTGTGCAAGGAACATGGAAACAGGAACACAGGAACATGGAAAGATAGTGTTTCAGGGCACTTAATTTGTCCGGCAAGATTTTTAAAAAAGAAAACAATTTTTGGCTTCAACCTCTTTGTATCTAGAATGTAAAATTTTAAAATTTGAAATAGAAATGCATATATTTGATATCATTATCTTGGAATTTTAAATTCGTTACACAAAAACCGCAACAACTTACTTAAGATTATTACTCCTATTAAATTAACCAGATGACCTTCATAATGACGAGATTACTTAAAAATAGATCTGGCAAAAACAAGTTATTATTTTGTAAAGCAGAGATGTTTAAAAATTACTGTAATAACGATAAAAAATCCAAGCATTTTTAACGTCTTACTTTTTATGTCAGCAATAGGTTGATGAAGAGTAATTTTGAAATCAAAAAAAAACACCCAAGTCTTTAAAATGATTTGTATCGAATGGTTTACTATTTGGATTATAATCGAATGGAATAATATCTTTAAATAGTTGCAGACAAGTATGGCTCATTGATTTAAATTTTGCAATATCATAATCTTCAGAGCTTTAGGGCTTCCGAATTCCAGAGTTAAGTCTTCACATCTCTTAAAGGCCTAATTGTAAGTAAATAGCAAGCTCATTAAAAAGTGGAGATTACTTTTTGACTACGTGACATTCTCCAAACTGAAAACCAAATGTAAACGTCAATCTAAGCATGAAAACTCCCTTATTATTAGTAATATTAAACGTACCGTTTTATCAAATTCATCCTATTTTTGGACTTTTAAAAGAAAATTGATTTATAATCCACTAATTCCATCTGTAGTTGATCTCCTTAAAAATATCTAGCTATTCCAAGGATACTGCAAATTTATTCTCCAAATATTTTTTGCCCATATTATAACCTATTTACCCACTACTTTCAAGACGTTCTCTAATAATAAATATCCGTAGTACCTACTATCTTATTGCTCCTTCTCCTCCGAAGACGTTCCAACTACCCTAGAAACTCTTAAAAAAAAAACTCTCCCAATGGTCCAGATGGAGTTTCTGATTTAACTATTGCTGTGCTATTGCTCCCCCTATTTAAGTTCATTTTTAGATTCCTTCGATGAAGGAACCGTCTCCCTGGTGTGGGAAACCAGATGTATCACACTTGTTCTCAATTTCATAGATCCTTCTGATGTTTCTATATGTATAGATCCATTCACACCATATGACAATTAGCTAAGCTTTTCTAAACCATTAATTATGTCTTTATCGAAGGATGTTTCAACTATATAATACCGGAAATCCAACATTTACATTCTCAAAAATAGACAGACTCCTTCTCCGACTGCTAAGTTTTACAATCGGAACTACTTCGGTTTGGTAAAACCAATTTTTAAATATTGTGTGACAGTTTGGCATCCACACTTGGTTTAAGATTAACTGCGGATATCAATTAAAAATCTCACCTCACAAATTATACTTGCGTGCGTTCAATCTTCAATATTTAAGTTTACTTCTCATCATATTAATACTAACTTCGTTTTCATTTCCTATGTTTTAAATAGCACGCTTGATACCCCTGATTTACAAGCTTTGTCTTACTGCACGTTTCCACTCACCTCACTAGAAATTTTTATTTTTTATTTTATTTCTACCAATCTCACTATGATTTACAATATTTCAATTATTCGTGATAATCTATATTTTTATCGTATATTTTTTTATATATTACTAGCTGACCCGGCCATGCTTTGCTATTGCTAGGTAATAGTGTGAACAATAATATCAATAATCATAGTTTTTATCCGTGATAACTAAATTGTCGTCTATGTACCTTGGTGAATAAGCAAAAATAAATAAATGAACAATTCGATATTATTACCAAAAAATATCTAAAAACCTATTTTTTCCCCTTAGGGATTCAATTTTTAAAAATCTTTTCTTAGTGGATTCTCACGTCATAATAGCTATTTGTGTGCCAAATTTCAACTGTTTCATCCATTCATTAGGGCTAGGCGATGATGAATCAGCTACTCAGTTAGGACTTGTTATTTTGTATAGTTATAAAGATTATAGCGAACATGTTAAATAAGTATAATTCATCAATGAGTATGAACTTGTCATACTATAATAAGGTGTTGTAATAAATTCGTCAACCCCAACGTTAGCATACAATATAAATATTATTTTTTTGTCCGTTTCAGACTGCTTCATCTGAAATACCCGGAACTACACAACGATGGTTACAATGGCAGTGTGACTAGGGAAATTCGGTACGATATATTAACCGGACAAATGCCAAACAATAAGATCACGAGTTTGGAAGAGCTGTTAACTGTACTCGGTAACCAGGATGACATGGGAATATATCCAATGTTCGGTGATAGTGACACCGCACATGTGAACACAATAAACTTAGGTAAATACATTGTATACAACGCTATTTTATTTGGATAAGTACTTGCCGAATGCTCATTTAGACCCATGAACTAAGAAAATATGAAGTAGTAACGACAAAGTAGCTGAATGATAGGAGTGAAGTCGAGTATTTCGAGAGTCAGGATAACAGCAAATTAGTAGTATTTAATAGAAGAATCTACGGCATAGAATAGCAAAACATCGTACAATCAACCATGAGTTAGGGTTTTTTTCAGAATTTAAAAATGAAACTAGAAATTTAAATATGTTTTATTTTAAAAATTCATAAAACATAAATTTTATTAACAAATTGATAAAATATTTTTTATTTACCAATTTAAAACTTATGCATAAATAATGAATCTTAAATGCTATACAATAGTTTTCTTACTTCTTTAGTTAGGGCCATATATTTTACGATTTGGCCATGTACTAAAATACAGTAGGGCACATATGCATTTTAAATTTTCTAAAGCTTTTTTTTTCGTTTTATTATCAAAAGAAGGAGCAGTTGCCGAATCATTGTATTTTAAAGTATCGATAACGACAATTGAACACTTTTCCATAAACTGTTAATGGCTCAATATGAGACTAAAAGTCCGGTTTCATAATTAGACCCTTGTAACGCTATATACATGTAGTATAATTATGTACAGTTATAGATCATAAATAAGGATGGTTTTATAGAAATTTTTATTTTATTAAAATTTTTTTTTTGATTCTGCATGAAACGAGAAATTTACCGGTGTTTATTTATTTCTTTTTCTGTGAACAACTTTTTTAGCAGCAGTGTTGCTCTGATTTACAATGATAGCATTTTTTTTTTGAAAAAAAAATCGTATTGGAGAGGTCCGGGAAACCGGAAGAAATATAGGAAAAACGGAAAAATAGGTCCATTTTTAAACAAATGCATAATATGTAATTATTTTACCATAATATAACATATATATTGTTGACAAAGCATCACTATCAACTGAACTCCGCATAAAGTAATAAGATATTATCTAAAAAGGTAAATTTTAAATTTCTAGCTAGTTAGTGGCCAGCACTAGGGTAATCGTGATGTAAACATGAAGGTGATATTTGTGATGTTTTTAACGCCATACTGCGTTAAATAAAAAAGAAACACTGCGTTATTAATGGCTTTAATGGCTAATGCTATTAATTATTAATTTTAACAACCACCAGTTTCTTTCTTAGAAATCGATGAAAGAATACTTTGTGATAATTTTTCCCAATAATTTTCCTAATCGTAAGTACAACACCGGGTGAATAATTTGAGTTTTATAAATTGTTCAGTTTTTGGTATTCTTGATTGAACACTATTGGACTCTATGGGTGTATTCCTGATGTTAAAAATGTTTTAATGCGATTTATTTTCTAGATGGTTAAATTTTTTGTTTCGTGCTAGTCGTGTTGCATATATAGGAACCCCTGAACATGTTTTCATCCGTTTTATCCAATGATAAACCTCAGATACTTCAGTCAAATTAATTATTAATATACACAATATAATTTAATCTTTAATTTATTATTATTATAAATATAATGATACAGGTGGAAGGGCATGTGCTCTATGGAAATATTTAGGTTATTTTCGTTATTTTATCCTGTTAAGAATATGAGTACGTTATAATACAATTGATCTATACTCAAGACATCATACAATTAACCAACTGATGTCGAGCTATAAATGTTTTCCAATTAATTTTCTTCATAAGTATAAAATAGTGCATAATTATGACATAAAACTAATGTTAGGATTTAAGTCAAAATCACATTCATTAGAGAGTAGTTAAATGCATTCTTGATCATCATTCATCGTGCATAAATATTATAACGAACGCGATAAATGCAGTAATTCTAAATCTTGAACAAAATAAATTTATAAATTTTAATGAGTTATGTTATTAGCGTTTCTAGAATTAATTTCAAAAAATTTCAATTATCATGATTTATGAATGTTATGAATTATGACTATTAAGCTTGTAGTTTATAACAAATTATCGTTTTTTTATTATTTATAGGTGTTTTCGACTTTGAAGAAAAAACTTGGACCATGTGGTGTAATGATCCACTCAGAAACCAACCTCTGTTGCAGTTACCACTAACATTTAAGGACCTAATTTATCCAACATTGGATGAACTCATAATCAACAACATTAAAGATGTTCAACCAGTTGTACTGAACGATAAAGAAATAAAATAAAATTAAACATTGTAAGATATCATATGATTTCGACGAAAATCTTGTTTAGATATATAGGTTATAATATTGCTAAATTATTATTATTATATTATGAAATATGGGAATATTGTTTTTTTCCATTGAGCATATATTATTAACGAACTCGGTAATATCTTAGTGTATTATTATTTTCAAGTTTAATGTAGTAAATATTAATTAATATAATAAGACGTACAAAACAATTTAATTAATTTCAAGTAAAGTTCAAAATATAAATTTAAATTAAGATACTGCCTGCATTGATTTTATTATTTTCCAATTAATATATTAAGTAATGGTTGAGTTATTCTTTACACGTTTTAATCCGATATATAATGAAAAAAGTCGTGAAAACTATAATTGTTTGTAAATAATTTATAGAGAAGTATAGCAATTTATTTGCAACCCTGATAAAAATGGTGGACTAGTAGTTATTACATTCGTTAATAACACCACTGTTTATCAATACGTTTATGTAATGTTCGTATATGGTTGTAATTATTAATTTGTAATCTATGTTATTTTCCATCGTTTATAATTGTTTTAATGAATATAGTATATAAGATTCGGTGCGTAGCGAATTACTTATATTATTATGATGTATAACTCCGCAATTTAGATTGGAGTGCAGCGAGGGATCTATTGGTTTTACTATGTGTATTTTGGATTTTCTTTTTTTTTAAGTGTAGCACCTTTTTCAAAATGAAATTTTATCTACTTTTTGCATAAGATAACTAATGTTTTGCTCCTCCAAGGGATTTCGACAGAATAATTTGTTTTTTCTATGGGTGGTTACATTTTAAAAATATCTGAGCTTTTTTTTATCTATTTTTAGAATTTTTTTTTTAATTAACAGCTATTTTTTACGTATGAGGTTTTGTTATTTTTGGGTCATCAATGATATCGCTTGTTGTTTTATCTTATGTATACAATTACGTAATTCTAATACGTGCTTTATTATATGATCACATATATTTAATTAAATATCAAAGGAATTATCTTCAAAGTATTAGTATGCTTAAAACATTATTTTATATATATGTATGGATGACAACCTTTACACTCTTATTGTTAAGCCTTCTTTATCATTTACAAATTTCCTCGTGATAATTATGTATCTATGTGGCTATGTACTGTATATACTTACGTTGAAGGAATCGTCAAACGATTTATTAAGCGTTATATTACCTCTAATTTCATAGGTGTTAACAGATACTTTATACATACACAAGTTAGCATCAATTAAATTTCCTTCCAATGGTTTACAGTTAATAATTGATCCTTGTATTTTCCCTAAAATCGTTTACTCTATAAATTTAAAGCAAAAAAATCGATTAATCTTTGTATATGAAATTAATAATTTTGTAAACTACTATAATATAATTACTTATAACCGAAAGATTTGGTAAGAATCCGTTTAGTGTACTCTTCGATATTATACATGGTACGAATATTAACGTAAACAGTTATGGTTAAAAATAAAAATTACGTAAAAAACCCAAGGAATTCAAATTTCTAATAGTAATTGACATTTTAGTTAAATATTTTGAACATTTTATCACATCTAGATAATGTAAATATAAATTTTTATCGAAATTTCAAGTTTTTACAAATATTTTTAACTGAAGTTCTACTAAAAAACAAAATTGATTACCTAATATAAAATATTTATTTTTGTAAACTACCCCGTTCATTCTTCGCTTTTTTTTTCAGTTTTCTAATTATAAAAAAAAAATAAAAGGAAAATCAAAAAATGACTTGCTTGGTCACCAACTAGATTAAAAATTCAACAAAAATATGTCACCTTTTTGTTTTTCTAATGGAGCAATAATTCTACTAGAAAACATAAATTATGCATTTAAAATATTAGAATCGTTACGCCGTAAATTTGGCAGATTTCGTTTTACGTTTTTTCCGATTATTCCTCATTAGTTTTTAAAATTACAAAGAAACAAGACTTAAAATGCTACTAAAAAGATATCTTAGCGTTTAACTATTGGAATAATGAAAAAACTAAGTTTGCAAAAATTAAAAATACTGAAATCGGTTACGATGTAGCGCTTTAAATATTTGCCGTTTTACCTATAATTTCTTTTTCCATTTTTTTAATTTAGTTTGAAAAACCTTTGGATAATAAAAGAACTACATCCATCGCACCAACTAAATAGAATTCCTTACGAAGAAAATTCCTGGTGTTTATCGCTTTCTTTTCAAAATGTTTTCACACACAGAAAAATAAAAAAAGAAGCTAAGCGGGTGCAGCCGCTGTTGTAGATTAGGTAAATAAAAATTATACTACAAAGTTGCAATGGCGTTTCTTTAAAATTGCGTATTAATTTTCAAAGACAGAAAAATATTTTTCTTTTCGTTCGCATTCACATTTACCAAATATGCCAACAGTTGTGTTTGGATTTTAAACTATACAAATTTAAACAACTGCAATTGAGTATCATTGCTATTTATTTAGGTAGATTGAAACTCATTTTAAATTATGTTTAACGAATAGGCGTTGTGNGCCCCCCATTAAAAAAGTTTGCCCACCACTGGTCTAGAACTAAGAGAATGGACAAATCCAAGTTTTCTAAAGGGATCATAATAATGTTTGGCGACTATATAATAATTAGGAATATAAGAATAAATAAATCTAAAAAATGTATTTTGCTTTCTTTTAATTTTGTTAATCCACATAAGTTGTTATGGATTCTATAAAATGGAGCTATATTCAAGTATTGAACGAACAAATGAAAAATAAAAATTCTTAAGTGATAGAATGTTTTTAAAATCTCAAATATTTCTGATATTAAAACCCAGTGTCCGTGATGCTTTTATTATAATTGTTTGAATGTGAGTAGAAAAAAATAGGGAGATTGAAAATATAATTCCAAAATCTTTTATAGAGTCAACTTTAGGAAGGTGGTAATTATCAGACAATATTAGACAATATTAATCGGGGATTTATTACGATAAAAAAAATAGAATTGCAATATTAATGTTAACTTGTAGATCATTTTCATAACACCCGGTTCTGATATTATCAAAGTCTTCTTGTAATTTAGAGCCATCACCTAAATAATTAATATTGTATTATAGTTTATTTGCATGTTTAAAAATTAGACAAACGTTGTTCATGTACAAAATAAAAATTAGTGGTGAAATATGTCCACCCTGGAAGACACCCGAGGGGACTTTGATGTTATTTGAAATATAACCGTTTAGCCTTCTGAAAACGACCAGAAATATATGAGCTCAACTAAATTAACCTGAAATTATTAACATCTATTATATTTGATTTATGAATCAGCACAGCGTCGTTAATTGTGTTAATTGTTTTACTGATATCAGCATAGATAGCATCAACTTGACTGCCATTTTCAATAGCATCAATTAAATATTAATGATACGAAATTAAGTTTGAGGAAGTAGAAATATATGTACGAAATCCAAATTGTTGCGATAAAAAATATTTAAAAAACTTAAGTTTAGGTAAAAATTTGTAAATCTTACACGGTAGAAATAATAATTATTATACAGAAAAAACAAAAAAATAATAAAATAAACGAATTGTTTTATTATTTAGTGATAAACTGCATAGAGGATAATAGTACGTACAAAAAACGACTTCCTTTGTAAGCAACTATATCCAAAATGCAACAAAAAGCCTTTTGTCATTTTTTTGATTAAAGCAAGATTTCCAGTCATAAATCATAAATTATAAAAATAAAAAATCATGAAATATTTACACCGTAAATATTTGTTAGAAATTGAAGATTAAAGGAAAAATAGTCACTGATTACTAACCGAACATTTACATTTAGAAAATATACGTATACCTTTAGGCTTTACTGCAGATATAAGTTGAAAAACTGATAATAAAATTAATTATATTTTTGATTAATAATAATACATGTACCCATATTGCGCAGCAACGTGCCACACCTAATGGACGAACGTCACTCATGTAGAACACAACGCGCCGCTCCGATATTCCGCCCTAGTGGACGCTCAGCTTAAGAATATCATTATATAATACTTGTGTGTCATAGAGTAGATGAATAAAAAGTGATAGACTTTATACCTTTCATCAAGTCAAAGATGCAAATAACAAAACACATTACACAAGAGTACAGGCCAACCTTATTGTATTCTTAAAATATTCATTATGAAACACGAAATTTATATTTCATAAAAGATCGTTAATTTTCAATTTTTCATGTATTTGATAATTTGATGAAAATGTATAGGTGATAAATCCTCCCACTTTACCCCCTCCAGATGAATGTATTAATATTGTGTATATTTATATTATTATATTCTTGATCAGGGTTTATCAGTTAAGTAATTTAAATTTAAATTTATTTTGACTTGTCCGTTTGGTATTTATTTAGTTCAGTTATGTGTCTTCATGGTTAACCATGGTTAACCAACATATACTGATGATGATGATAATACTTTAATACTTTACACAAACGTATATTGAACAAACTAAACGAATATTGGTAATACACCGAGTACTTACGTATCTATAATAATTTTAGAATATTTATCATTTATCGTTGAGGTATATATTGAATTATAAGTAAAGGTATTATAAATATAGCTTAATTAAAGATAAAATTTAATTTACTGATATTAAAAAAGGTATGCTCCACAATATCCTGTCACATTATATATGACTGACGATCAACTGACTACAGTTTTCAGTTTGTAAAATCATTTATCGCGGCGGGAAGAAAAATAATAATGCATGCAGCGAAAAAAATAATTTCACCACAAGACTTGCGGTAACAATTGTCTACCGCGAAATATATCGTTTTGGTATGAAGTCTTTCATTTAAATGTATGAAAACACGTTGTCACTACCACTTTGGTTTCTAAGCACCTCAAAACGAATAAAATGTAACAGATTTTCAATTGAAAATCGTGAGTCCCAAGACGATTACTCTGTCGATAACCCTGAACGTAACAACTACGATCTACCTCCTTCTTTCGAAAATCTCTCTCGAGGCTACATCCGACTTTTAACAGCTAATCACTCGTGATTGATTTCTTTATTAATTTCTTTTTACAAAACAAGCTTTTGTTTTCCTAATTTAAATATTAATACTGGTATCAGAGTGTACCTAGTTTCAAAATGTAAAATATCAAACTTAGGATATTTTATTTAAATTGTGACTGCCATTTAACGACCCCAGGATCAGGATCACGTAAGAATATCTACAGATATCTCTAAATACTCTGACGTTTCAACACTGTGGGTAGGTAAAACGATATTTTAGTTTTAATTTATTGATATCATCACTATTCCCGGATCCACGACTACGAATGCCTCCAAATATCAAAAGGAAGGTAGTAATATAATTAGGAAGTTGAAATTTTATTATATTTATAAAATAATTCATTACTTGTGTTAGGTACCAAAAAATTGACCTAAGTTTAATATCTACATATTAGTATCATATTTATTTTATTTTTTGTGTAACTACACTATGTAGCTATGTATACACAAAAATGTATATTAAATATACATTTCAAAAATTATTCACATTCACCAAATATGCCAACAGTGTTTGAATTTTAAACTATACAAATTTAAACAACTGCAATTGGGTATCATTGTTATTTATTTAGGTCGATTGACACTCATTTTAAATTATGTTTAACAAATTATAGGCATTGTGCTACATACTATACCTAGGTACCGTATATATAATGTCTGATTTTTATCATTTAATCATTTAGTTATTGCTACACCGTCGACCGCATGCATATCAACGTAAATCAATTATCAAACGTAAGAAATTTATTCGCATATGTGTTTTGCAATTTTAGTTTTAACACCGATAATACTTTAAATATGCTTACACATTGTGTATGCAAATGCAAATATTGAAAACATTCAATAACATTGCGCAGGATAATGCAATTTTAGTTTGGTTTCTTTGGTTATTTTTTACTTGGCAGTAATTTATACTGTATCACCTAAACGTAATATTGATTTTTTTTTTCGAATGCAGATGAGTTTCTATTTTTTTAACAAATTACTTTTTCTAAGAATTTTTTTGATAAACCAAATTTTTTCAAATTCACCCGAGTTCCTGTGATTCAAATTTATTCTATATTTTTCGCTTATATATATAAGATTTTTGCGTTTACATAGACATTATGCAGATTCAATAGTTAGGTTCAACGACGAAATCGTTTTATTTTAGTCGTATACTTACAAACCCTTTTTCAGCCAGAAATCTTGCTCCATTCATCAGTTTCAAGGGAGTGTATTCTTTTAAAAAATGTTGTCTAGTTAGTTTTATTCAAAAAGAGGAATTTTTGAAATTTCTAATAGTTTTTTAATCAAGGAAAACAGAAAAAAGTACGTAAAACTAATAGTTTCTGTTGATTTTGATTTCGATTTTTTTATAGCAATTCGGTTAGAAATAATCATAAAGACATGAAATATTCAACAGATACTTGTATTGTAACATTTATAGCATTATACAAACATGATCTTATTTTCAAATCGCTATTTTTATATTATATTTGATTTTACGTGGATACAATTATTTCGACCATGCAAAATTGCTTGTAAATTTAACAAGAGTTACACAAGTTTATTTTATTGATAAAAAAAAAGTTTAGTGTATTGTCAATTTTTTTTATAAGCTTTCAAAGTATTAATTTTAATACACATCATTTTAGACTATGACCGTTAATCAGTCTATATTTTTTTTTTATTTCTCGTACTTTTTAATTTAAAAACTTAGTATTATAAATACTAGTTTTATTATTATTTGTCAGATAATTCCAAATTATGGATATTATTACACATTTTCCCAACCATTAAATGGTCGTAAATATACGATTTCGTACGTTCAGAATTCTCAAATACACAAAATTCCTTTTATCTACATATACAAGTATGAAAAAATAAATTAAAAAGTAAAAGATGTATTTTTCTTTCAAAAATATTGGTTAAATGTTCATATCAGAAAAAATTTTAAGGAGAACTTTTTCTAATAATTTGATATATTATAAGAAAATATAAAATTTGATTAATACTCAAAAAAAAAAAATAAAAATATGGGGTATATGTAAGTAGTATTCTATATTTTGGATTTGTTATTAAATTGAAAATCAGTTTATAAGTATAAGTTACGCATCAGGTGCCATATATTTTTTTTTTTTAGTATTAACCAAATTTTATATTGTCTTAATTATTATCAAATTATTGGAAATGGTTCACTTAAATGATTTTTAGTACTATGAGTATTTAACCAATATCTATGAAAGTAAAATACATATTTAATTTTTAATGCATTTTTTAATCAAGCTTTTAGAATTATCAAGAATTATCTGTTTACCACTCGATGTATAGGTTTTGACATAACTGATGAAAATCTCTTCCCTGATTATAACTAATTCAATAAAAATCATAATAAATCAATAAAATTGTTATGCAGTTGTTTTTTTATTGAGTACTTTTATTAATTAGTTAATTATTAGTTATTAGTTAAGGTAATGGTTATAACGATTAACATCTTCATTTTATTGTCTACTATTAATATTATTAATATTATTAATACCTATTTGTTAATCATTTTGTTATCGTAATATAATAAATTATGTTCATAAGAAAAAGTATTTTGCTTACACACCGCAAAAGAAAAAAAAGAGAAAACCCTAATTTCTCAATTAAAAAAACCACGGTACTTGTACAGAATATCTTTGAAAAAGAATAATAAGCATACTGTTTTAGTGGTTTATATTTTTGATTAGGTTAGTACACGGGAAACTTGACTCTACAAGACACTACTGTTTTTAAGTACCCGTTCTCTTCAGACACGATTGCGTACATAAATCTCAAACCATTAAAATTTTTTTTAAATTCAAATGTCCATCCTAATAACATAAAAACCCAAATAATCGACCACCACCGAACACCTTAGCCATACTGCCATAGAAATCTACCCTTCTACATGCGAACCTATACTATATAATATTGAAACACTGTTAATAATGTTTTGTCATCTAGCAGATCTATCTTGTCTAAAATCATGCATACGCATTTTTCAGAGGCCTTGAGAAGTCTAATTGTACAGTGCCGTTAATATCCGCCTACGACGACGACGGATAGATGAGAAACACGCGTCTTCGGTACGAAAACGACAGAATAGTTATGTTTAATAATATGTTCGCCATTTTGTACGTTCTAATGACGTTTGCTAGCTTAATAGTATCGCCAACCGATTACCATGGTAAAGCACCTCCAGGTAAAGTTATTCATTTTTATTAAATATTGTTATTGTAAATATTTGTTTTTTTATAAACGTTCAATGATTTTCGGCTTATTGAAAATTCGTTAGATTTTTTTATTCACCGTGTTTTGACAAAATAACTGAGAAAAAGGAAGTGAAGTACAAATTCTTGATAAAATTCGTTAAGGGTGACGGTGTATACTGTATGTTATAATCAATTTAAAATATAAACCCACAGAGACTATGGAAAGTTTTTTTATTTGATCCTTAGTTTCACTTTTGAATTTAACAATAAATGCATTTTTATTATTTTATGATTATTTATCATTGATTTAATGTTATATACAGTATATTAATATATGAAAATAAATTGATATATGCTATTTTAAAACAGTCACTTCACGCAAAAATGTTGACGTGAAAAAATTCAACGCATTTTTTTTTTAATAAATGTATTAAATATTTGTTGCCTATTGTTATAGTATATTTATAACATGGTATATGCATTTTTAAACAATTTAAATACTTTAAAATACTAAATACTTATGTGTAAATAGGAAATATTTTTAAAAAGATTGTTTGTTGGTATTATTAATCGCGGGTGCAAATTAAATACGCTTTATTAATTGTAAAAATTAGTTTTATGATATTTCGGTTACCATATTCGATATTTCGAATAATATATTAATATATTTATTATTGAACTCCTAGGTACAATATTTGACCAATCAATATTCGATGTTTATTCCAGAACAATACAGATCAGGTTTTCACTTTTCGGGATCTTAGTGGGATTTCACATTCCGATATTTTTCTTTTCGAAAGTATATCTAAAGATTCAGGTCTCTACTTTTTATAATATTACGGCTTGGGAAATTATAATTTCCAGAATATGACGTTCTGGGATTTGACATTTCAAGTTATTACGGTCTGGGTATTTACCTTCCGGATTTCTACTTTCCGGGTTATATAGCCTGGATATTTACTTTTGTGGTTATTATGATTCGGAACATTACTGCCCGGGAAAATATGGCACCATTTATTTTACAAGGAGTTTGGGGTGTTATTACTAACAAAGTACTGTACGATATTGTATTATTTTTCATTGAATAGAAGTCATTTTTTCAAAGTGATTGTGTATCAATTTTTTTTCTAGATTCTGAGCGGAGCGAGGAATGTATTGGTTTTATAATGAAGTGTATTTTTTTTCTGTGAACAACTTTTTTATCAGCAATTTTGCTCCGTTTTTTAAGTATGGCACTTTTTCTGATAGCAAATCTGACTGAGGTGGTACTTTAAGGAGGTCATTTTTAGAATTATCCTACTGTTTTCATATTAAATTGGAAAATCGGGAAATGTATTGTATTATGTTTTCAATTTTTTTGTTTTGTCTTGATTTAGTTAAAATTATTTACAGAGACTTGAAGTTTGGAGAGAAAACTTATATTTTCCTTTTCTAGACGAGGTAAAATTTTCAAAACATTGTAGTCATTTTGAGATATTTATAGACATTTTAATTTTACGGGATTTTTCCACGTAATTTTTATTTGCTATAGGTACTCTGTGGAAAATATTATTAGACCAAACAGAAATGCTAGACATTTTAGCTTATAAATAGCTAAAAAATGCTCAAAGTTTACCCGGTCTAGAATAGGCAAATATACATTTTTTGCCAATATTTTAAGTCCCTACGAATATTTTTAACTGAGTTACAGCAAAAAAAAAAAAAAATTGCAAATAACGAAACCATTATTTGCGTAAAAGTTCCCGTATTTCTACGTTTTCTTCCGGGTTTGCTCAATTATTTAAAAGAATATAAAGTAAATAAAACATAAAACAATTTTTTTATTCATCAATTATAGATTCAAAATTCAACAAAAAGCCCAGTTATTATTTTTCGATTAGAGCAAGTTTTCAGTTTTATAAGTTTTTTAGACAGAAAAAGAAACACTTAGATTAACTTAGGTTAAATCAAGAGATCCCTAACTCCCAACTGAATCTAAAATTAATCAAACGTATAATAATACAATAATAATTTATTTTATTGACAAAACAATAAAATTTAAATTTTAAATAAATATTTGTATTAATCCAATAAAAAGAGATGTCTGTGAGATTTTGTACTAAAATTTGAATAGCTCACTAATAAAACTAAATGCGAATTACAAAATAACACCAAATTATTATAATAATAATAATTATACAATTTTGATTATAGATTCTGAATCAATTTATCAAAAAAATCAATTTAAATTCAAAGTTAAAACCGTGTTTTTTTTCTCTCCCTCGCTGTGTCGTTTTTATAAAAATTATCACGTTCTGAATACCATATTAGGTACAGAATCGCATTCACCGTCGACTCTACCCCGAAGACAAAGTTACATACCGGTACACTACGTTACCGGCTGCCACTACGAAGTCGGAGTAAGCGTCGTAAGTATGATAAAAAATGTTTAAATTTTTCAGTATAATACATTTAATTCCGACTATATTACCTGAGGTACATTATTATTTAGTACATCGCATATAACGCATGATATAACATTAAAGGATACAATTCGAGATTTTTTTTTCGCAGATATTCTGTTATAAAACACAGGAGACGTAACCTGTTCGTACACGAATGCGTTATAAATGTATAGTAAACATTATATAACATAATCTAGTACGTATTCAAATCTCAATTTTGTAAATACAAAATAATTGCCGATTTTCTGCTTATTATATTATAAATACAATAATAATTAATAACTAACGGGGCTATAATTAACTTAAAAAAGATAAAACCTTTATTGGAATAAAAACCGTTCACGAAAATTCGTTAGTTATTAGATGTATATAAATTACTTCAGAAATGAGAGATAGCTATAATAATATGCGTAGAATGGCTATTATTTTCTCAACAGAACCTGATCGATAAATTATAATTTCCGTAGTTGTTTTCGGTAATTTTCGGTTGTATATACAATATTTTATCCTATAAATAAGGTAGATTGGTCAGAAGAAATAATACACAACCAAAGAATAGTGATTTGATCTCAGTTTAAACATCGGAAAAACCGTTTAAAAATCAAAATCTGAAAAAACAGATATAGGTATTATTAATCTAGAAAATCTCGGTGGAATTCTTTCGTGTTTTATTTGTTTTTATGCTTCTATGAAGGTTCTTTTCTACAGACCCAGGGTTTTCTATCGGTCTCAGAAGCGAAAATAAGGATTCTCCCGGTCAAAGCTCTGAATGAGTTCCAGAGATTTAAAATGTTAGGGATAATATGATTGACGATAACCTTAATTTTTTCAACGTAGGGACGGGTATACGCTAACATGATCCAACAGTATGTTAAAGCCTATGGACCACTCAAGGATCTGCTGGCGGCATATGCGACTCCGAAAGGCAAGAAGATATACCAAGATAGCTTGGATTCTTGTAGGAGATACTTCCCGCAGTACGTGATCGAGATGGAAGGCATGGCCGACGGATCGGGTGTACCATTCGAACAGGTAATGTTATTCGTTAAAGTTTGAATGATAATATGCTCCTTAAATAGTCGGAGAAAACAAATACGATAATTTACATTACGCATAACGAACAAATTATTTTCATCTTTATAATTTGTATATACAATGTGTTCAAAAAATAACGGGGAAACTCCCGTTAAAGGGGGAGGTCTAACATTTTTATTTTTAAATTATGGGTAATTTAAGATTTTTTTATAAAACCATACCTATCACGCATTTTTATTTTGTGTCTTCAACGTTTTTCAACTCATGAACACTTTTTTTTTTATTTTACTGCTATTTTGTTGTGTCATCAACCAACATACATAATTAAACAAGAAATATACAAATTAATCTTATTAAATTGAAAAAAAGAAAATATATTTATACATTTATTTTTATTTTTATACTTTTAAAATACATCATATAGGTCCGATACCTAATAATTCCATATTTACTGCAATTTTTAGATCTTGAGCGGAGCGAAGAAGCTTATAGTTTTTTCCAATAATGTTTTTTTTTTTTTATTTGTGAACAACTTTTCTATCAGAAATATTTTTTTGATTAACTAGTGTAGCACATTTACTGAAAAGATATCTGATTAGGGTTGTACTTTAAAGAGGTCATTTTTTGATTTTATCTGGAGTTTTCTAAATATATTAGAAAAATAAATAAAAAAAAAAAAAAAAAACCGGAAGAAAAACGGGAGAACGGGAAAATAGGTACAATATTGAACAAATATTATTAAAGAAAATGTTTAATGTACATACTTTTGTAATACTTTTACCATAATATTAAGACATATTGTATAATGTTGACAAAGCAATACTATCAACTGAACTCCACTTAGAATGGTTTTTTTGTTAGTAATGATTACAGATATACATTCTATTTCCGTCTGTATTCTACCTTCCCAACTTTCAACAGTGGTTGCAGTAACCATTATAAACCGATAATTGATTCAAAGAATTCTAAGCTAGTTACGTATAGTTTAGTATAACTTTATAATGATGAAAGCTACGAAAACGAGACTTTTGATGTATTGTAGGTATTAATAGAAACAATAGAATAATAAAATAAAACAAAAAAACTGTAGTAAAAAGGGAATTATTTGGAATTTTATCTGATTTATTTTTAAAAATACTTATTTATAATAATTTTTACATTTCTGGACAACACAGAATAGCTAGAAATAAAATTCGTTAATAAAGTTGAAAAGTTTTGAAGATATACAACACAAATGCGTGGTATGTATAGTTTCATTAAACAAAATTTAAATTGTCCATAACTGAAATAATAAATAGTTGAGAAGTTGGGAACGTAGTAGAGGAAAAAATTTAATGTATATTTGTAAGCAACGATAAACCATTGTTATCGAAAAAACGATTGTAAGTGGAGTTCAGTTGATAATGTGGCTTTGTCAACAATATATATGTATTATTATGGTAAAATGATTTCATAAGCGTTTTATATTTCCTTTAATAATAATTGTTTAATATTGTACCTATTTTTCCGTCTTTTCTACGATTTTCCCATTTGTTGAGAAATAATGGTGTATACATGTACATGGTACAAAATAATTGTATTATTACAAGTTTTGCATTAACACAATAATTATAATAAATAATAATGCTATACATTATAAAACATAATAATAATAAAAAAGATTAAACTAATAAGCTCTAAAGAATAAAAAAAAGGAATGAGCACATTTCATATTTATTATGTATAATAATCTTTAAGGAATTTTGAGTATTTACAAGAAGTTATTAGAATTTCAAACATTTCAATTTTTAATTCTCTTGTGAAATAAGGAAATTCTAGTGCGGTTCATGTTTGGATTTAAGCTCGCCGTTTTAACTTAAATATTTTAGATGTTGTTTGTTTATTCCCATTAGTCCGTATAGTCCCATTTGAAACAGAATTATCACTTTCTTGATCGTCATAACCTATTGTTCCGACGAACTTTATACGGAATGCTTCTCGTTCTGTGTTTTGAAGATAGTCCTTATAGTCCTTAAGTTATATGAGATGTAGTCAATGACGTAATAAATAACAATTTAAAAGAATTTAAAAATAATTGTGTCTGTGTTCAATGATGGTGTGGCACATATAGTAAGGAAATAATATATATTTTCAACAACTTTTGCAGGTTGTAGAATATTCTCTAGTCATACATGGATGTAATGCAGCAATACAGGAAATATTATTTTCTGTCACGAAAAATTGTAATTAAAAAAACGATGAGCAATCGACAATATATATATATATATATATATATATATATACAATATATATCGACAACCTATACCTAAGTGTAAAAATATTTTGACAAAAAAAGGAATGCAAACAAGTGTTTTATTAAACAAATTAAAAATGATTATTTTTGTTACAGTAAAATATAGAATTTTTTAAAAAAAATCTTAATGGTTTTTTTGAGTAAACATTAAATTGTATATCCCGTTTTTTTTTTTTATAATTTTGGTTACCCTAAAAGAACTGTAAAAAATCTGATGATATATTTGGATATTTCTTTAATTTACGCATAAATTATACCTGTTTACTATTTTTCATTTTTCCTTATTTAATGAAATTTCGAACCCTAGTTATAACCCAATAATGTTAGAATTGTTTTCATTGTCCAATTTTCAACACATATAATGAATTTATGCCCGATTATATTGTATAAATTTTAATTACAGAACCAAATTTCAATAAACATACCTATGTTTCAGTTGTTTATAATAACATTGGACGATACGCTACTTCTGAACGTAAATGACAATACACCGGACCCAGGTCCGATTGGATGCACTTCAATATTAGTCAATCAGGACTCTGCACAGGTAAAATAGTAATAATAAAAAAATATACCTACACTACTAGAAATGCAAAAATCTTTATTTCTCGTAACTTGTATTTTAATTTTTAATTCTTCTATGAAATCTCTTATCCATAAGAGCTCTGGAAAGGTCGATGAAGTGATTAGCAAATGTCTGGCTGATTAACTACAGAGTAATATTTTTACCATAAACCAGCAATTTTCTCGCAAGAAGATTTTATGTAAATTTGACGTCATTTTTTTAAAAACTATTATTGAATCGTTTAGCCGTTATTTTAACACTATTTTAAATTGCAATTCTCTCCCATTTTTAATCATATATTCAAATAGAGATTATTTAGACATTTAGTACAGTTTAAAGTTCAAACCGCAGGAGTAGGGAAAAGTCTTCAATTTATTGTTTAAAAATAGACGCACCATTTATTACTCTCCCTTACTCCTTTAATCTGATCGTGAACTATTATATCTCATAAACAGTAATTCTGATATTATTGTTTTTCATATCAAAATTTCTAGAAAAATATTCTTTGTTCAAAATCTGTGATTGAAAGGAGGAGGAAATGCTGTTTGAAATTCCAAAATGAATACTCATTACAGTTACAAAGAGTAGGTCTAAAAAATTAAAAATCGTAAAGTTATACGATTCCATAAAGATAAAAAAATAAAAATATCAGTCACATAAAATTCTCCAAAAAAAATTGTCGGTTCGTCATAAAAAAATCACCTTGTGTAGTGTGATTCTTCTATTTCGTGTTCAGATCAATTTTTTTTAAAAAACCCCAGGCTTTACAGCCTGAGTGCTTAAAATCCATGCTTTCCACGGTCTCATGGTGCATTTGTTTGTCATTCAAGAGTATTTACTAAATATGTATTACCTGTATTTCGACTAAAAAAAATGTTCTACGTGGAAAAAATCTGCTCGGGCTATAGATTTATTAGAAGCTAAATTTTCATCACAGATATAAGAGAATTTGCATTGTGCAACATTGGTTTTATTTTTTCGATATTAAAAATATAAAAAAAGTTATTTAAGTTTGGAATACTTAGAAATTATTAAATTTTAGTTTTTATAAAAAAAAAAATGATCGTGTCCAAAGCATAATCACTTTCCTAAAACGATCAATGTTATCAAACTACAGGGCTATTGTGATTATTTCTAACAAAGAATATTTTTCATGAAAACTAATCATTCATGCAATCGACTATAGATATAGGCCCGATTATGGTTTTAAATTTGACCAACTTTGATACAGCAATACACCGTGCCAGTCGCAATACCTTTTGACGCATCAAATTCGAGTAAATTTGTCGTCAATCGATGGAACGCGGATTAGCTTCGTTGCGTGTCGTTGTTTGTTACGCGTTGATATGTTCACTATGCAACGGAATAGATTGTAACGTGTATCTGTTGCAAATGTTGACTGTAGGGTTTTTACCAATAATTTACGATTTAATATATGACACGTTCGGTTTGGGTTTATTATACAGTTTTTGGGCCACACCGAAGACTCTGTAAAAGAAACGGTTAACAACTATATCATATTAGCCGCACACGTGATCCCGAGTGAACGCGAGAAAGGTGGTATTTTTGCTGCTAGAGAAGAGAAGTTTGAAGCACTCACGTACGTAGCACATCTATCTGGATATGCCAGTGGCCATAACATGTTTGGGTTAATTTTCTCAGTCAACCAGATATTTGTTAGTAAACCGCTCAGTGGGAGAATTCGTGAGTTCGATGTTCATCCCTGTTTCTATCGGTGATAATCTGTTTTATTTTAACTTAACCTTATTTTTTCCAGCACGGGAAATTGTCTGCAGGGCTTTGTTGGCCGCTAGGGCTGACTTGGAAGAAATCATGTTCATTTTGATTAACCCGGGTTGTGGCACGGCAAATGGATTCAACGTCAACTTGGGTTTCCTAAATAATCTCAAAGGAGAGCGGGAGTTACATACAGTCGAAGTGGTCCCCGACCCTACAGGTCCATATTCCAATGCCTTCTTGACTAGATTTCCCATGGGCTTCAACTCATTGCATACAAATAGGTATTTACTCTATTGTAGCGTGAAACTACTAATGAGAGAACACTTTACTGAAATAAAGAGAATTACTCCTTATGACCAAAAATTATTTTCATCTACGGTTTGTCATTCGTAGTCAGACTTTTTCCAAAAATAGAGACAATTGTATTCTCTGTACCCATTATTATACGATATGCTTTATATATATTCCAACCCTTCGTTTTTTTTATTCACTTTTTGTTCGCTCTAGATCAAATAAAATTCAGGAATACGATTTTATTTTTTAGTTGGATAGAAATAATAAAAACTGGCTTTAATTTTAATATGAATTTCACGTTGATGTTGTTGTGGAACGAGGGTGATTTTTAGATTTGAATACCCCTACAGAACCACGGATAAAGTTAGGTTGATAAAATATTATACATAGACAGCGTTAACATAAAAAATGTGTCTGAAAGGGGTTTTAAACTTCAACTCCCTCTACAATTTGTATGCTTAAATAACAAAATCTTTTGGAATAAGATGTATTCCATTAGAGTATTTTCGTAGTTAGTGGTTTAATAATATTATTGTATTATTATAGTATCCAGTTTTTGTTTCGGAGCTTAAACGAGGGATTTGTTTTACTATGATGCGTGTGTTTTTTTCGGTCACTAAACAACTTTTTGAAATGAAATCTTATTCCGATGTAAAGAGTGAAGTATATTTTTAGAAAGAAAATTGTCTTTGATTGGTGCTTTGAGGTCATTTTTTGATTTTCTAGTGAGTTTTCTAAATAATTAGAATAAAAAAACCTATAAGAAAATTATAAGTGAATCGGTAAATATTTACAGTACCCTGCGGCGCTACCGATCATTGTTTTTAATTTTGAAAACTATATTTTCTACTAGATATATTGCTCCAATCAAAAAATGATAAAAGATCGATTTCTTTTCATTTAATATCTAGCCACTGATAAAGAAAGTATTATTTTGATACATAAAGTATTTTTCATAATATTTGGGAAAAGCCAAAAAATATCGGAAATCAATATCATTATTTAAAAGTTTAAAATTAAAATTTTTTAACCAGAAATCGTTATCTAAGTTTGACAAATTCCGAAAGAAAATGTTATTTAATTTATGTGTAAGAAAGTTGCATAAGTTTCCTAATAATTACGAACAAATTGAAAAAATGTACTGCAAATTTATTCTCTACGTATTTCTTGTCCATTTTAAAGTCTCATTTTGTAGTCCTCTACCCTCTCCCCCTAAGACATTCCCTAATAATAAATATCCGTATTACCTGCCATCTTATTCCTCTCTCTATGACGTTCTAACTACGCTAGAAACTCTTAAAAAAAAAAATCCAACGGTCCAGATGGAATTTATATTATATAACTGTTGCCGTACTATTGCTTCTCTGATTTATATTATTTTTAGACTTTCCTTCGATGAAGGAATCGTCCCCCTGGTGTGAGAAACCAGTTGTATCACACCTGTTCTCAATTCTATAGATCCTTCTGATGTTTCTATAAGTATAGATCCATTGCCGCTATACGATAATTAGCTAAGTTCTTAGAAACCATAAATTATTTCTCTATCAAAGAAAGTTTCAACTAGAAACCGGAAATACCGGAAATCCAACATTTATATTTTCAAATATAGATTCCTTCTCCGACTGCCAACTTTTACTATAGGAACTTTTACTGTTTGGTAAGACCAGTTTTCAAATACTGTGTGATAATCTAGCATCCATATTTGGCTTAAGATTAGCTGTAGAAATCAATTAAAAATCTCACCTCACGATTTATATTTGCGTGGGCTCAATCTTTAATATTTAAGCTTCCTTTTCATCGTGTTAATACCAGCCTTGTTTTTATTTCCTATGTTTTAAATTTAAGTGTACACCTGATTACCCTGATTTACTAGCATCTTTCTCACATTACGTTCTCCTTCATTACACTTTAAATCTTTATTATTATTATTTTTTTTTTTTAAACTTTATATTTATTCATTTTTCAAATAAACGGATAGTGAGTCTTATTACAATGTGATAATATATAGATCTGTACAAAGAAAAATTATGAGTTTACTTATAACACAAAACAAATATAATATGATTTATGATTTTGGTTTAGAACAAAAATTTAAAAAAACTAAGTTCAAGGACTGCTCATGATAATTAAATATAAATTTATTACTCACAGTCATAAGGAGATTGATAGGGGAATTCATGATATAATTCTTATTTTAGAATGTTTGGTAAAAGGATTAGGGTCTCTAGTATTGATGGAATTAATTCTAAATTGGATTAAGGAGAGAGGTTCAGGATATCAGTAAAATCTAATATTAAGTTACATAAAGATTTGGAGAGTTACATCGAACGCCTGTCGTTAAGAGTAGATGGGTTTAAAAAGCTAAGACATTGTTGTATAGATCATAAGTAGTCTATTGATAGTGAACTTCTAAGAAATTAATTGTTAAAAATTATGTTGTATTGACTCAATGGTTTCATTTTGTTTAGTTGTATTATTAATTTAAATTAGAGGGCAACACTCGAGGTTAGAACGAACAAGAAGGCATTAAAGTGTTTTCAGGGCGGTTGGGTTATTGAATGATCGACATGAGCATAATCAAACCCGTCATAGGATATTACGTTGCCTCAACTCTATTCAGTCCTAATCGCCATATTATGTAATATTAAAATATTATGTAATAATATTTTAATCTTAAGAGGCTCTTGTTACTTCATGTAACAAAATATCTCAAGCGTTTAGATCTCAAAATAAATAAACGATGAATAATAGACTTCAAATGTTTGCAATTGTTCACACTAATGGAATGTTTATTTAGCAGGTAGGTACAAATAAATGTCTAAATTTCAATATCATAATTCCCCAAGATGCCTTTACATAAGTAAAACCAATTGACATATCGCTTTTATTTGTATGTCATTATTTATTTGTTTACAATCACGGAATGTCATAGTAATCGATCATTATTTTGATAGATCTCTTCATCTGATAATATTATGGTTTACATTATTTCAATTATCAGTGATTTTCTAGTATATTTTGTTTTATATTATTATAGTGAACTTATATAAAATAAATAGTATTTATAAATGGGTATAAACTTGTCATAAGGCGTTGTAATAAATTCGGACAACAACAGCACTAGCACACAATATAAACATTGTTTTTTTGTCCATTTCAGACTGCTTCATCTGAAATACCCGGAACTAAACCAGGATGGTTACCACGGCAGTTTAACTAGGGAAAATCGGTACAAAATATTAACCGGACAAATGCCAAACGATAAGATCACGAATTTGGCAGAGCTGTTGACTGTACTCGGTAATCAAGATGATATGGGGGTATATCCAATTTTCGGTGATAGTGACACTGCATATGTGAACACAATAAACTTAGGTAAATACATTTTATACAACACTATTTTAGTTGGATAAGTACTTACCGAGTGCTCATTTAGACCAATGAACTAAGATAACATGAAGTAGTAACGACAAGGTAATTAAATGATAGGGATGAAGCCGAGTATTTCGAAATTCAGGATAACAGCAAAATAGTAGTATTTAATATTGGATTAAACGGCACGGTACAGCAAAACCCCGTTGAATCAAGCATGCGTTTAGGCTTTTTTCCAACCAAAATTTTGAGTAATTTTTAAAAATAAAACTTGAAATTTAGTTATCTTTTATTTTAAAAATACATAAAACATATATTTTATTAACAAAATGATAAGATTTTTTTTATTTTCTAAATTAAAACTTATGTATAAATAATGATTCTTAAATGCTTTACAATAGTTTTCTTACTTCTTTAGTTAAGAGAATATATTTTATAATTAGATTATGTATTAAAATACAATAAGCTAATATGTCTTTTAAATTTTCTGAAGCTTCTATTTTCATATTATTATCGAATGAAGAAGCTTTTGCCGAATCATTTTGTTTCAAAGTATCGATAACGACAATCGAACACCTATCCAAAAAGTGTTAAGGGTTCAATATAAATCTTCATGTCCGGTTTCATAATTAGACTCTTAACGCTATATTCATGTCGTATAACAATACACAGTTTTAGATTAAGAATGTAATAAAGGTTGGTTTTAAAAAGATGTTTATTTTTTTAAACTTTTTTTTATGATTCTGAGTGGATCGAGGAATGTATCGGTTTTAGAATGATGTTTATTTATTTTTTCTGTGTACACAATTTTTGGCAGCAGTTTTGCTCCGATTTGCAATAATAACACTTTCTCTGAAAGAAAACATACTGGGGAGGTCCGGGAAAACTGAAAGAGACATAGGAGACAAACGGAAATATAGGTACAATATTAAACAAATACATAATTTGTAATTATTTTACCATAATACAACATATATAATGTTGACAAAGCAATCCTATCAACTGAACTCCTCATAAAGTAATTAGTTATTACCTAAAAAAGTAACTTTTAAATTTCTAGCTGGTTAATGTCCATCATTATGGTAATTGTGATGTAAAAATAAAGGTACAATTTTTGACGTTTTAAATGCCATACTGCGTTGAATAAATAACAAACACTGAGTTATTAATGGCTTTAATGGTAAATGCTATTAGATATTAAGTTTAACAATAACACGTTTCTTTCTTAGGAAAAGAAAAAAGAATACTTTGTAATGATTTTCCCCAATAATTTTCATAATCGTAAGTTACAACACCGGGGAAATAATTTGAGTTTTATAAATTGCTCAGTTTCTGGTATTCCTGTTTGAATATGATTGGACTCGAATATTATAATGAACGTAATAAATGCAGTAATTCTAAATCTTGAACAAAATAAATCAATTTATAATTTTTAATGAGTTATGTTATTAGCGTTTCTAGAATTAATTTCAAAAAATTTCAATTATCATGATTTATGAATGTTATGAATTATGACTATTAAGCTTGTAGTTTATAACAAATTATCGTTTTTTTATTATTTATAGGTGTTTTCGACTTTGAAGAAAAAACTTGGACCATGTGGTGTAATGATCCACTCAGAAACCAACCTCTGTTGCAGTTACCACTAACATTTAAGGACCTAATTTATCCAACATTGGATGAACTCATAATCAACAACATTAAAGATGTTCAACCAGTTGTACTGAACGATAAAGAAATAAAATAAAATTAAACATTGTAAGATATCATATGATTTCGACGAAAATCTTGTTTAGATATATAGGTTATAATATTGCTAAATTATTATTATTATATTATGAAATATGGGAATATTGTTTTTTTCCATTGAGCATATATTATTAACGAACTCGGTAATATCTTAGTGTATTATTATTTTCAAGTTTAATGTAGTAAATATTAATTAATATAATAAGACGTACAAAACAATTTAATTAATTTCAAGTAAAGTTCAAAATATAAATTTAAATTAAGATACTGCCTGCATTGATTTTATTATTTTCCAATTAATATATTAAGTAATGGTTGAGTTATTCTTTACACGTTTTAATCCGATATATAATGAAAAAAGTCGTGAAAACTATAATTGTTTGTAAATAATTTATAGAGAAGTATAGCAATTTATTTGCAACCCTGATAAAAATGGTGGACTAGTAGTTATTACATTCGTTAATAACACCACTGTTTATCAATACGTTTATGTAATGTTCGTATATGGTTGTAATTATTAATTTGTAATCTATGTTATTTTCCATCGTTTATAATTGTTTTAATGAATATAGTATATAAGATTCGGTGCGTAGCGAATTACTTATATTATTATGATGTATAACTCCGCAATTTAGATTGGAGTGCAGCGAGGGATCTATTGGTTTTACTATGTGTATTTTGGATTTTCTTTTTTTTTAAGTGTAGCACCTTTTTCAAAATGAAATTTTATCTACTTTTTGCATAAGATAACTAATGTTTTGCTCCTCCAAGGGATTTCGACAGAATAATTTGTTTTTTCTATGGGTGGTTACATTTTAAAAATATCTGAGCTTTTTTTTATCTATTTTTAGAATTTTTTTTTTAATTAACAGCTATTTTTTACGTATGAGGTTTTGTTATTTTTGGGTCATCAATGATATCGCTTGTTGTTTTATCTTATGTATACAATTACGTAATTCTAATACGTGCTTTATTATATGATCACATATATTTAATTAAATATCAAAGGAATTATCTTCAAAGTATTAGTATGCTTAAAACATTATTTTATATATATGTATGGATGACAACCTTTACACTCTTATTGTTAAGCCTTCTTTATCATTTACAAATTTCCTCGTGATAATTATGTATCTATGTGGCTATGTACTGTATATACTTACGTTGAAGGAATCGTCAAACGATTTATTAAGCGTTATATTACCTCTAATTTCATAGGTGTTAACAGATACTTTATACATACACAAGTTAGCATCAATTAAATTTCCTTCCAATGGTTTACAGTTAATAATTGATCCTTGTATTTTCCCTAAAATCGTTTACTCTATAAATTTAAAGCAAAAAAATCGATTAATCTTTGTATATGAAATTAATAATTTTGTAAACTACTATAATATAATTACTTATAACCGAAAGATTTGGTAAGAATCCGTTTAGTGTACTCTTCGATATTATACATGGTACGAATATTAACGTAAACAGTTATGGTTAAAAATAAAAATTACGTAAAAAACCCAAGGAATTCAAATTTCTAATAGTAATTGACATTTTAGTTAAATATTTTGAACATTTTATCACATCTAGATAATGTAAATATAAATTTTTATCGAAATTTCAAGTTTTTACAAATATTTTTAACTGAAGTTCTACTAAAAAACAAAATTGATTACCTAATATAAAATATTTATTTTTGTAAACTACCCCGTTCATTCTTCGCTTTTTTTTTCAGTTTTCTAATTATAAAAAAAAAATAAAAGGAAAATCAAAAAATGACTTGCTTGGTCACCAACTAGATTAAAAATTCAACAAAAATATGTCACCTTTTTGTTTTTCTAATGGAGCAATAATTCTACTAGAAAACATAAATTATGCATTTAAAATATTAGAATCGTTACGCCGTAAATTTGGCAGATTTCGTTTTACGTTTTTTCCGATTATTCCTCATTAGTTTTTAAAATTACAAAGAAACAAGACTTAAAATGCTACTAAAAAGATATCTTAGCGTTTAACTATTGGAATAATGAAAAAACTAAGTTTGCAAAAATTAAAAATACTGAAATCGGTTACGATGTAGCGCTTTAAATATTTGCCGTTTTACCTATAATTTCTTTTTCCATTTTTTTAATTTAGTTTGAAAAACCTTTGGATAATAAAAGAACTACATCCATCGCACCAACTAAATAGAATTCCTTACGAAGAAAATTCCTGGTGTTTATCGCTTTCTTTTCAAAATGTTTTCACACACAGAAAAATAAAAAAAGAAGCTAAGCGGGTGCAGCCGCTGTTGTAGATTAGGTAAATAAAAATTATACTACAAAGTTGCAATGGCGTTTCTTTAAAATTGCGTATTAATTTTCAAAGACAGAAAAATATTTTTCTTTTCGTTCGCATTCACATTTACCAAATATGCCAACAGTTGTGTTTGGATTTTAAACTATACAAATTTAAACAACTGCAATTGAGTATCATTGCTATTTATTTAGGTAGATTGAAACTCATTTTAAATTATGTTTAACGAATAGGCGTTGTGTTACATACTATACCTAGCTACCGTATATATAATGTCTGATTTTTATCATTTAATCATTTAGTTATTGCTACACCGTCGACCGCATGCATATCAACGTAAATCAATTATCAAACGTAAGAAATTTATTCGCATATGTGTTTTGCAATTTTAGTTTTAACACCGATAATACTTTAAATATGCTTACACATTGTGTATGCAAATGCAAATATTGAAAACATTCAATAACATTGCGCAGGATAATGCAATTTTAGTTTGGTTTCTTTGGTTATTTTTTACTTGGCAGTAATTTATACTGTATCACCTAAACGTAATATTGATTTTTTTTTTTCGAATGCAGATGAGTTTCTATTTTTTATAACAAATTACTTTTTTTAAGAATTTTTTTGATAAACCAAATTTTTTCAAATTCACCCGAGTTCCTGTGATTGAAATTTATTCTATATTTTTCGCTTATATATATAAGATTTTTGCGTTTACATAGACATTATGCAGATTCAATAGNTAATTTAAAAACTTAGTATTATAAATACTAGTTTTATTATTATTTGTCAGATAATTCCAAATTATGGATATTATTACACATTTTCCCAACCATTAAATGGTCGTAAATATACGATTTCGTACGTTCAGAATTCTCAAATACACAAAATTCCTTTTATCTACATATACAAGTATGAAAAAATAAATTAAAAAGTAAAAGATGTATTTTTCTTTCAAAAATATTGGTTAAATGTTCATATCAGAAAAAATTTTAAGGAGAACTTTTTCTAATAATTTGATATATTATAAGAAAATATAAAATTTGATTAATACTCAAAAAAAAAAAATAAAAATATGGGGTATATGTAAGTAGTATTCTATATTTTGGATTTGTTATTAAATTGAAAATCAGTTTATAAGTATAAGTTACGCATCAGGTGCCATATATTTTTTTTTTTTAGTATTAACCAAATTTTATATTGTCTTAATTATTATCAAATTATTGGAAATGGTTCACTTAAATGATTTTTAGTACTATGAGTATTTAACCAATATCTATGAAAGTAAAATACATATTTAATTTTTAATGCATTTTTTAATCAAGCTTTTAGAATTATCAAGAATTATCTGTTTACCACTCGATGTATAGGTTTTGACATAACTGATGAAAATCTCTTCCCTGATTATAACTAATTCAATAAAAATCATAATAAATCAATAAAATTGTTATGCAGTTGTTTTTTTATTGAGTACTTTTATTAATTAGTTAATTATTAGTTATTAGTTAAGGTAATGGTTATAACGATTAACATCTTCATTTTATTGTCTACTATTAATATTATTAATATTATTAATACCTATTTGTTAATCATTTTGTTATCGTAATATAATAAATTATGTTCATAAGAAAAAGTATTTTGCTTACACACCGCAAAAGAAAAAAAAGAGAAAACCCTAATTTCTCAATTAAAAAAACCACGGTACTTGTACAGAATATCTTTGAAAAAGAATAATAAGCATACTGTTTTAGTGGTTTATATTTTTGATTAGGTTAGTACACGGGAAATCTGACACTACAAGACTGTTTTTAAGTACCCGTTCTCTTCAGACACGATTGCGTACATAAATCTTGAACCTTTAAAATTTTTTTTAAATTCAAAGGTCCATCCTAATAACATAAAAACCCAAATAATCGACCACCACCGAACACCTTAGCCATACTGCCATAGAAATCTACCCTTCTACATGCGAACCTATACTATATAATATTGAAACACTGTTAATAATGTTTTGTCATCTAGCAGATCTATCTTGTCTAAAATCATGCATACGCATTTTTCAGAGGCCTTGAGAAGTCTAATTGTACAGTGCCGTTAATATCCGCCTACGACGACGACGGATAGATGAGAAACACGCGTCTTCGGTACGAAAACGACAGAATAGTTATGTTTAATAATATGTTCGCCATTTTGTACGTTCTAATGACGTTTGCTAGCTTAATAGTATCGCCAACCGATTACCATGGTAAAGCACCTCCAGGTAAAGTTATTCATTTTTATTAAATATTGTTATTGTAAATATTTGTTTTTTTATAAACGTTCAATGATTTTCGGCTTATTGAAAATTCGTTAGATTTTGTATTCACCGTGTTTTGACAAAATAACTGAGAAAAAGGAAGTGAAGTACAAATTCTTGATAAAATTCGTTAAGGGTGACGGTGTATACTGTATGTTATAGTCAATTTAAAATATAAACCCACAGAGACTATGGAAAGTTTTTTTATTTGATCCTTGATTTCAATTTTGAATTTAACAATAAATGCATTTTTATTCTTTTATGATTAAATTTTAGTTTCTTATGATATTTCGAAAATAGAAACTTAATCCTTTCACTGGAAATCGTAAAAAAGTTGATTTAGTTTTTCAAAGGTGTATTTTGCCATTTTTTTATAATAAATTGGAAATGAAATTAGTAAATAATTGTCCGTATCCTAGTAAAGATTATGAAGGATCAAAACTTAAACCCCATAAACGCAATTTATTAAATTTTGTTTTGCATTCCTATATAAAACATCATATAATTTGTTAGTAAACATTATCCTATTCTTTTAATAGGCATTAGACAGTATAGTAGTATGCAAGTTTTGTCAATATTTTTGTCATTAAAATGAAAAAACCAAATGAAATTAAAGAAAAGTTACAGTCACCAATCCTCTCAGAACGATTGTAATTTGTTTTTTAGTTAAATAAATGAGTCTTGTTTAAAACATTCAGATTATGATAAAAGATTTTTAAAATAATAATTATTATCCTGATGAAGATATAAGATACATATTAATTTAGTTTTCTAGATAAAGAAAAATAAACATCAACTTTGTATGTAGTTAAACAAAAGAGATAATTTGAATCATAATACTGTATGCACCATTCATATTTGGTACACGTATATAATTTTCAAAAAGGTTGTGCGTTTGAAATAACTTCATTATTTATTTATTAAATTATATTTATGTAAATTAAATGTTTTACGTATTCCTTCCTATAAATGTATAAATTATGATTTAAGTAGACTTATTTGATTGATTTAATTATTTATTTCAGAGAACCTATTATTTATTCATCTAAATTTAGATAAAATAAAAATATAACTTTTATCTAGATTTAAATGTATCCATGTGTACCTGTTTTTTGTTTCATGCAGTCAACTTATAATATTAAAAAAGTTATAATAATAAAATAATTTTTCGTTAGAAATAGTTTATCGTTGCTTACAAGTATACATTAAATTGCCTATAATAATGGTAGCATCCGTCCACGTTACCCTAGCATATTTTTTAGGATTTTTTGAAAAATCGGATTTATAAAATGGATTCCTCGACTTTTTTTTGATTTTTAAATTTAATTTTAGTTTTTTATTTCGAATTCCCAAATACTAAAATCTAACTAAAAAGTATTTAAATCATAGCACCAAGATGTAATAATAATAATAATAATAATAATAATAATAAAAAATATTAACATAAAGATATTTAATAGAAAAAAAGTTATTACATTTTTCAAGTAAACCTGTTACACTCTGTATATAAATTATACACGTTAATCCGGTCCCACACGACTCGTAAATTGGCCGATCATTATCCGAACATTGTGTATACTTTATTTGTACTTTACACTTGATTTTCTCCAATACTTAAAACATGTCAAAACAGTTAGTGGTGAGAATGGACGGGTCATGTGGGAAAGCAAGATTAAATTTCTTATCGGCATGAGTCCCTCATGTCGGACCGACAACGACGGGAAACCGCGAGTGACTCAGCGAGCACAAAAATAATCGCCGAACTTAACGATTAAACACCTCCTACAGGACTCGCAAAGAATTGTCGCGATTTTCGATTATTATTAGCCGAGTACACGAGTCGTTATAGTGGTACTCGTTTTGCCGAATTAGAAATTTCATTCGGGGCACCCGCCTATCACGTGCCGTATAATAAATAAATATCATAGTAAAAATAACACGCTCTTTGCTTTGCTCGGAATCTAAAATTAGTTTTCCATTTAGTTACCTTGTAACTATCACTTTCGGTTTTCACAACTACGACCACATGACGTCTACATTGCATTTTGGTATACGGGGATTTCCATGTGAATACATTTATAAATAAACAGCAATAATATATAATATTTATAAACATATATATATTTATATTTATATTTATATATAAATGTATATTTCGCAAGAGACATTACATTACATTCAAAATTCAAAATTTAAAGATTAATTACCGTCGAATTTCGACTACTGAGTGACCATTAGTAATATCATTAATTGCATATCGTCCAATAATGATAAATTGATAACCTTTCACTA
>CABPRJ010001981.1:0-48986 GCA_902439185.1 Cinara cedri | reverse complement strand
CATACCTCAGACTTGATAATTGTATTTCAATTTTACAATAAGTTTTGTTTCATACCTACTGTTCAATTCAATATAAATCATAGAAATTCTTATTTGACTACTTTAAAACTCAAATATTAAATTTCTTGTAATTTCTCAAATAGAACTCAAATAGTTAAAATAAAAAATTGTTTATGTAATAAAGTTGTGATTACTTTTGGTGACCTTCAAGGTACAGTATTAGGTCCAGTTTTATTTCTTGTATATACATATAAATGGATTATTAAATCTTAACATTGATGATATAATTATCTACTATGCTGATGATACTGTCTTATTATTTAATGAGTATTCAATAGATAATCTTTATCTCAAAGCTAATGTAGGTTTATCATCAGTTAAAAATTGATTGGATAATAACTCATTAGTCTTTACAATGAAATATTGAAAAATCTTATAGTATTAACAATCTAATTTTAGACATAACATTTTTTAGATGATAATTTATCAACTAATATTAATAATAACAAGTTTTTTTTAAAAAAAATTCAATTTCATAAAATATTTAGTTATTTATAGAGCATTTAAGAGCATATCTAGTCTCTAGTTATAACATATATGAGCTTAATTCAGTTTATTATTACTTATGGTTTACCTTTCGAGGAGGTAAATACAATATACAAATAAATAAATAAAATTATACTATTAATTCCCTTTTGAAATTTATTATTTTTAATCCAAGGTTATACCCAATACCCAAATAATAATTTCTACAAAGACTATAGTTTTAACTTAAGTGCACATTACTATAAACATATTTGTTGATCTATGTTTAAGTATAAAGATACCATTGATTCTCTAGTGCAATAAGTGAGTCAATAATCATAATACAAGGTTTAAAAAGACAGAAATATGCACTGGAGTGGGCCACTGTTGCAGGTGAGTAAGAAGTTGGGAAAGTAGTAGATGGAAATTTAATATATATCTGTATACAATTATTAATCAGAGTTCATTTGATAGTGTTATTTCATCAACAATATGTATGGTATATTATGATAAAATAATTGCATAAGTATGCATTATATATTTTCTTAAAACTAAAATATCCTTAAATCCAAAAAAAAAATCTTTGAATATTATCCTATTTTACCTAACCTAACCAGCTTGGGAAATTATTTGTGGATGTTAAATTAGAGATTTGTGGTTATTACTTAAATGTTGGTGTAATGGCTTTGTTAAATGCATTAAAAAAAAAGTATTTTTAAGTTTATAAATTGTACATCATAATATCTGTACTTAAACACACTTAAAGTATTATTATTTTATTAATTATAATTTATATTACCATCATAGTTAGTGAGTATTAAATAATATATGATTATATACTATTTTAATTTGTCAAGCTCATTGAAAAAAGTAGAATAACTTTTTTCATTTTTTTTAATGATCTTGACAAATTAAAACAGTAACCAATCATATATTATTTAATACTATTGGCAGTTAAGTACAAAGTTACCTATTTAGCTACCTGATATAGATATGTATTTCCATTACATTTTATACATAATGATAGGTAAGAATAACATTTCTATTTACTTCACCTGTGATCTACAACACGTTTAGGTTTTATAGTATAGGTACCTAATTTTAATACACATAATATTTTTTTGTAACTATCATAATGTAGTGAAATTTCTAACCAGGAACTCTTTCATAATATTTATATTATTATTTACCTACCTATCTTTCCATTGTTTAACGTAATATCAATTACTTATTGCAAATTACAATTGATAATATTATATTGATAATAAATTTAATATACCTACATTGCATGTCATACTATAGGCACCTGTATTAAAATATAAGACATATAGGTGTACTGATAATTGCCTACTTAGTACTTATGAGTACCTAATTATTAATTTGAGGCAACATTTCTATAATTTCAAACCAACTAGGTTTCATTTGAAATAAAATGGCAAGTGTTTAGTAAAAAAAAAAAAATAAAGTTTTTTTATATAATACTTATGACGCCCATGTTTTTATTGGTGTCCACCCTTTGGTTCATCTACAAAATAAATTATAATTATTAGATTTTTATTGGAAATTGTAAAAAAGAACATGGTTTTGGGTGATAAAAAACAAAGACTTGTTTATTATCAGTGATAACAATTTATTTGTTAGAAAATGTATTGAGCTAAAAATCACAATTTAAAGCACAGTCTATTATCAATCATTGTTTAAATTCCAAAATTTCAGTTGTTTGGTATGAACAGTGAATGAAAAGTTCCTGTTTCTAATTCCAAGAATGAATAAATTGATAGATATTGATTAAAATTGTTGTATACATTAAAACATATTTTTATTGCATACCCTTGTGCATTCCATGTAATCCCTGGAATGAATACCTAGATAGGTACCTATATTTATTGATATTAATTTTACACTTTTTTTTTGAAGTGTTCAGATTTATTATTTTTAAATTCTCATTTGTTAGATATTTCTTATTATTATATGTACTTTGTTTTATCATAGCTGAGTGGCTGAGTATAAAAATTAAGGAATTTCAATGATTCAATATTGTGACAACCTTATAATATGTACAATATAGTTGTTTACAATATTGTTTTTAATAGTACACAATTTTAACAAGTAATTTCAAATACTACTACAACTGATATAGTAGAAGGCTATCTTTTTTCTATTTCTATGTCTATTTGGCCAATACAACTATATAAATAGACCTATTTGTCTAAAAATAATATTAATATTATTTAATTTTTAAGTAACAGTTATCTTAAATAAATACTGAAAGCCTTAGATATATTATAGATAGTAAAAAGAAAGAAGTTTATTGATTTTATTTGGAAAGACTTGTTTACAAAAATACTTTTAAAAATAACTCTTTCACATAAATAAAATTGGATATAAACTAGGTACCTATAATTGTCATTAATGTATTATTGGTAAGTACTGAAAGTCCTGAATGAATAAATAAAATAAAAATATTATTTTATATTTAATTGTGCAAACATATATGAAAACTCAGAAATGAACATTGGCAATATTTGTGTGATATTGTTTGGTATAGAAATATTTTTTTCAAACAATAGAATATTTCGAAAGTAAGATAGGCAATAAACAGACACGTTGAACAATTTCAGGATCTGGGTTGGTAACATATGTACACAATTAGACGGTAATAGAATCGGTTAAACAATTAATTTTTAGGTATTGGGTGGGCAAGTTATTAAACCATTAAAAGTACTAATCAGGAGCTTCATAGGTAACATTGTCTACAAAATTCGGAACCACTGGGCTTTCTCATCAAATATTGCTAGTGGAACATTTTTAGTTGCTGTGATAAAAATATAAATTATGATCTAAAAACAAAATTGAATGATTATTATTGTATGATATACAGAGAGTCAGGTGAACAATTAATTATTATAATACAAAGTGAGTACATTATTATTCAATTGATTTACAATGGTTGTGTTTATTAATCGCACAGTATTTTGAGATGACTGAAACATGAAAGGTAATTTAGAATTTTTCTTCAATCATTTCTGTGATGACTGTTGATTTAAACTATTTGATGCCAAACTAATTAGACTATTTTTCCTTCATCAACACTACACTGATACCAATTTATAGAAATTCAAAGAAACACAATTTATGTACAAAATAATACATGATACCTACCCACTAGTGATTACAGTTAGCATACATGATCAAATCTTTAAAAAGCACGATGGTTTTAATTAGTTGTAAATTAAGTTGTAGTTTGGAGTACAAATTTTGTCAGCATTCAAAATATGAACAATATTGTCTTCTAGAATTGCATGATGCCTGAAAGTAACCACTTGATTTCCTATATGAAAAAAAGTTTAAAATAAATTATTCTATTTGATTTAATTTGTTTGAATATCAATGAATTATATAGTATCATTTAAAATAATAATTTAAAACTATTAATCAAATACATATTGGATGAAACTCTGAGTACGCTCATATTACAAATCAATGTAATTTATTAATACTTAAAACAAAAATAGTGTAAGTAACCCTGATGTTTATATTTTGGGGAATGATAATAAATAATATTTGTTTTTTATAATAATTATTTTAATTTACATTGTTACATTTGACCTTTTATGTTACGAAGGATAACTTTTGTTTGTGAATTGGTATTAAGTATTTAATATAAACTATAAATCTATTATACTAATATGATGTATTTATTATTATTTTTTTTTCAGGATTTTTGCTGATGCCAAAACGCATTTATCAAAACACAGATATGTACATAAACAAATAAGTTTCACAATATATAGAAAATTTAAAAAATAAATAATTGAGACCAGTATAATGTCCAGTACTATAAGAATAATATCTCTGTTCTTATTGTTTACTCTTGATTTATCAAATTAATAAAGTAAAACATAATTATTATCCATTTTATTTTAATGACTGCTCGACCAACTTCATGATGTTCTTGTGAATATGTTGCAAAGAATAATTGTAACTTAAAACTCATTTAAACAATTTAATTTTTTCGGTAAAATAATTATAAATATGGTAACAATTAATGCTTTTATATTTTTACCTTATAATTTGTTTAGTAGACAATGTTTAATATTTTATCAGTTAAAATTATTTAAAACAGTAAAAGATGCCTAAAAATCCTCCCTTTAACAGTTCTAACTTTATTAAATAAAATTTGTTAACAGTGAAAAAATGATTATGTACACAAACTAATTGTTTCACAGTGTGTACAATTTGATTTCATATCAAATTACTTGATGTTTATCATTCTTATAGTGTTAGATACAGTGGCGAATCCAGGATTTTAGTACTGTGAATCTGCCTCACTTACGAGAGGCCATAAGTCATAACTAATTTTTTAGTAAAATTTAAAACTTATTTACAAACTTTGGTGTTGTTAATTAATTCAAATTTAATTTTTTTTTTATTTGTTGCATTCAAATTGATATTCACTTAACAAACTTGCCTGGAATATTTAAATCATTTTGAGTATTTTAGATTTTGAGAAGAGATTGTTCATATTTATTATTATATTTGTATACATATAGTTGCAGTATATTAAATTTATCAGAGTTTTTAATAACTGCTTTCATTTTCATAGTAAAAGGTAGTTATAAATTCTAATCCAATACAAAAATAATTCATATATAAAAAAATAAAAAATAAAAGTAAGTATAGTATTACAATAATTTTCTATGTTTTTTTATTAATACAAATCTACTTATTACTTTATTCAAATTTATTGTTTAAGCTTTGTTGCTTTCTATGCTTAATATTGCCTAATTTGATAGCCAGTTTTCAGTCATTGTTGAGCGAAGGTATGTCTTGAGAAGTTTAAGCCTGCTTAAAATTTTTGGCCAGACACATTTTCTTCAAAAACATAATCATTATTGTTTAGCCGAGATACTCCTACCAATGGGCGGTTAGCATCAACAACTACATCGTCGGAGAACAGACGAATATTTTGGGATGGTTGGGGATTATGAGCTAGACGACCACACTTATAAATTACGTTAAACAAGTTAGTTAATAGGGACGTGCGGCAAGGCCCGCACGTTATTATATTTAAATATACAAAACAGAAATAAGCTGGTACAGAGTTGACTAAAGTTAGATTTGCGCGCAATACATATATACAAATGAAAATAGTAACAAAAGGAAAATAATAATAGTGTAATCGGAAACTTGATCACACGGGTATACATAAACAAATGGTTTGCTAACTTATAAATTGATACAAAAAAACATATTATACAAGGCTATTACGAATCACGACCAGACGTTATCGGCGGCGATCCAATGTGGTTTGGCAGATAAGCTGATAATAGTGTTGTTAGTATTAATAATACACACACATATCAATCATCAACATTTTTCAGATTTTCTCATCACCTCAAGTTTGAAAACTATATGGTACTGCAAATGGCGCGTTTTTTCCAAGTGTTGCCCTTTCTTAGCCTATTCCACTTATTTAATAATTTTTATACACCTTCCACAGTTTTTTGAAGAAACGCATTTTTTGGTTAAGTGTATTCATTTTTTTTTTTGTATAATTAATAAAATATTATATTTTGAATTTCGAGTAAACTGATGATGAATTTTTTTCAAGTAATATGTTTTTTTGTATTTGGTAAGGAACTAGGAAATTAATTAATTACATTTATTAGGATTTTAAACATGTAAATTCTAAGAAGTAAGTATAGTTTCCAATTTTAGTTATTTTAACTTTCCAACTTCCCACCTACAATGGTAGTTGCACCCCTCCCCGTTATCTTTTTTTTTATGAATAGGTAATATGCATATTTACAAAAGAAAAAAAAACTACTCATTTTTTTTAAGAAACGAGAAATGGGAACGAATTCCTTTTTAAAAAGAACTTTCTTAACATTGACCATCTATAATAAAGAATATGTAATTACAAATAATAATAATAAACATGGTTGAAAATACATTAAAATCTTTAAATTATTTAAACACAGAATGATATTCGAAAAGTCCAATTTAGTACATACAATCAGTAGCGTATATAGGAAATATTTTCACTATAAGCCAATCTTCCACCAACAAAGTTACTTTTAGGGAGCTAGGTAGTTTTGATTTTAATATTAATAATACAAATAGAGGAATTATAATTTTAAATACATATTTATTATTAAATTATATAATAAATTTAGCATTTTTTTTATACATTAAATAGGCTTAAAATGTTTTTGAGGAATCCATATGGAAACATTTAACTAATTCATTATTTAAATATTATGTGAAATACATTTTTTTTTTTTTCAATACAAATATTAACAATTCCTTTAATATTTAGAGTTATGTTATGATGAATCGTTATCAACGCAAGGCTCGGCAATCTAACATTTAATAAACTTATTCTAAAATTTTAAAAGTTGATAGAATAAATTTGTCTATGATAAGTGTACTGACAATTCTTGGCATCAATTTTGTAATACTCAGGTTATTAGCTACATTAATTACAGATTTAAATACTTCTTTAAATTCTCTCTTGACATTTGATCTTATCTCACTGATGACTGATTGAACAACTACACTTTAAACACACAGGTGTAAGCAATATGCATAAAATCTTTTTATTGAATCTGAAATTTCACTAGAGACCCTCCCTATATACGCCACTGCTTACAATATAAAACTTACTTCACCAGTATAGACCATATTAGTAATGACGTCACGGAGCGTGGGAGCATAGTAGTGATCATGATAACTGTTCCAAACCATAGATATATAAACAAAATATTATATCTGTGTTTCAAATCCAAATAAAATCTATTACTTTTATTATTCTATTAATTATCTATTAAATTACGGTTCAGTCCATAGTAAATAGATGAACGTGAAATTATAATTTTTAAAATTCATTTTTGTTGTGTTTAAGTTAAATTCTTAACTTTATAGTATTACAATTTTTTAGATTCCGAGCGTAGCAAGGGAGCTATTGATTTTACTAAAATGTTTATTATTTTTTTTTTCTTCATCTAGTCTGAAGACACGTTTTTTAATAGTAAACTTGCTCCGATTTTTACGTAAAGCAACTTTTCTGAAAATTCAAGTTGTTTTTAAAATAAAAGCACTTAAGTGAGAAAAAACGTAGGAAAACGTACAATTTTACGATTTCATTATGTTATAAAAACACGGATGACGTTTTCTACTAGAAAAAAAATGATTTAATCGAAAAATTACAACACATTTTTTTTGTTGCCTTTTTTATTTAGATTCTTACGGTATGATGATCAAAACTCTTGAGCCACTTTTGAGCATTTAAGAAATTTTAATTTTTGGGAGTTCTTTTCCTGTTATCGGTTTTAAATACACGTAGAAAATTGAAACTTGGTTATAATACTTATATTGGACTTACCTAGACGTGGTAAAATTTCCAAAATCATTAGACGACTTTTTTTTTTTTTTAATAAGCGTTTTGAAATCAAATTTAAACGAAAATCGGAAAAAAAAAATTATGACAATTCAAATTATGTATTACCGAACTGCGCTCGTAATCGTCTTTCGTCACTCAATGGTTTTTCGTTGCTTACAGATATAAACCAAAGAACCTTATTTATCCTACTTTCCCAACTTTTTATCTACAACAGTGGCCGCCCCCATCCACAGTATCAGCACTTTTTATAAATCTGAATATCTAATATCTGATGCGATAAGAAAAATTGGAATAAAAAAAAACACAACATTTATGTGCAATATTTTTGTATGAATATAATAAAAAGATATTAAAAAAGAGCTGATACCGGGGATGGAATTTTTTTTGGTAAAAACGTAACAAAAAACGTCTTTTGTCGTTTTTCAATTGCAGAATAATATATCGAAAAGTTGTTTTTAGATAGAAAAAATATTTTAAAAAAACCTAGTAAAATCAATAGATTCTTCACTATGTTTAGAATCTAAAACTTTTAATTTGTCAACATTATTTTAAATTAAAAAGGTTAAAGAATTTACAAATTTTTCTGTTGTATTTTGTAAATTATGTAAGTAATTCTAATTTAATATTTCCTAAATTGATTATTATGCGTGTGTAATCATGTGGATTAAATACATTATTTATGTTATGTATCTATAGTATTTACACTCACATCACAAATAACAGTAAGGAGTAACATTACACACAAAAACAGGTCGCGATGCTCCCAACATCATCTATATTATTACAGAAATAGAATGATTTTTAAAACTTATATAAAATAGACTTCCTAGTGCATATCCGTCACGAATTGTATAATTATTTCCGTGCATACTAAATGTTCGGCGTCGTAGTTGTAATCAAACTTTAAAATAATATTACAATGCACAGTATTATCATGGTAGTTTATAACATAATATATTTTATACGGTACCTATTCAGCATTCAATGAATATTTTTAAAAAACAACGCGATTTCAAATTCAAAATATATTATGTTATCATTTTACAAGGATTCGCAGTATTTCAAATACATAATATTTGTATTATACGCGTATAAAGTATTTTATTTTATTTTCACGTAACATATGAAATGTGTACGCGAAAAATAAATCGTTTTTCCTCGTTGAGAATGATGGTCGAGAATTTTGTACTTTTACAGTATTTATAACTTTATAAGCACAATTTTAAAAGTATTTGGCTGTTCGGGTAAGTAGGTCCGAATACCAATACCTATGATGTATAATTTGTGCGTTCTACGACTACAAATATGTGTAGGTATAATATACTATATAGGTACCGAAATATAAAAAAATATTTAAAAAAAAAAAAAAACTATTATAAAAATACACATCATCGTCTATTCCCAAAAACACTAATTTCGTAACGGGTAGTATGTGGAGCGCGCCCGCGTCACGCTACAGATAATTCGAGACGTATATTTTTTTTTTCCTCGTCTTATAACAAAAATAGTTTATATTAAAATCTCATGCCAACTCTACGCGCGCAGACAATTTCAGCTGTGGCGGCGGCCAATAATAATTATAATTGTCACTGTGCGCGTGACGCGATTTAGCCGCCGGACACTGGAATTCGATCGCACGACAGCTGCCACAGTAGCTAGTCACTATATTATGTTATAACGTTACATTATAGTCTTCGATTATTTTTCGCGGGACGCGGGATTGACGGAGCCGCGATCGTCTTGAATGTTTTAAAAACCGTGATTTTTATTATTACTTTGTTTTTTTTTTTTCGTTTTCACTCGCTTTCGTACACTCGATTAGTGCATATTATTATTAACATTATTATTGATACACTATGGCGGGCACGTTATCGTCGTACGATCGTAACCGGACGTTGCACGGCGGTGCAGCGGACGAAATCGTACGAGTCGGTGATCGCCAACATCATTACCGATATTACGCCACCCAGAAAAGACCGCGCAGGTATTCGTCGTTTTCCATCATGAATTGGTTCCGGAGAAGTAAGCGGTACGACGACGACGACGACGATGGCGGCGGGGGCGGCAAAATCGATTCAGCCTGGTTCCGGGACGACCTTAAGCGCATCCAGCAAGCTTACCGGGAAAACGAACCGGACTACGTGGTCGTGACGCCGATCGCGCAGCGCCGGCGGAGACCGACGGCAGCGGCTACGTGGTCCAAATGGTCCGGCAGTACGACGACCGTGTACAGTTTTGCTTACGTGGACGGTATATGTCATCAGGGGAATGGAGACGATGACGACCACCACCACCAACAACGCGTACCGTCGTTGGTGAACACGGTGGACGACGTGGTTGAGTACATCGATGCGGCCACGTTACCGGTGTCTCGTTGGCGGTCCGACCGTGGACAGTGCCCGTCGTCTGTCACGGGCAAGTCGCTCTGCAAAAAGTCGTCGCCTACGGTCACGACGGCGACGGGCACGATGACGGCCACCGCGAAACGGCGCTACAATAAGAAGGCCGCACCGCTACCGCCTCCTCCGGTAGCAGTGGCCGGGCCGTCGTCGTCCGCCGGAATGGCGAAAACGTCGATGCAAAGACGTACGGTGACGATGGCTAGACAAAAGTACAGAGCGCCGCAGCCTCCCATGACCACCGCTGTAATCAAGACAACGACATCCGCTGAACTGCGCCCGCCACAGCAGAAACTCGGCCGTCCTGGCGTCCCACCGCATCGCCACAGAAAGGGTCCGGCTCCAAAGCCACCCGTCGGGCAACCTGCAAAGCCGGATAGACCGGCCGCCATCGTTGAATCGGAAACTGACGACGTAGACGGCGGACGACCGCGTGGATCGAATGTCAGGCGGAAAATAACGCAGTACGAAAAGGAACGGCTCATGGAACGGGTAGACAAGATAGAGAAACATTTTTTGCGTGGGGAGAAGGTTGTTTTGACTGCGGCTGCGGTAGTCCAAGACAGTGGCAAAAAGTCTAAACCGACAACAATAACGAATATCAGTAACGGATTCACGTCGGTGGCTGCGTTATACACGGCCATGGCCGCCACCAATCTGACAGAATTAGACAAACGCGCAGCCGAGATATGTCGTCTGAACCGACTAAAAACGGCCCCGTCGTCTGAAGCAGCCAATGCCATCATGTCGTCTACTTCCAAGGCCGTTAAGACTATTGCATCTTCGGTGCCCGTGGCTACAGTTGTGGTGCCCAGACAGCCGGCGGTCATTACGTCCGATCACAAAAACGCAATCGTCACGGCGGTTATTCGAAAATCGTATCCGACGACGGTGGCCAAATTGACCACCACGACGGACGGACGCCAGCCGGTTCTTGGTGGCCGTGATGTTGCCAGTAGCGGTACACCATCGAAAGTAAACAATATAACGGTAGCTAGTGTTAAGACGGCGGTAAGCGATAAAACGGAGGCGGACGACGAAAAACAAATAGTACGGCACAAACGTTTGGCGTTCTTCCAGCAACGGTTAGTCGGTGCGCAACAAATCCATGACGGAGGTGACGGTATTAACGGCCACGCGACGGCCACCGTGAGCTCGACCAGCGACATTAAATCGTCGTTGGGAACGCAAACGACCGGATCCGTCGTCGTGTCGAAAATACCGTTGACTTCATCGAAAAGCACCGGACACGGGACCGCTGCAATCGACAAAAGCGGCAGTGAGTGCTCAACAGGTGAGGCTCCGCTTAAGGGTTACACGAATCATTTATTTAGTTTATGGAACATTACAAAATCATAATTTAGTAACGATCAAAGGCCATCTATATAGGTGTAATTATAATAATATTCAGATAAGTGCGTACAGAATAATCTGTACTTATTCTTATTAAATAATTATTGTTTAATATTTGCAAATGTTATCCTCTAGACTCTAGAGGATCTAATTTAGAGCCTAGGTTGTCCCGATATACTGTTTTCATAAAACACCTATTCTTTTCTATACTCTATAGGATAGAGTATAAACGGGCAGTGTATTCGTTTTGAAAACTTCGAAACAAAATATTGATGTGTACGTCCAAATTGAATCAGTTTTAATGTTCACTCATTATTTAAGAGCTTAAGGTGTTTTTTCATTTGTATGCAATTCGTTGTGTAGCATATCAATATATTGACTTAATTTAAGTTGGCCAAAACTAAAATTAAATACGCTATGTTTCAAATTGAAATGGGACAATATCCCCATATTATAATGTTATAATACACAGGGGTATTCACTCAACTGGAAACACTTATTATCTCGGTTGATATTAATTTTTTTCGGAATTTTTTTTTTAAAACCTAAGAAACAAATAATTGTAAAAGTTATAATTATAGTTTTTTTCGTTACCCTTATTTTTGCGAGTGAAACGACCACCTACTTTTGATTTTCCAATGGACACCTCCTATATTGGACTTCCTTAAATAGATGAAGTATTCCGTCAATCAGTCGACAAAATATTCCATTTTTAAGTTTAGGCAGTGCATTGATTATTTTGTAGCGGTACGGCGTGCAGCATTTTAATAGTGTTTCATCCGCCCCCCCCCCCTTTGGATGAAACTTAGAAGCGGAATATCTCGTCAACGGGTTGATAAAAATCCGACGTATTATTATCTGTACGAATGAAAGTGAATTCGGATGTTGTTATGCATCAATACAGGCCACGGGATCATCCGCCGTTTTGGATGTGATGATAATATACGCGTAATGGTGAGAATAATGTCACTGCTGTGTATGTCCATAACTGACCTGCGCGTCGTAAAAAAATTGTACAATAATATGTTTAATAGATGATTAGAATTATGGTTCTCCGTATGATTTTAATAGTGTGGTACATATTTTGTTTACATAAACGCGTTTTGTATTCACTAATGATCGCCTATTACTCGTCGCAGTGATTTATTGTATTTCTTGTATCTACTTATTCTACTTAATATTTTATTACACAAAAAAGTTGAGAATTGTCATTTACCTCAGGTACTCCGTGAGAAGTTCGCTAGACGTTCGACGAATCGTTACAATATGAACACCAATTTGTTTATTTAAATTTTTAAATAAACATGGATCTTCTAACACTCTGTCACCGAAACCACTGTACTGTTTAGGTACTTAATCGGCTATACATGCGTTGGGTAATAGATGAGTGACGACTTGCAAGCTATCGCTCGTAGTGTGATGAGCCGTTCCCCAACGTTGTATAGCCGATTGTGCGATCGTAATGTGTGCAGAAATGAACAGGTCTATGTGTACAAGAATGAAAAAACACGTCTAAGTATACGGTAATAGACAGAAGTGACAATTAGTACAACAACCAGGTAGTAGAAAGTATGAAATAAACAAATACAACAGTCAACAGTCCGCCTACGGTACTGCAACTGCTGTATAAGTTTGGAAAGAAAGTATGGTTGGAGTGAGTGAGCAAAAAGGGAGTAGGTAATTCTGATGGGCGAACCCAAAGAAGTCGGAATGTGTATTGTGAACTACGCCATGTTAAACTGAGAAAAACTATGGAAGCTGTTTACTATGAATAGAAATATAGAATGGTAATATTAAAAAAATGGGACTGGTACTGATCGAATGGAATGGTTTGTAAACTGGCGTGCGTGGCACTGTTATGACTATCACGGTTCTCTTTCTTAACGATTACCACTCGACGGCAGCAGTAACTTCAAGAACTTGTGTGGGTGACACGCGTGATTAATATTGTAAATTAAGTGGCAACATTGTTTAATAAATATCATTAATGATGGAACTGGTGATTGTGCATTTGTACCTACTACGCCATTTTTATTATTTATTATACAAATATTAAATATTCAATGTATTCGTTATGTACTAGTTTCATTTAATAATATTTATGTAATATTGTACCTATATTTCCGTTCTCCCAGTTTTCTACCAGAAAAAAATGATTTAATCAAAAAATTACAAGACACCTTTTTTGTTGCCTTTCTGATTTACTTTCTTACATTATCACTGCCAAAACTTTTGAGCTTTTAAACAATTTTAATTTTTGGTAGATTTTTTGCTGTAATTCGGTTATAAATACACGTAGAGACTTGAAACTTGGTAATAATACTAATATTGGACTTGCCTAGACGTGGTAAAATTTCTAAAATCATTGGCCTATTATTATTTTTTAATAAGCATTTTGAAATCATATCCAAACGAAAATCGCAAAAAAAATTACGAAAATTCAAATTATGTATTACCGAACTGCTCTCAGAATCGTTTTTCGTCAAACTATGGTTTATCGTTGCTTACAGATATAAATAAAATAACCTTATGTATCCTATCTCCCAACTTCTCGCTTATAACAGTGGATACTCCCATCCCTAGTATCAGTTCTTTTTTAAATTTAAATATTTATTTATTATAATTATTTTACATTAATTTTTTACTATTGTTATTATTGTTTATATTGGTATTTTTCGTTTGAATTCATTTTCTTCAATAGAGTTATATTATTCTTAATATTTTAATAAAATTCGATACTAGTTGTAACCAAAATTAATTTTACACACCATTATTAGACCTCGTACAGTATTTTTATTCATCGTTTTTCATAAGCAAAAAAGTTATTTATACTAGAGCAGAAGTTCCTAGCAAACAAAAGATATACTACTAAATTAATTGTAGATTTGATGCTAACATATCTTTTCCTTTGAAATGATAGAATAGCTGCACCCATTTTTCTTCACTTATAAATTTTTTTCTTGGTTTTTATTTTTTCTTCTTCTTTCCAAACTTTAACTTTAAATAACCAAAATTCTTTAGATAACACAACTTCATCAAAAAGCTGATCTTAATCATAATTTTATTTTTAAATTCTGAGTTGAGTGAAGAATCTTATGGATTTATAAAGATGTTTATTTTTAGTTTTATTTTTTTATTTTTCTGTGCGCAACTTTTCTACCAGAAAACTTGCTCAGATTTTTAAATGTAGCACCTTTTCTGAAAGGAAATCGGGGTAGAAAAGTTGCTTAGGGAGGTTAAACGGAAAAATATAAGAAATGTAGGTATTAGTTAAAATATATTACGGCCTTCTTTTTTTTATTCACAATTTTTCTACCAGCAATATTGCTCCAACTTTTAATGATAGCACTGTTTCTAAAAGGAAATTTCACTACGAAGGTACTTTAAAGAGGACATTTTTCGATATTCCTCTATAGATTTCTTAGCAAATGTGAAAAGCCGGGAAAATCGGGAAAAGCATAGAAAAACTGGGAAAATTGGTACAACATTAAACAAATTTTATTAACAAAATATTATATATTTTAGGCTTTATAGCCTGCATATACTGTTGACAAAGCATCACTATCAACTGAACTCCGCTCATAATCGTTTTTCATAAGCAATGGTTTATCGTTGCTTACAGATATACATTAAATTACCTATAGCAGTGGCTGCACTCATTCTTATCATAATAGGATGTCTTTTTAGACTCTTGCTTATAATTTCTGAAGCTTTTAAAAATGTTCCCATTTAATTTAATTTTCATCCACCCAAGGAGATTTAGATGCATCACTAAAACTATTTTCCCACAGTCGGATATGTACATCTTTCGTAAAATAGTTTAAAGTCTTCTTCTATTTTTAAAATACTGAATTCCTCGTTAGTTAAAGTGTTCAAGGTCTTCTTTTCACCTAATGTGACAAATTTAGCATCCTTTCTTTCCATGATATTATTTTGCAATTTCATTAGAATATTTGCTACATCCGTTGAAATTGAATTGTTTTTTCCATAGCTTGAATAGAATTATTGAAAAAAACAAGTTGACCATGAATAAACCATAGTCAATTTTTTCTCGCTTATCATTAAAAATTGTTTAGAAGGTTTGGCATTTTTTATACGGTTATAAAGACAGAAAGACAGATAAACCTGAAATTATGCCGATTAGATTTAGTCATTTAGATAAAATATTAAGATAATCATATAATGATACAGTGTAAATATTATTACATGTTTTATTATTAAATAATACAGTATTAAAGTTATTTTCTCTTAGTCGGGATGAACTGAGACAAACTTAACGACCGACCGGGATACCAGGACATGTCGTTAAAACTGGGACTGTCCCGGTCAAACCCGTACAAATGGCAAGCCTAAGTACAAGTGAACAATTAGTTTTGTGTATTTGCTATGTTTTTCATAATAAAGTGCAAGAAGTTTTTCTAAAATTAGTTATTGTTGAAAATACACCTGGATCTGGTTACAATTTGTCCAAAGTAATACTACTCCAATTAGATAATTTCAATCTTAATAAATATATTTGCGTGATCAAGAATACGACGGCGGGGCTAACATGTCCAGAAAATATTTAGGCGTACAAGTTTAAATACTAAAAATCAGCATCTTGCTTTATATACACATTACTTAAATGTAAGTATACCAAATGCGTATTCTGCATCTGAATTTTATCCAAATACTAAGAAATTGCTAATAATTATTTGCGTTGTATCAGTTACCACTAGCACCGATAAAGAATATTTTCGCCATTTTGACGAATAAAAATGTATTTAAGATCAACAATATGAGAAGACAGAATTATTGGCCTTATACTCCTTAATACTCATAGGGATATTAAAATTACTCCAGAGGAAGTTATTGAAGAATTTAGTAAAAAACACTCAAGAACATTATAGTTACAGTTTTATGTAAGAAATGTATGTAATTTTTAAGTTAATATTTGAAAAAAAAAGTTGGGATTAACAAATTAAATATATAATAGAGAGCTATAATCAATTTTTTTTTCTGAGAACATTGATAATATTTTGAATACAAATTGAACAATTTAAAAAAAACGTGTAAATCTTAAATCACAATTACGAACAAACAAAACAAATTAAACGAATACATTTTAAAAATGTTCTATGATAAAAATATGCATTATTTATAAAAAATTTAAATTATTATTTCTGTTTTTTAAAATTATTTGTAAGCATATAAATTATTTAAGTGTAAGCATGCACTTATGTATGCCGGATCATTGTCAAAATTAACACAATACATTTTCCAATAAATTTTCATTGATTAAAAATGCAAACACCTATACACAATTGTATACAATTATATTTTTAAGCTCTTGTTATTGATGCATTTGTTTATTGAAATGTAATATATGTTGTGTGGTGTTCCTATTATATTATTTATTTCTTTAAAATAAATTAACAGTTAAGTGAAAATGAATTCAGTGTTTTCTCGTACAAAATATTCTAAGAAAACTGTAGATATCTATATAAGACATTGCTAGTTGCAACCATATGGTCCAACTCAATTCTCATAAATGAAATTGTTGACTGTTATGTAGAAATTATAAAATTTAAAATCTTTAACTAAAAATTTAACTGCAACTTGCAATAAAGATAAAACAACTAATGGCAATGCTCTTCATTTTAAAATAATAATATGTACACAATTTGTTTTCTTTTTATTTATTTCTTATCAAACGTTATCGTTTTTTGAAAGATCTGACCTTATCTCTTTATTATGGCCAACTGCAATATTTTTTGGCTTAATTTTGGTCGTATTCGCTCATCAAATATAGTAGTCCACAAAAAGAATTCAAAACTTACTGTCAACTTTAATAGTACTTATCTTTGGCATACTAATAAAATCGGAAAAAAGTGAATTCCAATGAAAGAAAGAATTCAAATTACAGGTAATACTATTAGATAATCTATTAATTTATAAATAATTGTCGTATACGATTATTGGCTTATCGTCTATTTTCTTTTATGCATCCAGTTTAATATTGTGTGAAATATTATAATCTCTCCTAATATTATGCACATTTTTTTTTTCAATTAAGTGAATTTTTTTTGATTTCATCCCAAAACTATTGACATCAAAGGACATCTAATATTTAATTGATTAATGACTGATACACCAATTGCTAACTTTCCTGAAAGAGAATAGATAGTGTTTATTCTGCTAACACTGCTTAAATTTAAATTCCTTACATAATTCGAAGTTATTTAATTTAAAGATCTACGGCAAAAGAAATATTTGTATTAATTTTCTTTACTTTTTTAGATTCTGAGAGGAGCGAGGAATACATTGGTTTTACTATAATGTTTACTTTTTATTATATTTTTTGAGAACAATTTGTCAATCAAAAATTTTGTTCAGATTTTCAAGTGTAGCACTTTTTCTGAAAACAAATCTGACTGGGGTGGTATTTATGAGGTTATTGTTTGATTTTTTTCTTCTTCTTTTCCATTCAACTGTCCATTAAGGACCATTGCTACCTTCAAGAAATATCTTCATTTTCCTCTATCCTAGGTTAACTCAAAAGTCATATCCTGTTCTATCACTTTCAAGTTCTTGGTAGTTACATAGATCTACCGGATCCTGAGCCTTCTCAAGGGTCTTGTTCTATTAATTTTTCTTTCGGGTATTTTTTAATAAGTTGACTATCTGCCCACCAAATGCATCTAAATCCCTCTAACTATTTATTCCTAATAAACGCTACAATACTTGGTCTCTTATACAGTTTCAGTAATTTTTTATTTCTTTTTCTCTCATAGGAATTCGTTTCTTGGTTGAGATGTGGTCAATATATGTTCCGGAATCCGTAGTATTTTTCGTTCAAGTATAAATAACTTTCATCACCTTTTGTTAGTGACCATATCTTGCTTGCTATTACTATTGACATTTGACCCAGATAACAGAGGTAAATGCGTACCTTAAGAGAGAGAAATTCATGAGCGTAATTTCGATTTTAGTAATTGAATTATACAGTAATAGCGCTTGTTTTCACTCTTAATTTATTTATCCACTTCGTGTTACATAGTATTCTTGTTATTGATGTTAAACCAAATAATTAAAGATGTTCACTGTCTAATTTCATATTACCAATCACTAGATCGTTTATGATTAGATTGCTCCAATATGTAATTAGTTTTATTTTCATTTATACACAGTCCCACTGACACGCATGCTTTAAGTAGTTTCTCGGTTGTTTGTATGACTTCCGCTTTAATCTCTCCTATAACTAAAATGTCATCGGCGTATGCCAATATCACCAATTCTCTTCTTTTTTCCATTTTTCGTTGCTCATTTGTATCTCTTACCACTTTTTCAAATGTTGAATTAAATAATGTAGGAGACAGTGCGTATCCTTAGCGCAGATCGGACTTTACCTCAAATGGCTTCGAGTCATTCTGGATAAATCGTATTTTGTACGTATTCGTAATTGTCTTCTCGTAACACATTTTTATTTGGTTCATGTACTTCTTTGGTGTTCCGAGTAGTTTTAATCCTTACCATAGTTAATTTCTGTTTGTGTTGTCATAAGCATAAAATACTTCTATAATTACCTACTTTTGCCGGGTTTCCTTTCTTAAATATATTATATTATATGGCGAATTATAATAATATTCCATTCTTCTGGATACATTTTGTTCTCTACATACATTAGTATTCTAATTACATCTGTTAATTTCTTCCCAGTAGTGTAGTCAAGTGTATACGCGAGTATATGGCGTATACACATTTCTTTGTTTTTTAACAATGCGTATTTTCAACAGGGCTCGGAACTAAATACCCTTAAAAAATACTAAAAAAGTACAAATATGTTTGAAAATATGCACTTATAAATTTTGTTTTTTTTCATAATTCATTCATAGATATGTTCACTAAAAATTTCTTTTAATATAAACTTTTCTAAAAATAATTTCCGAAAAAAAGCTTTATACGAATGTTCTGAGAATAAAAACTTTTTGGAGTATTACAATATAGTGACTAACTGTTGAACTCCAGTGTTCTTGTTCTTTTAATTTTTCCTGATAACTGCTTGTTTATGTTTTTTAGTATTAATGTGCTGAGTCACAACACATTTTTTGTCACTGTTTACCTTCATCTCATATAAGTAACTTACAAAAAAGAAATAGTTCTATTGGTTTTAAATATATCCATACTGTACTCTAACACGAAACTTTGCAAATGATTTTTCGCGGATTGTTTAATTTTCGGTATATTATTCGTCAATGAAATAAAAAGAATATAATCAAAACGAGATAAGAACAACACTAACGCGCGAACGTTTTAGCAATTCCTAATAAATGTGAAACATCGGGGGAAAACGAGAAAATTTACGAAATTTATTATTTTTAAATTTTAAATATTACGGCCTTTAAATCATGTATAAGCAAATTCCGATGAGAATAATTTTTCATTAATAATGATTAATCTTTGTGTATAGACATACATTAGATTTCTCTTCTACCTTCCCAACTTCTCATCTACAACAAAGACGGTTCGAACGAAATATATGTCGGCTAAAAGGGTTACCGGCAAAACCTTGTACGGTAAACTCTTGAATTAGTAAAATGTATTAGTCATTTTATAAGAAGTAAATATTAGGCAACTTATGTGATAGATAAATCCTTGTCATGTCAACGTCAGAACATTCAAATATCGTCCGAATTAGTTCCTAGGTTATTACGAAGGATATCCGAATTGGTTCCTGAATAATTTTAAAAGCAATACATTTAAGTTTTGTTCAATGTTTTAGGCCGAAACCATCCTTTTTACCGAAACAATATTGTCGAAAAAATTTCGCCGGCGGACTGATTCACCACAAATAATTTGCCGCCAATTGTTTCGCTAGTAGCCTTTTTGCCAATAACATTTTCGACGAAAAATTTCGTTATTTTTACAATTTCCGTCAAACCAAAGTTTGATATTTAAACGCTTATAAAAATAAAAGTAACGAGTAACACACAATTTATTTATATTTTACCACCAACTAAAACTTATAATAAGTTATAACACGATATAACCTAACCTATATTCGTGTTCAATTTTCAAATATTTTAGATTGGTCGAAAAATTATGTTCACATAAAATCGAAAAATAATATGAAGAATGCCGAAGAATACGATTTTGCTAATAGGTACTATTTTATCTTTGAACAATTATAAAAAAAAACACTAATACATTAATACTTAAATTTCCTTTTTTGACCACCCGGGTGGCTGCATCCGTCCCAAGTATCATCTCTTTTTTGAAAAATGTGTTAATTTATTTTAAGAAAATAAGTCCATCGGCGAAAAGTCTGGTGGCAGAAAGGTTATTGACAAATAAGCCCGTCGGTGAAAAGGCTAGCGGCGAAGTGTCCTAGACCTGTTTTAGGCAATGTTAGTAAAGTACGGTAATGTACACTTACATGGCCAACGTTCAATGTTGTCTGCAAGCTTTTTATGAAATCCAAATTTAAAACCCTCTAATCCTTCAAGTTTTTTATTTTTTTTTTTACTGTACATAAATTCCATATTTGAGAAATAAGTTTTAAATGAAAACAATTGCGACTATTGATGGTTTACTGAAAGCAGTAACGATTAGGTCCGTAGATATTTGTCAGTATGGCAGACGAGCAGAAACGTGCGTGACCGGCTACGCTGAGTGGCAGAAAAGGAGAGGCCACCGTGTGAGGTTGGCAGTGTGGAAACCTCGACGGGTCGCCATAAATCACTTTAGATAATTATAATTAACTGTAATATGTAACCATAATATCTCTATAGTCTATTGGTATTTTTGATATTACATAGAGATTATAGAAATTATATTATTCCGAAAAAATCAGAATCCGAAAAAAACCGACCTACCTAATTGATTTTTCATTTTAACGAGTTGGGTAGTAATATTTCAGGTACTATCCAAAACAACGCGTTAAGAGTTAAAATGTTAACTTTTTAATTTTCATAATTTATACAAATTTATTAAGTTTATTACAAACGTATAATTTTCTAACTAATAATTAGGGACAAGCGTTTATCATGTACCTATAATATAATATTACTTACCTATCTATAATATAATATATACATGTACCTATACAAGTATTATCAGACTTAACTATATAGTATACATATAGTAAATTTTATCTGCTACTTTTCAGGCGGTAAAAAGTTTTCGCCCGAATATCATCAATTAATGGCCATGGAAATGCAAAGTGACCTAGTACTTCATAACGGTCCTTTTGAGTGCGCTGTGTGTTTATGTACATATGATAATAATGGCGTTGTGTTACGTGATTGTTTGCATGTATTTTGTAGGTATGGAAAAATACGATTTCAATTACCTTTTACCTACTTATATAAATGTACCTGTGTCTACCAACCTCCCTACTTACTACCTATTACTACCTACTAAGTATATTATTCGATCACGAACGCATGTATTTGTAATATAATTATTTTATTCTGCATATTATTAAACTTATATATTACCTATTACTTATACTATATGTAATCATATCATGTTATTATTATGTATGTTGATTGTATAATAATAACATAGGTATATTTTTAATATCTGATTCATGGACTATTGGATGCTTTTTTTGTTTGTTTCTGCAGACCTTGTTTGCAATTGACTATTAGCCATTCGAATGCTGAACAAGTCGAGTGTCCGTATATGGACGACCGATATTCGTGCAAGGGGGTTTTGCAACACCGAGAAATTAAAAAGGTACTTACCTTACTTACTTTACCTACTATACTTGCTATACATACTACAATTATACCTGTAATACGTAAACTATTAAGTTAATCATATAGATTTTTATTCTTTTTGACATTAATATAATATAAGTTTTATTTTTTTTTTTATTGGTCTTATCGTCTACAGATATTAGATTCTGACGAAGAATACGAACGATTTTTGCAAAGGTCTGTGGATCGCGCACGACAGTTGTTGGCGAAAGACCGCGATGGTGGATCGTTCCAATGCAGACGACCCGACTGTACTGGCTGGTGTTTGATCTACGACAAAAACAACGTTTTTGAATTTAAATGTCCTGTTTGCGGGACAGTCACTTGCGTTAAGTGTGGGGTGAGTATTATTATGTTATATTCTATTTGTGCATCTATAATATATAGACCATAGACTTATAGTAATCGGTGGTGAGAAAAAACCAGTTAAGTTAGGTTGTAGATCTCTAAACCCTCCTAGAACCCTTTAAATCCCTATTGATTAATCCTAGCTACGACACTGGTTGCACTTGTGGTATCGTATGAATGAATATATATATTATAAATATTATAATAATTATATATATATTATAATATTATAATCAGTGATTTAAGTGGGAAAAACTAAATATTTACCAACAATTGAGGGATGTTTCATTATAACTAAACTCAAACAAATTTCTACGGTGTGACGTTAAGACTGCCGACATTTCTTTCTCCTACACACAATATATTTGTTCGTGAAAAATATATGTTAATCCCTCCGCCAAAAAATGTCTACACATATGCCTGCTTGATGAAAACTAAAAACAAAGCAAAACAGTTTGGTTAATAATCAGTAAATATATTTTATGTTTTTTGATATTTCATTATCAAAATAAATACTAATTAAACTAGCATACCTATATCTTGAACGTCACAAGTTTAATTACGCTTAATTAACTTTGGTTGTAGGGAAAGAAAATGTCTTATTACAGAATGAATATCATGTGAATGTTATGCATACTACATAGTACATGCATACCTATACTAATTACCAATATTAATAATATCGTGTATCATAAACTTGTTATAGTTTCATGTTCTTTTTCTTCTAACGAATTGTTTGAAATGTTTGGATACCTTGTTAATTTAGTAATAATATTTTTAATAATATATACATTATACATATATCAATCATTGACAATACAACTACTAAAGCATCTCTCCAGACTTCAAACATTTAAATTGAAAAACAGGCGGATAATTTTACTATAATTAAGAAGTTAGCCAATTTTCCGTTTATTATGTACGTAGGTATATTATATTTTGTGCTAAAAAAAAAACCAATATAGCTTACCAGTTTTTAACTATGTTTTATTATTTTCAGTCCATTCACAAATATGGAAGAAAATGCAAAATATTTAGAGAAAATAACGACAACGACGACGATGGCAAAGGCATGTTGAACTATACGGTCGAGGTAAAATTATATAATATGAATTTAATTGTTATCGTTTTATTATTGCATTTATTTATGTTCAGGTTTAATAGTAATTATGAAATAATAAATGATGTACATATAAATGATACGCATACACCCCTTTTACGTCACCCATCACTTCATAGATCATTATGGCACTGGTCTTTCATCGTTTCTTATTGGTTTATAATTACGTATTCCTAATACTGTGAGTTAAATCGTATTATCAAATTATGCTTTAGTATAATAGCTTTATTTCAAAATACTACAGACAATTATAAACTAATCAAAGACGGCGAGTGAGCAGTGCCATATTTGCACAGTTTGAGATAGAATTACGTCTGTTGATAGTTTATTATATCACAATAGTAATAATAATAATAATAATAGTTTTGTTTTACTTATATAAGAATTTAATTGAGCGCGGAGACGCTATGCCGTGTCCGGGGTGTAACACAATTTTATCAAAGCAACAGGGTTGCGATTGGATCAAGTGTGCAGTGTGCTTTATGGAAATTTGCTGGGCTACCAAGGGCCCAAGATGGGGACCTAATGTGAGTTTGAAAAAAATAATTTTACATTTATAGACTTACTTACTACGACCCTATTCTGTGAAAACTGCATACGAGACTTAATATTAGAAAGTTCACCGATGAACATAATTATGATTATTTAAAACTAACCAGCTAGGGTACCTATTATAGGTAATTCACATACATTCTTGAGCTTGAAAATGTATTATATTTAGACAATTTATTCAAGTAAAACCGCATATTTGGATTTAATATTATATTTGTACTAGCTGCAGCCAACTAAACTATAGGTAATTGTTGCTGTGAGTAGTATAACAAAACCGTTACTGGTGTTTTTGGTAATATGATTTCTAAAAGTAATCGAAAAAATTATGGTTGTTTTCAAGAAAATATTATCTTTGTTAAGTTTCCTAAAAAAATTGACATGCGATGGAATTTTCACCATTTTGACATCACCCGACGATCGTGGCACGTTTTGGTGCTATAGAAATGAAAACAAAATACCGTGATAAATATTATAATAAAATAGGAACATAATTTAGTGATGGTGATATTAAAAATTTAAAACGTAAATTTCTCAGATGATTCAAAATAGTGATTTTTATCACTTTATTGCATGGTCATTAGGAAAACTTATCAATTATTTCGTATTATGTATTAAAGTAATTTGTTTTATTATAGGGAAAAGGAGATACTACAGCGGGATGTCAATGCGATATACCAGCCGGAAGAAGATGTCATGTCGACTGTAAATACTGTCATTAAGAAAAATTATTATTTTTAGATTGTTTCAAAATTGTATGTCTACATGAATTTTATCTTAATGTTTACTGACATTAGTCATATTAGCTTTTTCAGTATATGTTTAAAAATTAATTGTAAAGTCGTGTCCATCCACGTTGAGTAAAATTCGTATTTTGAATAGTATATTATTGTGCAATTAAAATTTATATTTTTAAATTTTTGATAATTTATATTGGCGGTTATTGCTGAGTAAGTTAATTATTTACGTTTTTGGGTCATCTATTTTCCTCGTTTTATTTTATTTTTATACGATTTAAATATATTAAGGCACATATTATAATACCGTGGGATATGCAACCTTTGACGACATGGACTTCATAATTGGACTTGACTCATGAATATCGTCTTGTAAATAATAATTTGTGAAGTTTTTGAAATTTCTGTTTAAACAAATAATAATAATTACTAATGTATTGTAGGTAATTAATATAAAATAATAACATGTATAATTTTAGTTAATTTTTGAAACTTGATAATACTATTTCGATAGGTTATTATCTAGAGAATCTGTCTATTGATCAATTCGACTCAAACCATTTTGAGCTATTTATAGAAATTTTTAATTTTGCGAGTTTTGTATGTAATTTTTATTTTATATTTTAGTCATGGAAATTTGACAGAAGGTTTATTATAATTCGTATTCAGTGTTAAAAAATTCGAGCATAATGTGAGTATTGTTTTTTTTTTAATAAGAGTTAAAATCAAATTTTGACGAAAATCGTAAATAATACGGCCTTTCAAAACATCTATAGCCAAACTTCGCTTCGAATCGTTTTTTGTTACCTATTGTTGCTTACAGGCATAAATTAAATAATTATTTTACATATTCTACATACCCAACTTCCCACCTATTTTTTTCTGTCTGTAAACAACTTTTCTAAAAATGAAAACTGATACATTTACAAAATTAAGTGTCAGTTTCGTTAACATATTATACAGAAACTGAGTATTAGGCTACAAGTACAGGTTTAAAGGATTTCATATGGTTAAATATGTTGTTTGTGTTTAATTTAGTTACGGATATAGTCCAAATAAGTCAAAATACAAAATAAAGTGCAGTAATAGATTACAAAATAATTTAATAACAAGAAAAGATATTGAATTGAAAAAAAAAATACAGGAAACTTTGCACGTGACCACATGGGTGCAGCCACTGTTGTTGGCGGAAAATTTGAAAGGTAGGATACAAAAGGGAATTTAATATATATCTGTATGCAACGATAAAACATTGATAACGAAAAAACGATTCTGAGTGGAGTTCAGTTGATAGTGATTCTTTGTCAACAGTATACATATATATGATATTATCATAAAATACTAAATAATTAAATAGGCATTATATATTTTCTTTAATAATATTTATTTAATAGGCATTTTACCTATTTTCCCGTTTTTCCTCTGTTTTTTCCATTTATTAGGAAACTCCTGAGAAAATCAAAAAATGATCTGTCTAAAGTACCACCCCGAAAAAATTTCCTCTCAGAAAAGGGTCTACATCGTATACATCAGAGCATGTTTTTCAGTATAATTTGTGTACACAGAAAAATAAACATCTTTATAGAACTAATACATTCTTCGCTACGCTTAGAATATAAAAAGAGCTGATAGATATTGCTTATGCCTGCGACACTATTGTAGATGAGAAGTAGGGAAGTTAGGATAAATTGGTACTTGTATATTTATTTAATTTATAATGAATAACTAATCATTACTAATTTATTTGTACTTAATAAATACAATTTGTGTTTATAATTGATTTTATTTGAAAAGTTGACTCTATGTGATGACTAAAATGTTTAAACCATTGCTAACAAATAAACAATTCTGAGCGGAGTTCAGTTAAAAGCTTTCCTTTGTCAACAATATATATATATATATATATAGATATTATGGTAAAATAATTGCATATATATTAAAATCTGTCTTTAATAATATTTGTGTAATATTGTTCCTATTTTCCCGTTCTTCCAGTTTTTCCTCCGTTTTTCCCATTTGAACTCCTGGAAAAAACCTTAAGGTTTCTCCCCAGTCCGATTTCCTTTTAGAAAAGTTGCTACATTTTTAAATTGGAGCAAGATTTTTGGTAGAAAAGTTGTTCACAGAAAAAAAAAATCTTTGTAAAACTAAAGCTTCTTCGCTCCACTCAGAATCTAAAATTAGAATTTCAATATTTGTCTGGGGCCCCATTTGTTGGGGGGCCCTTGGCTACAGCTCTCTCAGCCCTATTCTTAATCTGGGTTCGAATGCACTTCCTTTTAGTACATTTGATTGTTTCTTATTATTGTCCTTATATATATATATATATATATATATATAAATAATAATCATTTTTCCAATGATTACCTTTATTGTTGTAATAATATTTTACCTGGTTGTTTCTAACTTTTATCTTTACTACCATCACTTTTTTTGTTCCATTTTGAATGATTTGTCATTAAAGCACTTGAAATATTATCTTCTTGTGTACTTAGCGTTGATTTTGATTTTTGCTTCTTCTGTGAGTGGTTTTAAAGTAAGATTATCCATCATACGTTTCTTCGATGAAGTGGAATACCAAGCACTGTAAAAATAGCAATACATTGAAGGTAGTTTTATGAATATCTTAGCCATTACCATCTAATATAATGAAGTTTCGTTAAGTTATTTTGATTGTTGTATAATACTTTCAGGTTTAGAGATATGAGTTACCATATTATCATCTTTGTAGCATCCTTTGCTTGACTGTAAAATTTGTGTTGCACAAGATACAAACTAACTTCAGACTAGAGGGACCTCCTGCCACCAAACTATAGTTTGATAGTTTAATTCAAGCACTATAACTATTAAAAATACGTATAAATGCGGAAATACAGTGGCGTAATTACGGTGGGGTGTGGTGATTGGTGACCGTACACTTTAAACTCCTATGATTACGTGTAAAAAAAATAATGATGCTTTTACTATTTCTAAAGATGAACTTCAGTCATATTATAAAAACAAATTGTTTATTAATTTTTTTTTATAATTCTGTGAAATTAAATATTAGTTACAAATGTAGTAATTCAAAAAAGGGGGGGGAGAATAATAATATAATATAAGATAAACGGGGTGTTTTACTTTGATACCTATATTAAATCTGGTATTTGAATGTTCGGAGGGTTATTGAGTCATGAGTTCGAGAATAATGACGATACCAAAGAATTATGTATTTCTCTCTAAAATAACGAATGCCCCTTTTATTTATTATATCAATAACTTTTTATTTGCTTATAAATATTGTAAGATTTGTAGATTTATTTTAATATAAATTACATCAAATCAAAATACAAATTAACACTAAATCTTATGTGGAAAAATTATACATTCTGACATAGAAGGTAGTTCGCGCTACAGCCACAGANACCGTTCGCGTCGCATATATATAAATCACAAATATCACACCTCCCCATTAAGACTAAACATTATTTAAAAGAAAAAAAAACAAAATAATACAATTTTAAATTTTTAAATTAATGTTTAAGCAAATAAAAAAAAACAAAATAAAATATACAATATTCCGTTACAAAAAACAATGATGTAACTACAAATATACACAGATGGAAATATTAGTTTACATTTAAAACAAAATCTTTTAACTTACTTGGGACTTTTTTGGTCCTCGCTTCTTTAAAATTATCATTATTTATACCAGCACTTCTCACGGTATTATTCTCCTGAAAATGTGATTCCGTACCCACTGGTGTAACATTTACCATCTGGTCCACGTGCTTAATGTACGTAATACCTTCGCTGGATTCACACTCGTAACTCTTATTACCTAAGACCATATTAACTGTTGCTCTTATCCAAGATTCCTTATTCCCAGGTTTGTAACACTTAATTATTACCTCATCACCTACATTAAAAACTTTTTCTTTACTACCATTATAATTTTTTATCGCCCTATTTTGTTTCTCACACACCACTTCCTGATCCGTTTTGTAAAGTAAATCTAGCCTACAACGTAGTTTCCTGCCCAACATTAAAAATGACGGCGATTCACCCGTAGTAGAATGTGGCGCAATTCTATAACTTAAAAAAAATTTGTTTAATATAACTAACTTAAGCGAATTTTTATTTTTTTTATCTGCTAATGCTGCCGATAATGCGCGTTTGGTAGCTTTCACTGCATTTTCAGCCGCACCGTTTGTAGCAAGGTGTCCCGGGGCTGTACGCAAATGTACTATGCCATTACTTTTTAAAAACGTAGTAAATTCGTGTGACGTTAATTGAGCGCCGTTATCCGACACTAATGTTAAAGGTAACCCCCATCTACTAAATATCTCGCGTAATTCGATAATAGTATTGCTCGCCGTAATACTTCTCATCTCTTTCACCTCTAACCACTTTGAGAACGCGTCTAAAACTACCAAAAAGNTTATTTTAATATAAATTGCGTTAATTGAGCGCTGTTATCCGACACTAATATTAAAGGTAACCCCCATCTACTAAATATCTCACGTAATTCGATAATAGTATTGCTCGCCGTAATATTTCTCATCTCTTTCACCTCTAACCACTTTGAGAACGCGTCTAAAACTACCAAAAAGTAACTATTATGGAATGGCCCGAAAAAGTCTATATGAACTCTCTGCCAAACACCACTCGGTCNATTCCAAGGTATTAACTCAGACTTCCTAGGGTTTTGTCTTAGCTGCATACAAAAATCACACGATTTAACTAAATTTTCTATCTGAAGATCAATCTTGGGCCACCAAACATACGATCTCGCGACTGCCTTCATTTTGACAACGCCCAATTGCGTACAATGCAACTCGTCTAAAATCTGTTTACGCGATTTACTCGGTATTACGACTCTGTAACCTAACATTAAACAACCTTTCTCAACCGATAAATCGGTATGTCTGTCCTTGTATGGTTTTAAATCACCATTAATCGATTTTGGCCACCCACGAGTCACATAATAATAAACTTTACTGATAATCTTATCTCTGTTAGTTTGTAATTTAATTGTGTTACGATTTATCGGAAAATATTCGGATTCTATAAATGTCATAAACGTACTTTGCGATTCGCTATCGACCGCAACGACGTCTCCCTTAATTGGTAATCTCGAAAGTAAATCCGACGTGAAATTATCGTTCCCTTTAATATACTCGAGTTTATATTGAAATCCAGCCAAAAAAATTGCCCACCTCTGAAATCTCGCAGATGTTATAGTTGGAATATTTNTAAGTTTCATAATAATCGAAACGTTCGGTAAGAATTTAGAATAATAATTTACCATACCCGCGAAAGATTTAACTTGCGTTGTGTTGCGCGGTGTTGGCGCGTCTGCGATCGCTCTAACTTTATTTTCGCATTTACGCAAACCCACCGCCGAAATGATATGACCTAAATACTCAATTTCACTTTTAAAAAATTCACATTTAGACAATTTAACTTTTAAACCCGCCTCATTTAAAACGTTAAATACTTTGTCCAGATTATTCAAATGTTCTACCCTGTCTTGTCTGGTTATTATAATGTCATCCAAACAATTTGCTATACAATCATAATCTTGGAAAAGTTGCACTACTAACTTTTGAAAAATTACACTGGCAGGAGCAACACCATATGGCAATCTATGTACTTGAAAAAGTCCTTTATGAGTGCTCCATGTTAAAATTTTTGAAAACTCATGGTCTAACTCTAACTGGTTGTNTAAACCCGCCTCATTTAAAATGTTAAATACTTTGTCCAGATTATTCAGATGTTCTACCCTGTCTTGTCCGGTTATTATAATGTCATCCAAAAAATTTGCTATACAATCATAACCTTGGAAAAGTTACTCTACTAACTTTTGAAAAATTGCACTGGCAGGAGCAACATCATATGGGAATCTATGTACTTGAAAAAGTCCTTTATGAGTGCTCCATGTTAAAATGTTTGAAGACTCGTCGTCTAACTCTAACTGGTTGTATGCTTCACTCAGATCTATTTTACTAAACTGTTTTCCCTTGCTCACTTTTTGAAATATTTCTTCGATTCTCGGTAATGGATATTTTACCTCTTGAGCAAACTTGTTTATTGTAACTTTATAATCCGCGCATATTCTAATTCTACCATCGCCCTTTAGAATCGGTACTAATGGACTCCCCCATTCGTTTGACTCGACCTGGGAAATTACACCCAATTTCTCTAACCTATACAGCTGCTCTTCCATCTGGCCCTTAAATGCGAAAGGAATTTGTCTTGGTTTGTAAAATATCGTAGCATTGTCCTTCAACTTGATTTTAAATTTTTTATGCACATATCTACTCATTCCGTCACTAAATAAATTTGAATATTTAATTTTTAATTGTTCTAATTTAGGTTCGGTATGATCTAACATATTGATTTTAGTTAATTTTATGTTAGATTTATCCATGAAATCCCTGCCTAACAAATTTGGACCTCCTTTCTCAACTACAAAAATGCTGAAAGATTCGTAAGTCTTGCCATTGAAAACAATCTCCGCGAGAAAGAAACCCAAAACATTAATTTTTTACCAGTGTAACCGTTAACACTCTTAAAAACCTTCCTTAAAATAGAATTTTTATTGAACAGTTCGTAGAAAGTTTTTTCCGAAATCACTGTTAAACCTGAACCCGAATCTAGTTGTGACTTTACCATAATACCATTCACTTTTACATCTAAAATAATAGGTTTCAACTCGTTCGTTTCCATATTCAAATTTAAACTCTCATGAATAACATCATCTACCGCCACATTCAAAAAATTTGTACTTTTTGATTTATTGCACATTAAAGCTAAATGTCCTATAACACCACAAAGATTACATCGATAATTTTTATATTTACAATNTAAAATAATAGGTTTTAACTCGTTTGTTTCTATATTCAAAATTAAACTCTCATGAATAACATCATCTACCGCCACATTCAAAAAATTTGTACTTTTTGATTTATTGCACATTAAAATTAAATGTCCTATAACACCACAAAGATTACATCGATAATTTTTATATTTACAATTCTGAAACCCCGTGTGCCGCTTACCGCAAACTCGACATTGATTGTTCTCTGGTGCACTGTTGATTCTCCGACTCTCGACCTTGGAATTAATTCTGCTTCCCTTGGATTGACCATGGATCTGTTTCTGCGCTCCTTGGTCCCTTGTATCCTTTGAAACACGATCTCTACAATCCGCGTGCCTCGAACCGGAATTCTTGTATTCCGCCCCCGTCGCGTGGAAATTTTGCCGAAATTGTTGTCCTTGTTTGTTCTTGATCCAGTTAACTTGACCTGCCTCATTAGATAAGTACGATTCTTTCGCAAGTGTGACTTCGACAATTTGAGAAAAAGTTGTTTCTACAGTGGGTTTTTCCTCGCAGATTCTGTCCTTAATCTTCCCCGATTTTAAACCGAAAACAAATTTATCGATTAAAATACCTTCGAGATTGGCGCCAAAACTGCACTTTGTTGATAAATTCCTCAGTCTTACCGTGAAATCGGCCACTGATTCGCTATCTTGTTGACTAGCCTCATAAAAATTATTTCGCTCCCGGAAAATGTTTATTTTCGGAGTAAAATGGTTTTCCATCAAGCTACACAATTCCTCGAAAGTTTTTTCTTTGGGTAATTGTGGCGTACACAAATCACGTAACAGTTTGTAAGCGTCCTGACCAATGCTGCTTAATAAGGCTGATTTCTTAAAATCATTCTTGATTTTATTCACCTCCAAAAATTGGTCCAACTGTTTCTGGTAGATCTGCCACGTATCAACATTTACATTAAACTGCACTAGGCTTCCCAGATACGATGCCATTTTTTTTTATCTTCGTCGCCAATGTAAGATTTGTAGATATATTTGAATATAATTACATCAGATCAAAATACATTGTGACATAGAAAGTAGTTCGCGCTACAGCCACAGAACGAACACTGGCCAGCTAACTACTGCGATAGTCGACCGGTTAGGTTGAACGATTACCCAAATGCGATAACAAAAACCATTCGCGTCGCATAATATATATATATATATATATCACAAATATCACATACGTTAAATCAGGACACTACTCTTGGTATGCAGAAAGATCCAACGGCTCCGAGAAACATTATGATTATGAAAAATAAAATGACATTAGTAAACGATAATAGAGTAGTGAATATTTTGTTACACACAAATTAAATAAATGTTATTATAATATACTATGATATGAGAATAAAAGGCATTAATTTAAAGGGAAAAATTGTATTAATTAATTATCTTATACACTATCTCCTTTCGAAAATATAATTTATCACATTAGGATACTATGAAATAAATTGTATCATTTAATGTAATATCAAATAATTATTTTTTAAAAATATTGTCAGTATATTTAATATTATAATCGAAATTTTAAACTAACATTCATAATATATTATTATTATTATTATTATTATTATTATTATTATTATTATTATTATTATTATTATTATTATTATTATTATTACCAATACTGTTGAAATACGTCGAATATAATATTATTTATTTGATCCTATATACAAATTGATTATAAAATAATAGTATATAAGCCCATAATTTTTAATCATAATATAATTTAAAAATATTTAAGGAATTGAACATTAAAGTTGGGCAATAAAGTGTCGGATATGGGTTTACTCATTCACAGGAAAGATACTATTCGTCAGTGGACGCTAACTCTAAAAAAAAAAAAATTGCCGAAAGGGAATTTTAATAAAATACATTTTTGCTATTCAGGACACTATTCTAGCTGTTTTTAAAGGAGTTACAAAGTCGAAAACAAAGTTTACAAATAATTACAAATTCCTTACTAAATAATGGTATTGGTCTGGTTTCAATCGGCCAAGTTTAAGGCGATGCGATATATTTTTTGAATTAGAGCACTTAAATAGGAAAAACCACTAGGAAAACGTACAATTTCACGATTTCATTATTTTATATAAACACGGACGTTTTCTACAAGAAAAAATTATTCAATCTCAAGATACCTTATTTATTTAATTTCTTACGGTATCATGGCCAAAACTTTTGAGCTTTTAAGAAATTGTGATTTTTGGGAGATTTTTGCTGTAATTCTGTTTTAAATATACGTAGATTTGAAACTTGATAATAATATTAATATTGGACTTACTTATACGTGGTAAAGTGTCCAAAATGATCGGATAATTTTTTTTATTTTAATAATCATTTTGAAATCAAATTTATAAGATAATCGCAAAAATTATATATTACTGAGCTGCGCTCGGAATCGTCTTTTGTCAAGCAATAGTTAATCGTTGCTTACAGATATAAATGAAATAACCTTATGCATCCTACCAGTGGCGGAACTACATATATACAAAGGTGGGATTTTCCACGGGCCTCGTCGGTGAAAGGGCCTCGCCGAATATTTGTATAAAGATAATATTGCTTTTGCACTGAATGGTTATTATTGAAATTATAAAATTTATAGTATAAAAATAAAATATATTATTTAGGTATACCCTTTATTTTATAACTTACTGTAAATTATATAACAAAATAAAAATAGAAAATACAATATTAATACCTATGTAAATATAATAATACATTAATATTTGTAATTTAATATTTCGATAATAGAATATGTACTAATACTAGTACTTTTTTCCGGTTCAAATGTTATTTATAAAATATATTTCCGATGACCGCGTCGATGCTATAGTAGTATAGTACCTATATCAATGATAATATGTCATAATATTATGTGCCACATGCATGCCTACTCATTATGACGATAATTTTATTTTACTGTTTTTCCGTTTGCTACACTGATTATTATTTATTACTTCACAGTATAATCATTTTTCTTTGTATTAAATTTTTTCACTATTGGAGAACGCTAATTTGACAACATTTAGGTAAGTAGTATTATAGTTTTTTTTTATTAATATTTTATATACCTAATATGATTAATACCTATTAAATATTTTAACTTACAGTTTTCAAACTTGTACGTTATTGTAATTTACTCTATATTATGTTTAGCTTTTCGTTAATATTATAAAATTAAAAGATATAAATATGCATAATTGATAAATGCACTCCCCATCGTCCAAGTTATTTCACATATTATGCATAATATGAACTAATTAAAATATTACCGTTTATTTTTGATATCGTTGTTTTAATCGTCATTGGCGTTTATATTTGTCTTATTAAGTATTATTTAAATTGTGTTTTAATCATGATATAATAATTTAATATTAATTATATAAGAATAAAAATCAAGTTATACTTATACATTTAATTTATAGGTATACCTATTATAACTTTAATAATAATGTGTTATATAATAAAACAATATTTAATAACTAATAATACCTAAAAATGAATCCAGTTAAAAAAAGATTTGAGAGTGGAGCGAGTAAGAGGAAACATAAAGCAGAGGAAGATCGTAAGACTAAATTATTACCATCAGTTTCAAAATTTTTTAAGAAAGTATCCGTAGAAATTTCTTATTCAAATCCTAATGTAAACGAAAATTTACAAGAAACACATCCATGTCTTTCGCTATCCTCTCCAGTCAAAATCGAACATATTTCTCAAAATGTAACATCTAATGCTAATCTTTCGAGTACACTGGTTAACACTATTTCTCAAGAAATACCCAATACCTCTATTTCATCACTAGCGAATAATGTTCCAAATATTGATATATTTACTAAGCTTCTAACACTTCCCAATCCCACTGATATCGGTCATTTTAATTATGATAATAAATTATCTGACTCGCAGAAAAAGTTTATTGTTACTCTTGGACCATGCCAACCTAAAGGACCATTTTATAGACATTCAGATGTATCAAAAAATAAAAATTCACGAACAACATTTCACGAAAAATATTATTATTCTGTTGAGTCAATTACAGGAGCAAAAACTAATAGATTATGGCTATGTTATTCAATAATTCGTCAAGTTGCATATTGCCAACCATGTTCTCTGTTTGGTAATAGAATTAAAATTAAACAAACTACGTGGCTTGATAGTTATGATGACTGGGATCATATAACAATTGCAATTAATCGTCATGAAAGTTCTACATTTCATCGAGTCATGTAAAGCTTATAATGTGTATTCAAGGAATTTAGGTATAGACAATCAAACAAAGAAGCAAATAGATTCTGAAGCTGAATATTGGACAGCAATTTTAACGAGAGTAATAGATGTATCTATAACACTTGGTTGTCAACATTTGTCCTTTTGAGGTCATAGGGAAGATTCCAATACAAATAATCTTGGAAATTGTATGGCTATAATTAAATTTTTGGCTAAATATGATCCCATATTAGCAACACTTTTAGAAAAACCAAATGGAAGCGTAAAGTATCTCAGTCATAAAATTCAAGATCAAATTATTTCATTAATAGAAATAGGTACAAAACCTATCTTTGATTAGTCGGAATTAGTTAATTTTGATATTTTTTTTAGAATCTTAAATAGTTAGGAACTATTAAAATTCAAATAGTATGTAATACATAAACAAGGTTATGTTCCATTAATTATATCAGTTTATCTTTGTTTGCTGATAAATGTTTAGGTACATACTTAAGAATGAAATCTAATTTAAAAAAAAAAAACTGATTTTTTTTATTAATTAAATGCATAGATACGTGGTTAAACTATGATTTTTATAATTTGTTGTTTTTTTTTTAAAAAAAAAAGAGAAAATATGTGTATGGTTGAAACTGTTTTTTTAACTGTAGTTGTAAATGGGGCGGTAATTTTCTATGTTGAATTTGTCACCCTTTTATATTTAGTAGCTATTACATACATTTTAAAACTCTTAGGAAAAGTAGACTTTGTGATAGCTAAATTAGAGATGTGAGAAAGTGATATTATTAATAAATTTATTACATATAAATATGTAAATGAAAAATATGAAATGTAAAATATTTAAATAATGATAGTTTTAGATCAATAAAATGCACATAATTGTTGAATAAATTTCATTTAATTTTTTTTTATTTTAAATACTATGTTCACATCTTATGTTGGATACATGTTTTCTCTCTCTAAGCACAGTCCATTTATTGTCAAGTCTATGACTCTCCTAGTCTTTATGGTTTCAATAATAATCTCTTGTAGTTGCATAATTTAATTTGATGGTTCTGTTAAAATAAATAAATCAAATTAATTAACTCCAATTATTTTTATTTATTTATTTTATTATTATTATTGTATAGTCTTTATTGCAATGACTAAAAATCTTTAATAATACTAATTAATACTATATGTACAAATTGTATTAAATTAAAACACAAAAATACATATATTTATATATTGTACATAACAATACATTGTAATGTTGTGTATATGAATATGTACATAATTAATTAGAATAATAAATAATTGGAACAAGATTTCTGTGAGAAAATGTTTAGATTACAAACGAAATGACAATGTAATATAAGTACATTTTTAAAAAAATAATGAAAACAAATAGATTCTATAAAGTAGTATATAGTTTTAAAAAATCTTCTTAGACCAATGATCTTTGTCATGACATTGAGCATCATTGAAATAGATCACATGAATAGACAATATGTATTGTAAGTATTGTTTGATATAAATACAGCCTACATTGTTAAAAAACCTATATCAATTCATTTCTCCAATTAGCTCCAGTTCCCATGAGATTAAAATTTCATAATCAGTTAATAATTTCTATTACACGATTATGATTGCTACATCCAAAATAATGTAAATGTGCTCATGTCAAAATTTCAACATTAAAATTTAGTTCATTTTTATTTGTATCTAATGTAATTTTGATATTTTAGTACTTACCTAATGTAATACATATTAAATATAATATGAAATGTGATATATAATTATTTTAGGATAAACTATGGATTAAAAATTAAATAAATACTACATTATTCAATACACTATATACAAAACTAATAAATATGAATAATTAGATGAATTTCAAAAATATTTGTTTCCTATTAATTATTATTCTAAACCGTCATTGATTAGTTGTTAACATTTATGTGTATTAATATATTAATATATAATATGTGAGTTGAGTGACGGGTTAAAATATTTATACCGTAATGGTAATTTTTGTTCTCACAATCTGTCTTAATGTATAAATCACTACATTTTGTTTTTACAGCCTGCCTTAATGTTTACATTGTGTTACATCAATTTATTTTGCTTAAAGAAATATAGAATATAATAACAAAATAAAAAACACACATTTTAGTGAAACTATATATTCCTTGATGCCTTCAGAATCTAAAACATGTTAATGCAATTAATTGTTTTACACATAAAAAACTAATATAATTTAATAATGAGTATTATTGGTTTATTTGTATAATTTAAAAAGTCAAATATAATAAAAATAAGAAACTTAACACAATAAATCAAAACTCGGTTTTTATCTTTTTTCTCTAGAAATTAAACAGACTGTTACTAAGAAACTATTCAGATATGGATGTAGGATAAATTGATATTGTTGGAATAATATATTTAAAAAAAAGCTATTATGAACATTTTGTTAAGTGAATACCTAGTTATCATTTTTTTTTTTTTTTTTTTTTTGAAATTAAGGAATGAAAATGAAAATGTACTATGTACACACAAATAATAAACAAACTGTGTAAAAAGTATAAATATACCCTTAAAATGTTAAAGGGTGCATGAAATTTGTAATTTATTTGGATTAAATTTCTATTCAATCGTAAATTTTCTTTTTTTTTTTACTGGACATTTTTTTTTTTATAGTGGTTGACCTGCTAATAATTGTTTACTACCTCATATAATTTTTGTAGATCTTCTTTGGATTGATGTTGGTTAAACTTTGATGAATATTTTAATAAGGAACAATAGCAGATTAATTTTTTTTTTTTTTAATTTAAATTATAAAAAAAAACCTAATTTAAAAATACTTACTGCTCGGGTTGAGTTTTGTTGTATTCTTTATATAAAATGTATTCTTTATGATTTCTTTCAATAGTAATCTCAGTGTCATAACTACAGCCATCAATTAAATCTAATTCTTGTTTTATTTCAATCAGTTCAGTTTTAGGTATTTCAATTTTTTCTTCGATTCTAATTATTTATTAACATAAAAACACATACGAGGTTTGTACACTAAAATTTAGTACATATTTAATATAATAAGAATATCAGAAATTTAACAAAAATCATATCTGCTGGAGAAGGGCATAATATGATAAATAATATACTAATAAAATGAACTTTTTTAAATTCTATAAAATATTTGACAATTCTAACAAAACAGAAATTATGAAAAATTTATTTGAACACAATGTCAACTTACGGTATGGTTGGTACGGTCTTTTTTCCCAAACACCATTGCTTTTATCGTAGTCACAAATATCTACATTAAAAATGATGAATACTTTTGCTTATTTCAATTTATGGTTTGATCAAACAATTCAAATATTAAACATGACATATTGATTGAACAGATATGTAGATAGGTAGATAGATAGGTATGTCAGCATCAGCAACTTACAGACCTATCATAGAATAGAAAAATAAATTAATCTATTATAGTATTATTTAGAGAGTACTAGAGAATTGGCAATGCTTAAATATGCTTAGGTACAGATATACATTTAAATTCCTTCAATATCCTACCTTACCAACTACTCATCTTTAACAGTGGTTCACGTCCACCCATCGTATGAAGTAGGTCAGTCTGTTTTTCTTATTGACCATTAATAGTAAATGTAATTATTTCGGCCCCTCCCTCCATATTCATGGTCTGGATACGCTGCTTTGTATTGTTGTAATGATAAGACTATGATAAGATTACCATAAGATTGTGATAAGCACGAGACATCACATAAGTTATTAAATATGTTATGTTAATATATAAGTTATTAAATATGTTGTATAATGTGTCACATCATCTTAAAAGATAATTAAATATAAAACATGTATGATAATATTTTGTGCAAACATTGTGATTGTACAAGCGAAAAGAAGATTGATTAAATTTTCATCTACGCGATTATAGAGACTACGTTGTTACAGCGAGCGACATGTCATCTTCCTAACTTGACATGTTTGATATTCAAAATGTTTGAAACTGATTTTACTTTTCAAGCATGCACGCCCTGTGGTGACAAAGAAAAATAAGTATGCATGCTTGTACAAAAAGATTGTATCTGTGTGATTGACAAGCAAAAGACAAGAAAATAACTAAAACTATTTTATAGTTCAATGGTGTAACCACCTTTATATATCTTAGCTACATAAGAAAGTAAAACGCAAAAGGTGTATGATTGCCAGTCATAATAGTACAAAAATAATTGTACAATAAATGGTAAAGCGAATCACCTGACATGATCATTATTATTAAATAAATTAATATTAACATCACCACAAATAAAAGTAGTATTTTTGTTTTTATTAATACATAAAATATGCTTCAAGAGATTCAATATAATTAGTTGTATCAGTGAAAAAAGGATCTAAAATAATACATTTTTTAACAAAACCGCGCAGTATTTCAAATTGCCGCGTATTGTGTGCAAGTTTGAAAAACCGTGGAACACCGAAATTTCGTCACCAGAAGCGCCACTGCGGAGTCCCTAGTTTCGTGAAACCTACTGTAGTTTTTTGTTATCTCTGATAATTAATTGTATGTTTCTAAGATTAGTGTAACCGACATCCCGAAACTTTTATCAGTTGTTATCAAAATCTGGAGTACTGTACCCGACGGCCTCGTGACAATAGACTTTTAATATATTACAAGTGTATGCTCGTGACTATTGTTTACTCTTTACTTTGTGATCCATGTATATTTCGTAACTCGAGTTATATTTTATAGTTTTTTGTCGTTTTCTTTTTATAACTAAAAATGCTCAACGAACAATACCAAAACTAAATTAGCCAATATAACATTTCATATGTAGGTATGTTATTTTATGATACTAAGTCTTTATTTTAATTTTTTTAAATTTTGTTTAGAAGTCAATGATTATAGAAACTTTGAATGTTTATTGAAGGTTCCCTTTTAAAGATACATATAAGAATAAATGATAAAATTGTTTGCTGGAAATGACGTAGTCCCAAAAAAAGTATCAACAAGTTTAGTTTGTTCATTACATTTTGACGTTTCGAGTTTTGTATGGGAAAGAGGTAGAAAACTGTTACTAAAACATGTCGTTTCATCAAAAATTATCAACAGAATAATAATGTTAATATATATTTTTGAATAGATTAAAACAAAACAAAGTTGTCCTTTAAGGGGTATTAATTATTTTAGGCGAAAAAAGAATACCCAGAAACTGTAACCACCCTGCCTGCAATCCTGTAATTAAAACTTTTTATACTAGTTCTACAACCGACAATATTGTTTCTTTAAAAGTGAGCAGAATTTAAGTAAAGGTGAGTAATTAATTATAATTACTTGTATTTAAATTAAATTAAATAATTATTTCTACAAGTAATATTTTAGGTACCTACTGGTCTAGTTGACTTCCGCAACGTATTTCTCGTATGTTTAATGTTATACCCTTTGTAATAAAACGTGTATACTGCATTTATCATACTTCCTTAACTCCCATGATTCTATTTGGAAGAGTTTCTGTGGCAAAATAAATTATACATTTAACGAAATACTGGAGGATTTAGCAGTGTATTATAGGAATGCACTTATCCTAATACTCCAGGTGATGCATTGATTGATTTATTTATTTTATTTTTATATATACACTTTTTATTTATATATTTATTACTATATTTTTTACTTTTTATTTGTTCATACATAATTTATCTATTATTATTTTGACCACCTACATTTTGTATTTATTATTTTTGTTTTAAATGTATGATTTATAAATGCAGTATATACATTTTATAAAAATGTCTCGATTAGAACATTGAAAATATGAGAAATATAAGTGGCTCAAGAATACTTTCTAGACTAGTACTATATTTTATAAATATTCAATATCATAATCATGTATTAAGCAATAAATGTCATAGCCATATAGTCAAATCAGGGATTTTGCTAAATGCCTAGGCAAATAATTTATTTTGTAAAAGATTTTACTATCCGCCTAGACATTTAGTTAAATGCCTTGTAATTTAATAAATTGCCTAGACGTTTAACTAAATGCCTATTTTAAATCAGTCAAATAATAAAAATGCAATTTTCTCATTAGTTATTTATTTCTATTCTATATAAAAATTATGTATTATATAAATATATATATTATATAAATTTTCAATTTCATGTTCTAAGATACTATTGCTTTGAAACTTAACTAAATTATAAATGAACATAGGTAATTAATAATAATTATAGTTCAAGTATAAAAAAATGAATACAAATTTTTCCAAATTTTTAGTTAATACTTGTTCATACATGTTATTTTTTGGTGGCAGTTGTTGGAACATATAAATTTTTTTTTAAATCATAAACATAGACTTGACTCGCCATTGCCCCTTCCATATAATTTATGAAAACGACCATTAAAATTGAACAAATTTGCTACAGCTTTATTTATGGATACAAATTTGTCTTTGGGTACTCTGTTATCTTCTAAACCATTATTTGAATTTAATTTATCCAGTGTTCAATATAGAAAAGATATAATTAGATATAATAATTTCCAAAGGTAAACTTTTATTTTTATATTGTTAGATTAAATAATATTAATAAGAAAATAAAGTTTAGTTTTTAAAATAATATAAAGACATTTCATTTGGATTATTTGCCTGACTTAAAATATGCATTTTATTCAATTACTAAGCATTTAACTAAATTTCTAGGCGGATAATAAAATTGTATACAAATTTTCCTAGGCATTTAGTAAATGCCTGATTTGACTATTTTGCCTATGACATACAATTATTTATAAAATTGATTTATAAACTGTCTATAAGGTGCTCACAAACCCAAGCAGCAGCTATAGTAGCACATAGTAAAATTTCTGTGGTAATAGGACAAAATAAAATAATGTATATATATAAATATATAATCATAATTTAAATTTAAGATAAATAAAATTTGCTTAAAGTTTTATTAATATTATAGTTTATTCTGAAATATTTCTTAAACAAATTTTTTAGACAATTGAAATAGTTTAGTGCCAAATAATCAATGTTTGAACATGTCATAATTAATAAAATATGTATTTGTTGTTTATAAAATTTCAACATTTGTTATGTTGAAATTTTCAGTGTTATTGGAGTAATACAATATTACATTATAGTCATTTTGTATATTTTTGTCTATAATTCACATAATTTCTGTACGTTTTTATTAATAAATCAATAACCAACATAACTTTATTATTTTCTTCCATAAAAATATTAAATTTATAAATATCAATTAATATAAATACTAATACCTACTTTAACTAAGGATTTGGGTTTTTCAATCGCATTTATTCATTGAATAACATGTTATTTTACAAATAATATAACATTGATAATAATTCATTTTTCATTTGCAAATAAATTTTTCAGTACTATGTTTACCAAATAAAAATTAATCTGATAAATAGGTATGAAAAATTAATAACAACCAGTGATAACAATTCCTTCTTGATATTTTATTAATTTAATTTATTATTTCTTGTATTAACTGACCATTGTTCAGTACTAACTACCTAACTATTTAATACTTGATTTCATATTAAGGTTTATTACATTATATTTTTAATGGACTTATTTGAAGTCTTTGCCTTACGCAAAATCCAGTATCCACTACCGCACACCGTTTTTTTTGGGTAATTGTGGCGTACACAAATCACGTAACAGTTTGTAAGCGTCCTGACCTATGTCAATACATAACAACACCGTATATTATAGCTTAATATAATTAATATAATTTTAAAACTATCGGGAAAGTATTAAGCGGAAAAAGTGAAATATTTTGTATTTGATTGAAATGGCTTGTTATTTGTGAAACAGTGTGTTTACGGTTTTGTGCCAAAAATCGACAGTTCGGTGTAGTGTTGTTTTTGAAATGTGTTGATGCCGCCCTGACCGGTTTCCCTTCCCCCCACGCACACCCGGCTGCTGCGAATATTCGCGTCGGATTCACCCGGTGCTGCCGGGCGTACGAACATGTTCATGAACTTTAGGAGCAGTGTACGAACATAAAATAAACATAGTTTGTACAAAAGTATAGACATTTTTATTATTTTTACAAACTTTAACATAAAAAAAAAAAAAAAAAAATAAATATTTAATATCAGCCGGTTGTATGGTAACAAATGCAACCACATAAATTCACATATTTTAACCCGGCATCACTGTATCCATCGTCCGGGTTGTTTGATCTCTATAGTTCGGCGTCTCGTCCGGCGCTTCATTTTCGATTAGTCTGTCGCCGTTTTGCTGTGTTTTGACCCCCGCGTCCGTCGGTACTTTGCAGGAAAACGTACGCCGGCTGGGTATCTCGCTAATTCTCTGTTTATTCATTGAACCGGTTTTTTGTTGTTGTTGGCGTGTTCGCGCATCGTTATCACCGATACCGACCAGCGTTATCGGACAGACCGTCCCGCACCTCCGCTTCCCCCTGACCATAGTCGTCGCGCGTCCCGTACCGCTCGCCGGTTCGACGAGTGTGTGTTGTTGTGCGACCTATGCCGTACACTCGTGGCTTGTCGATTTGCGTCCGTTGCTGTGATTCGTGCCAAAGTCGCGTTTTTGGTGTCCGTAGTTGTCCATTGATGTTGTCGGGTCGTTTGCCGACTCTAGTTTCGGGCGCGAACGACCGCATATCACATAATCGCCGTGTTTCACGTCGACACCGCTCGTGTCTGCGCCAACGAGCCGTTTTTTGTGCCGTGCTCATGTTGCGGCTCCGTCGTCCAAGCCTCAGTTAACGGGAGCTCAATCATGTTCGTTTATATCCGCTACGGTACGTTTCGTCACGCGTTCGCGCTGTATCGTCCGCTCTATGCGATTTTGCGCCCGTGCTTCTTTGACCGCTGGTTAGTGGAACAATTGTCGTCCGCGTTCCACCTAACCTCAAACAGAGTTCGGAGCATAAGCATCGCCACCTCGTGGGACTTTTGTCGCCGTCAATTCGCCACTATCGCTGCTTATCTGCCAAACCACATTGGACCGCCGCCGATAACATCTGGTCGTGATTTGTAATTTTTTGTATCAATTTATAGGTTAGTAACCATTTGTTTATGTACACCCGTGTGATCAAGTTTTCGAGTACACTGTTATTATTTCCCTTTGTAACTATTTTCATTTGTTTATATGTATCGCGCGCAAATCTAACTGTATTCAACCCTGTACCGGTTCATCTCCGTTTTGTATATTTAAATATAATAACGTGCGGGCCTTGCCGCACGTCTCCGATAAATCACTTGTTCAACGTCATTTTTCGGTCAATCATACTTCAATTAAATATTCGTCTGTTCTCCGACGATGTAGTTGTTGATGCTAATCGTCCATTAGTATGAACATCTCGGCTGAACATGGCGCTCGTCCGTCGCCCGGAGCTCCGCGCTGCCGGTAAATTGTTGTCGAAAACATTCGCGCCTCTGCGGTCTCTTCGCGTTTGTACGTATCGAATGCCGTTCGCTACCTATCGAAAGGACACGCGGCTCGCGAGCAACGCCTGGCACCCAGACCTGCACCCCGATGGTCCATCGCCTCGGTCACCACCGGGCTTTGGTCGTGTCGGCGAGTAGATCCTAACGTCGCCTTAGATTTCGTCCGTTTCAACGGCGCGATCCCGCAAATTAGTTCGCGTCCGAACCATCAGGAGTTCCGCCCGTTCCACCCGCACCCAACTTCTCAAGTGAATACAGTTTTGTTGCGGTCACCACGTGGATCCACCGGAGCCAATCCGTGTTCTATGGTCCATGTAATCCAAGATCAAAGATCAGGTTTTATAGTTACTATTGTATTGCCGACTAATATTAGTTATGAGTATACCTACACAACTGGCATTATCTTTTGGAACCAATCTAGTTTACGACCCAAGCTCGTTTTTCAATTTTTTTTCTTTTATTTTCAAAATGTGTGATTTTTAAATGCCTAATCCATTAGTATAATCAAAACGCGTACTTATCATTCTTATTTTTATAGTCATTGTACATAAACCTTGAAAAATAGCATTTTTAGAATAAATCCAAAATGTGGTCGAAAATAGACATTTTTTTTATTATTATAATTTGTTGTTATTAATATTTTGAAGACGAAGATTTTTTTTATTGAAGTCGGAATTAGTCAATATGGCCAAGATTTAGAGTCACAAACGTTCATACGCGCCGGGTTTCGCCGCGCTCACTTTGACAATTTTAATCGAATATAATCCTCGATTTGTTGTGCAAATCCACGTTGGGTAGGTAATAGGGAAAAGTGAAAAAGGATTTTGGGTGCACCTAGAGACCTAGCGGGTTCAGTAGGGTCGGAACGTTTATAGCACTAAATCTAAGCCGGATAGACTTATTCTGACTTCGATAAAAAAAAACTTTGTTATCAAAATATCAATAACTACAAATCACACTTAATAATAATGAAAACAATGACATTTTGGATTAAATGCTATTTTTCAAGGTTTATGTACAATAACTATAAAATTAGGTATGATCGGTACGTTTTGATTATACTTATGGAGATTAAGCATTAAGAATCACACATTTTGAAAATAATAAATTCTCACTAAGAAATACTCTAAACGGCAAACCTTAAGTTCATGAAGTTTTCCCTTACAATTTCCAAACAAAGTTGGTCCGACTTTTTTTAATTTCTTAATGATATTCTTAATGTACAGGCAAAAAAACATATTTTGAAAAAAAAACATTTAAATACCGAGCTTGGGTCGTAAACTAGATTTATAACCTATACTACCTGATAATAATAAATTGTTGACTTAATATTATTTTTCTGTAAATATTGTATGACACTACAGCGTTGCGCATAGTCGATTAATTTATAATTAAATTACGTAATCATGGTTACAAATTAAAGTATTTTGTAATCGTCATCAATACATGACATTATAGCTTTATATTACGATAAAGTAATAACTACAAATTTGAATTGTAATCTATAATCATTAATCAGATTATGATTTGCCCAACACTGAATTGACAAATAGGTACATTACACCTACTGATTAAAATAAATATTTCCAAATTTGTCATTATTAAACTTATTTCGGAAACTCGTATCATTTTTATGTGGAAATATATGACAAGTTGACATTTGAGGGTCCGTAAAGCAGTGGTGAGAGGTCAAGGGGTAAGTGAAAGAAATTAAGAAAACATGTTGAGAAAAGTTGTCATATTTGTTTCATTGCAGAAAATTGTGTGAGAAATTATAACTAGGTACCTAATATTAAAACCGTAAATAAATTACAAATTCAAACTGATGACCTTAAACATTTTGTATTTAATTTAAATATTATTGGTAGGTATTAAAATTATTAAAAATTCATAGTACTGAAACCAGAATTCACTACTATAGAAGTCTATTAGCGTACCAAATAACTCTTCTAATACAATCTATAATATCCTATTTATATCAATTTAAAAATAAACTATAGTTAAAAAACCACAATGAATCCCTTTTTGTTCTAGTGTGGTTTGATAAAGGACAATAATTACATTTTTATTGTTCATTATTTAATTTATATAATTGACATGAAATAAACACAATCATACATATACTTATTGGAAATTATATTAATATAATATGATATTATAAAAATAAATACAATACAGAAAAAAAAAAAAAAGAATATAATAATTTACAATTACTGTTTTTGTGTTTTTAGGGTTTCATGTTGAGTTTGGCAAGTGAAGTCTGACTCGTATTGCTACTTCTGGTGTACAGCAAGGAGGTAATTTATCTTTAATCAAGATTGCTACATTAATTTGATAAAAAAAAAAAAAAAAAAAAAAATTAAACGTGTTATGGAGTTATGATTTTCAATTACCTCTCGGTAATTTTGTTAACATACCAGGTGATTCATTCAAGTGAGTATACTCATTATGGCGGAAAGCATTAACTTTTACCGCAATTTGTTTTCTAGAACATTTAAGAAACGAGCTGTTTCATAATTTTATATTTGTGTTATTTTTTGGGGGTAAAACAACTATCTAGTTTTGAGTTTTAAATGGCAACCTAACGTATATTAAAAAGTCCATAAATAGATTGAACATTAGTTAAAATAAATTTTAGTGTTGACATTTTCGATTTCTCTCCAAATGTTTACAAGATATCATTTTTAATTTTAAGTTGGAAGAGAATAGTTGGTGTATTATTAACACCCCGCACCACATAAATTATACTCCACTGTTTTCCTCACACCCAAATATAAAAGTGGAATATTTCGCCAACACCTTGACAGAAATCAGAAATGTCCACACAAAAATGTATTTAAACTAATACTAAATCTTTTAATGGACATAAACAATGCCACTTGAAAATCAAAAGTATGTTGTTTTTTGCCCCCAAAATTTATGTTGACAAAAAAATAACATAAATATAAAATTATGGAGCAGCTTGTCTCTTAAATGTTCTACGAAAACAAATTCTGGTAAAAGTTAATACTTTCTGAAATATTAATGTACTCACTATAATTAATCACCTGATACACTACTAGTTAAACTAAGAATGTTTCTTAAAAATGGAATAATTTTTGATTTTAGAATTTAAATGTTCGACCCATATAATGTAATATACCTTCTTATGTGATCCTGAGAATTTCAAATGATTAGCTACCAGGTAATTTGTTTGTTTTATCATGACCAAAAGTAAATTTTTTTAATTAATAAATTAATTTTTAAATTTATGCAGGTA
>CABPRJ010001980.1:0-49706 GCA_902439185.1 Cinara cedri | reverse complement strand
TAATGACTGGGATCTGCGGGGTCGTCACACCCGATACTTTGGATACCATGCATACCAAAGTTTCCCTGCAGGCGTTTACAAAACGTTTTTACAAATTTGTATTGTTGTTCGTACGAATTTCCGGTAGTTTTTTAGTGTTTTGTTGCAGATAATTGAGCCACTATAATAATGTTTGTTGTGCCTCGATCCCCGGCGTCTCGATTAATAGCTAAAGCGACGGACATCAAGACGGAAACGTTACCTGTCCACCGAAACTTTATACGTTTTTGTGTACCTAAAGTGAGGATTCGGTTTTTTTTTTTTTTTATATATATCTATAGTGTAGGCCATATATGGCATTGCAGAATAAGAACTGGTAAACAGAGGATATGTGTGTTGATGGTAGGTAGGGGTGCAAATAAAAATAAAAACACGGTACAAATATGGTCAAATAAACATACGTACAGTTTAATTATTATACACGACACGATAATACAATACGATAACAATTTCACAGTACATAAGTCCTTTGATTGGTTAAAAAAGTCTCTGTGCAGTTTAATGATTAGCTGTTGCAAATAGGGAAATGAGAATCGATTTCGTTTACAACAATAATAAAAGTCCTTAAATAAAATAATTTTAAAAAAAAAAAACAAAGATTGCCCATAGAGCGCTTACAATTAATATGGTTAATTTCAGTTTCTACAATGCGAACACATTTAAATCACATGTGATATTTTTTGTCGATTTACAATTTATTTTTTTTTTTAGATATTTCAAATTAATTATTAATTTTGATTAATAATTTATAATTTAATTTATTAATATAATGATACATTATAACTTATGATAATTATTTCGAACAGGGATCGAGACTTAATCTTATTCTACGTTTTTTTTTTTATTTTCGTCTATTTTAATTATTTATCGCCTATAATGTATTATAGAGTAAAATTAATTAAATAATAAAAGAGAACGTACTTCATTACTTTAATCGGAATGATTAATTTAATTTTCGTGTCTAAGCTGAAAAACTGATGTGAAAAACTATTTTTGTGATTATGATTAGCGATTGTTTAACTTATTAGACAGTGTCGCTACGATAGAGGAACGTTAAGCGACCTTAAACCGCTTTGGTATTATTTTGGTGTACATATCATTCACGTCGATGGTTCGTGTTTTGAGTAAGTTAAAAACTTAGAACAAATTTGAAAAAAAAAAACACTTAGATTCAACTTAGCCTAAACTTATAGCCACTATAATAATTGCCGACGCGAATCGGACGCGTTTTATTGAGTTTTGAATTTATTTAATTTGTAAGAAAACTTAACTTATCGCCGGATTTATTATTTAAATTAATTATTTTCAAGGCTTACAAATTATGTTTTGATAAAGGGTTAACTGTTTAAAGTCACGTCTTTATCAACAACTAAATTTATCTAATTTATGGATTTCATGTAAAAGATAACATTTATATATAAACAAAAAAAAACTAATTTAGATAAATTATCCTAAATTTAGCTTGGAACACGTTTAACCGTGTATCAAAATTATTAAATTTTTTATGGATAACATCGTGAAATATAGAATAAAACAATTTTTTTTTTTTTGAATTTTCTTTTTTATTCATATTCTATATCTATAGAAAAGTATTCTAATAGTTACTCTGATGATACACGAGACACATAAATGTATAAAAAACAAAACTCTACCAAGAAAATGATAACTAGAGATTTTTCAGTCTCCTCGTCATCTCTTATATATTAATATTTTCTCTACATATGAACCTTGTCCCACTGAACGAGACTGCGGAGTAAACCGCGACGCATTTTCGTGGGAGCTGACAGGTATATAGAAGATAATAATATACAAAGACTTAACCTATAAATAATTATGGTTTTATCACGAATAGCCGTGTTAACGATATCATATCGTGATCAAAATTCATAATTATTTAATCGATGAAGGGTAAGGACAATAATGCCAATACATTTAAATAGGAAAATTTAGAAAAAAAAAAAATAGAGAAATAAATAAAATTCAAACTTAGCCTAGACTTAGCCTAAACCGCAAGTGTCCTTCTTAATAAGACTTAGCCGGTCAAAATAAATTAAAAGACTCTAATTAATAAAACTAAGTTATTATCACGAAGAGCCGTTTAAAAAAAATGCTACGTAATCAAAAGAGGAATTATACAATTTTTAAATAATAACAACTTTATTAAATAAAGTGTTTCAGACGATTCCTTATCTGTTAACTAACCTAACTTAACCTATAAATAATTATGGTTTCATAACGAATAGCCGTCTTAACGATGTCACATCGTGATTAAAAATCATAATTATTTAATCTATGAAGGGTATGGACAATAATGCCAATACATTTAAATAGGAAAATTTAGTAAAAAAAATATAATTAAAACATAGCCTAGTCTTAGCCTAACCGCAAGTGTCTTACTTTATAAGACTTAACCGACCAAAATAAATTAAAAGACTTTAATTAACAAACTACGTTGTTATGACGAAAAGCCGTTTAAAAAAAAATGCTACGTAATCAAAAACTGTATTATACACTTTTTAAATAATAACAACTTTATTAAATAAAGTGTTTCAGATGATTACTTATCTGTTAATTAACCTAACTTATCAATTGATCATGACCGCATTTTATTTGCCTGTACATGATCAACACTAAGCATGTGAAATTTGATTTACCTATATTGATAAAATCTCACTAAACGAGACGACGGAGCGAACCGTGACGCGTACAGTGGGACATCATAGGCGGTGAAGAAAATTATTTACAAAAACTTAACCTAAAAATAATTATGTTAAGATGTCACATCGTGATCAAAAATCATAATTATTAAATCGATGAAGGGTAAAGACAATAATGCCAATACATTTGGATAGAGAAATTTAGAAAAAAAACAACCTTAATTATACTTAACTTAACTTACTTAACTTACTTAACTTAATAGCTTATGCGTTGATCAAGACTCCGTATAATTCGCGGGTAATGATCAACCTTTGCAAAAATGCCATTTTTACCTATAGTTAATGAATTTAAATCTTATTAAGATTTTTTGTCGCTGCAGAGAAAACGTGATCACCGCAACAATTATTATTGATTACGCTGACCACGAATCAAATAATGGAAACGAAAATTCAAAAATAAAATAAAAACGTAGAAAAATATGCCTATATTTATCTTTTCCTAGGAATTTTATCACTAATACCTCAAATATATAATTAATAATTAAATAAACCTAACCTAATTTACTTGCCCTTTATGTTGATTAATAAAATAATAATAATAATAATAATAATAATAATAAATATACTACAACTAAAAGTAACAAACTAATTGAGCATAAAAACGTATAAACTAACTTTTAACCATTCAACCGCGAACCGGTGACGATGTTGCGATCGACGAAACGTGTACGATGCGTGGTCTTTGTCAATTTTAATAATTGACCGTGGCTTTATCCATGGGTTTCAGTTGCAGTTCTTTGGCCTGTTTAGCAAGGCCAAGCGTGTTCTTCGTTACCTTCATCAAATCGATATTCTTCTGGGCGAGTCCAATCGTTAGTGCCTGGAAAATATCAATAACGGGAGGGCGGCACGGTTAGTATAGACCGGCAAAATGGTCGCCTGAGAGCGGTGGTAAAAACCTTTCACCTAAGAACCACCGCGTTGTTTAAAACCTCACCATTGAAGTTTGCAGGAAGAACCCGGTGATGATTGTTTCCAGCTCGGTGGTGTGCCACGTGGCCCAGAATGACTTTTCGGACGACGGGAAGAGCCACAAAGTGCGGCTCGATATCGCTCGTATACGCGTCTACGAACACGGGCATGAAGCAATGCCGTGCGGTAATGTTGGTGCCAGTGTACTCGGTGTTCGACCCGCGGCTAAAATTTTCGACGAATTTCTACACGGAACACACACGCAACAAGAAAACCGTTAAACCGTAGTTATGATTGACTGAAGTCATAACGGGACGGGCCGACAAGACGTATATATAAAAATAAAAAATAATAATACATAAATACAAAAAACCAAATATGTACTCACTGTGGTTACTCGGTACATGTTCTCAAACAACGTGGGTCCGTGTCCCTAACAGCCGAAGTCATTTTTATTCAGGTCTTCGGTGGCTTTCGGGAAGCCCTCCGGGTACGAATACGAAACGTCGAAGTAGTTGACACGGCAATCTCGAGTCCGCAGTGCACGCGGATCAAATGGTAGATTCAATAAATTTTTTTTTTAAACAATTTTTCGTATTTTTTTTTCATAATGATTTTTTCCGTTTTTTTTTTATTTAATTTTTTTTCAGATTGTTTACACATTTTTTTTGTAGGTTGGATTAACCAAAGGTTCCTCATTTCTTTTCCTTAATAGGTCTTCTTATAATAATACCTATTATATACCGCTAATGATTGGCGTATTAAAGATTATAGAAAATCACAACCTACATTTTACGGAAATATCTTGTCAGCGATATTTTATTCCAGACCAATGCGTGAAATTGGATTTTTTGGCCCTGATCAGTCCCGAATCAACCGAAACAGGGAGTACACCTCTAAAATACTTTCTGAAGATTGGTTCGTGAAAGTATCGTTCACGGGACCGACGATCCCGAACAAGGTATCGAAAAGGGCTTACGATATCATGTGAACTAAATACACGGGTCCACGTTTAATTATTAAACACGTGTATTTATAACACACGTAAACAATCGTAAGCCCTTATATCGACTGGGACCTGCGGGGTCGTCACACCCGAAGCTTTAGTTGCCGAGCATACTAAAGTTTCCCTGCAGTGGTTTATACCTCTAAGATACTTTCCGAACATTGGTTCGTGAAAGTATCGTTCACGGGACCGATGATCCCGAACGAGGTATTGACTAGGGCTTACGATTTCCTATGAGTATTTAAAATACACGGGTACACGTGTAATTATGAATCCCGTGTATTGATCCGGTGTTAAATAATACACGTATACTAAACCACACGTCTACGCGTGTAACCGTGTATTTTAAATACCCTTAGTAAATCGTAAGCCCTAGTAATGACTGGGATCTGCGGGGTCGTCACACCCGTAGCTTTAGTTGCCGAGCATACTAAAGTTTCCCTGCAGTGGTTTATACCTCTAAGATACTTTCCNGTATACTAAACCACACGTCTACGCGTGTAACCGTGTATTTTAAATACCCTTAGTAAATCGTAAGCCCTAGTAATGACTGGGATCTGCGGGGTCGTCACACCCGAAGCTTTAGTTGCCGAGCATACTAAAGTTTCCCTGCAGTGGTTTATACCTCTAAGATACTTTCCGAACATTGGTTCGTGAAAGTATCGTTCACGGGACCGATGATCCCGAACGAGGTATTGACTAGGGCTTACGATTTCCTATGAGTATTTAAAATACACGGGTACACGTGTAATTATGAATCCCGTGTATTGATCCGGTGTTTAATAATACACGTATACTAAACCACACGTCTACGCGTGTAACCGTGTATTTTAAATACTGTACTAAACCACACGTCTACGCGTGTAACCGTGTATTTTAAATACTCTTAGTAAATCGTAAGCCCTAGTAATGACTGGGATCTGCGGGGTCGTCACACCCGATACTTTGGTTACCACGCATACCAAAGTTTCCCTGCAGGCTTTTACAAAACCTACTTTATGTGTTTGATACTAGAAAACGTAACAAACCTTAATTTCAATTTTAAACCTGTTTTCGTATTGAAAATCTAGAAAATATTCGACAATACATTATTGCAGTACTGCGGTTAAATTTACCGACTTCGTCTTCTTGCCTTCGGTACCGTATCGGTATCGTATTTAGATCTTTAATATTGCGACACTATATAAAATTAAACTTTTTTACATAATTATATTGTCGTTTGGATGAAAATCCGATAGTTTTTTAGTGTTTCGTTGCAGATAACTAAGCCACTATAATAATATTTGTTGTGCCGCAAACCCTGGCGTCTCGACGACATTAATAGCTATCGCGACGGACATCAAGACGGAAACGTTACCTGTCCACCGAAACTTTATCCGTTTTTGTGTACCTAAAGTGAGAATTCGGTTTTTTTTTTTTTTAATATCTATAGTGTAGGCCATATACGGCATTGCAGAATAAGAACTGGTAAAAAGAGGATATGTGTGCTGATGGTAGGTAGAAGCGCAAATAAAAATAAAAACACGGTCCAAGTATGGTCAAATAAACATACGTTCAGTTTAATTATTGTACACGACACGATATTACAATTCCACAGTACATAGATTCTGTGAGTGGTTTAAAAAGTCGTTGTGTAATTTAGTGTTTTGCGGTTGCTAATAAGGATATGAGAATCAATTTCGTTAACAACAATATTATGAGTCTTTAAATATAATAATTATAACTAAAAAAAAAAAAACAATTGAGCCCTTACAATTAACATTTGTTTTATTTTAGTTTCTACAAATCGAGCAAATATAAATCGCATGTGATATTTTTTTTGGATTTATAATTTTTTTTTTTTTTTTTTGATATTTCAATTTTATTTTTTAATTTTTCTTTTGCTTAATAAATTATAATGTTTATATTAACATAATGATAACTTATAACTAATTATAATTATTTTGAACAAGGATAACGACATATACATCTACAGCAACATATTTGAAAAAAAACACAATGATTCAACTGTGCCTATACTTATAGCTACTTTACGAATTGTCGATGGGAATCTGTATGTGTTTTAGTAACTTTCTAATTAATTTAACTTGTAGGAGAACTTTACTTATCGCCGTATTTATTATTAAAATTAATAATTTAGAAAGCTTACGAATTGTGTTTTGATAAAGGTGAACTGTTTACAGTCACGTCCTTATCAACAGCTATATTTATCTAATTATCATAACTTTCTCATAGTACTTTTACAATGAATATTGGCTTTTTCAAATATTGCTTACAGATACAATGAATCCGTTAAAACCTTTCGTTTTTTTTTTTATATTTTCAATTTAATTTTTTTTTTTGGATTTTTTAGTTTTAATATTTTGTTTTTTTTACGGAATATGTTTAAATTTTATTTTATGATTAGTCAACCGAACATATTAATTTTTTTATACAAATCGCTATTGACCAATACCGTACTAAAGATTGAGCATAAAGACTTCGTTGACTGAGTTAACCCAGAGTTACATATAGTAACTGAATTTAAAACGTAAATAAATTACAATCTTTTTTCGATAGAGAACAATGATCAACGTAACAATTCTTATCGATTACGGCAACCAGCTGACGTAACTTAACCTTAATATCCAAAGTAAAAGAAAAAAAAAACTTGTACGTGTACCTAAATTTTAATCGTCGTCGCAGATTTCCCGGGGAACATTCAATATGTCTGGTTGCAACTAGGGATTTGCGATGTGACTGAAAATTCGGAACGGTAAAAAAAAAAAACGTGGAAAAAATTGCCTACTTATTGTTTCTAAATCTATTCTTAAACCATAATATTCGATCTAGAATGGTTTACAGACCGTATACTAAGGAATTATTAAAAGAAAAAAATCAAAAAAACGTTTACACCATACTAAACTAATTAAGCAAAAAGAACGAAATTAAACTAATTGTTAACGAACCGGTGACGCATTGCAATCGACGGGACGTGAGCGAAGCGCTGTGGTCGTTGTCGGTATTAATTGGTGGTGGCTTCACCTATAGATTTCAGTTGTTGTTCTTTGGCCTGTTTGCGTATTGCCCTAGCCCGTGTGCCCAGCATATTGTTCATGACCATCCGCGCCATCATCGACTCAGAAACACTCTGGGCTAGTCCAATCGCTTGTATCTGGAAATTATCAAAAACGGGTGGACGGTTCGGTTAGTATGGCACGGTAATTAGATCGCTCGAGATCCGGTCGCGAGAAGTGTTGTGGATAACTCTGCGCCGTCATCCCGAGAATCACCACGAGCTTTAAAACCTCACCATTAACGTATGCGGGTAGTACCCGGTGGTGACCGTCTCCAGCCCGGTGGTCTGCAGGGCGGACCGGACGAACTTGTCCGGCGACGGGACGAGCCACGACGTGCGGCCGATCTTGCTCATCTTTGTGGCCACGAACCCGGGCATGATGCACTGTACGGTGATGTTGGCACCCTGTTTGCCGCCACCGCTGTACTCGGTGTTCAAATCGCGGCTAAATTTTTCGACAAATTTCTACACGGAACACATACGCAAAAAGAAAACCGTTTAATTGCAGTTATAGTGTCTGCGTTCATAACAGAACGCGCTGACACGGCGTAAATATAACATTATTAATAAAAAAAAATAAGATCAAACATAATAATATGTACGCACCTTGGTGGCCCCGTACATGGTCAACAGGGGAGATGGGATCTCGGAGGACGCGCTGCCGATGTTGATGACGCATCCGCGTCTCCGTTCCACCATTCCCGGCATTACGAGCCGACACATGTTCACCATGGACGTAATGTTGCACCGGACCATGTTGTCGAACATGGCGGGTCCATGTCCTCCGGCCCCAGTGTCTTTGTCGCCCCGGTCTTCGGTAGCTTTCAGGAAGTACTCTGGGTACGGATACGACATGCCTACGTTGTTGACCAACACGCCGATCTCGAGCCCGTGAAGTTCGCGGGTCAGATGGCCGAACACCGCGTCAGTGTCCGGGTCGGTAAAGTCCGCCTTGACGCACTTGACCTGGCGCCCCGGGTACTCGGTCCGGATCTCGTCAGCGGTCGCGTCCAACTTCGCTTGTGTCCGGCTGATGATCACCAAGTCCATGCCCCGGCTGGCCAGCTGACGGGCGTACGCTTTTCCCAGCCCGTCCGTGGCGCCCGTCACCGCTTTAAGACAATACGCATGCAAACGCGACCCGCGCGGAAGGCATTTATCAATTTAGGCGTGCCGTCATCAAAATAGAACGCGTTCATTGTTACAAACTAATCGTACAATATCCATTAACTGACGGTTATTGGTCATTTTTTTTTTTCTTTATGGCCCGTGCTTGGAATCCAGGCCGCGTAGACCCGTGAGTTATAATAAGATAAACAATAAATATACTTGCATAATGTATACTATAAAATATAATTTTTTTTTCCTAACAATTTTTTTTTTTTTTAACAAATACGCTTAAGCTTTAATTCTATTCATACACATTAAAAATTATACCTATAACTCACTGCGGGTGTCCGATTGACTACGTGATCCACCGGAGTAATAACAAACTTATATCTATTTCAGAAAAGGCATGTTATACTGTTTCCCCGATGGTATTAGAGAGGACATGACAATCTAAATTTTACAGCATACCGTGTCAGCAGCGCTATTTCCGTGGACTGGAGTTCATGGAGTACGCGGCCAACTGATCACGGTGGCCGATTTAACACACATTTGTTTTGTTATTTGCTTTCTTTTACATTTTTTTGAAGTTGGTTTAATCAATATAAATATATCAATTTATCAAAATATTGTTTATATTATGTTGTACTCTTTTCACTAATCGAATGTGGAAATTAACAATATCTATACCTATAAATAAAATTGAAATATCCATCTGTCCGTCCGGGCCAAGTTCTGAAATAGTTGAAAAGATTTTTAAGGGACTTTTACTATAAGTAACTTCTTATTCAACCCCATGATTTTTGATTATATAATTCGAAATACGCTGTTCTGAACAATGTATGCGCTCGTATTATTTTGCTCAGTACGCTACCGTTTGATTTTTTCCCGTCCGTTCTTATTTGTTTGTGCTCTATACGCGCTTATTTAATTGAGTTTCTTGATTTATTTCTGACAAGGAGAATGCAACATTTATTTCCCCAATGAAGAAAAATCCTTGTGGTAAAGTAAGTGGAAGTAGGTTTACTATATTTTAATCGTAATGCATTTTTTAATATAAAATACGTAAATTTGAGTCAATATGTTTATATTTTCAGCCTGTTAGCAGTTCACAGAAACGAATGTTTATTAATTATTATAAATAGTTAATATCTGAAAATGAGACAATTAAATATCGTGATTTAATGAAGCATATTGTCGATACACTTGGAGTTGGATTAAATAAGGTGCAAACAACCGTCTCTAAGTACAAGCAATCGAAAACTGTGACTTCACCCACCAGAAGAAAAAAATCTGGTGTTGTGGATAAGATTAATGATTTTGATAAGGCCGCTATCCGTAGAAAGGTGCATTCATTTTGGCTAAATAAAGAACTGCCGACCGTTGCGAAGGTATTAACTACTATTAACGAAGACAATACATTGCCAAATTTGATAAAAGCCTCTTTAAGGCAAGTTCTGAAGAACTTAAATTTTAAATTTACAAAACGCCAAAGAAATAGTATATTAACAAAAAGGAGAGATCTTGTAGATTAAAGAAGACAATATTTAATTTCAATTCATCGTTTTCGAAAAGAAGGTAGACCCATTTATTACCTAGATGAAACTTGGTATAATACCGCGGATTGTGTGAATAAGGCTCAGATTGACACAACCGTTACGTCGGGTAGAACGGCATTCCTAGAAGGTCTATCTACTGGCCCCCAGAACCCAACTAGGAAAGGTACGAGGTTATTACACATTGGGTCAGCAGCTGGTTTCGTGCCAGGTGGATTTCTGTGTTTCGGATCCAAAAAAAAAAATAAGATTACCGTGACTAAACGAATGGTCAACCATTTCAAGAATGGTTCGAGGGAAAATTGCCTCTTTTGGAAGATAATGCTGTGATTGTATTAGATAAAGCACCATATCACTCTGTCAAAAAAGAAAAAATTCCAACAATGAGTTGGAAGAGGGCAGACATAGTGAATAACTGATTTCTAAAGGAGAAGAAATCGATCATACATAATTGATCAAAAATGATATCCTAGAAATCGTCCAACGTTTCAAACCTAAGTAATGAGTATAATATAAACTATTTATATTATACACTATAATTAATTTTTTTTTTTTAGATTCAAAGCATACATAATTACGTAAACAACGCCGATTCCGTCAGACTATCGTTCGAAAAGTATGCAAAAATGATGACAACGACAGTGGACATCGTTTTATGGAAATCGATATAAAATATCGCAAACTTCGGATATCATTTTATTAAAATCCGCAAAACTGGAAATATTGATTATTTCGGTTTTGTTCCTTTAGGAGTATAAAACTTTAATATTCCATGCATGCCGCGAAACGAAAATACTATAATGGAATTTTTAAGTCCTTTGAATTCGTCAATTTAATTCTTTATTTCATAGGCATTTTTATGTTGACATAAACTTTCAATTCGAAAAATTTTTACTTGGTGTAATAAGAAACGGAGTAAGGGAGCAAAAGAATAAGAAAAGTTTGAATCATTCTGTGTCTTCTGGTTTAGGGCAGTTGACAACAAGGGCAACAATTCAAGCCTAATGATTTTGTCCTTAAAAACAATGCAAACCATCCTTATAAATTATTCTCTACTCGTCACAGTCAATCTAGCAAAACGCTGCATAAGATTGGGACATTTCGTGCATTTAATAATAATCATTATTTTCTGAACCGATATTCAGTATACGATACGGAATTTTTGTTTTAATTCCTAATTTATTTAAAACGTTTATTTAGGAAACACTCTTACACACAAATAATTTGTATAAATGAAGAGTTGGTAATTCAAAAACGACCGAACGACAAAATGTAGATTTAAAGTTCACCCTATCAAAACGCAACTGAATATCCCTCATAATTGTACCTTTCATGTAAAACGTACGAATATTTGAGAACATTTTTGGCGATGCCAACACTGTTCCCGTGTACACTTCATACGTAAACAACGCCGATTCCGTCAGACTATCGTTCGAAAAGTATGCAAAAATGATGACAACGACAGTGGACATCGTTTTATGGAAATCGATATAAAATATCGCAAACTTCGGATATCATTTTAAAAAAATCCGCAAAACTGGAAATATTTATTATTTCGGTTTTGTTCCTTTAGGAGTATAAAACTTTAATATTCCATGCATGCCGCGAAACGAAAATACTATAATGGAATTTTTAAGTCCTTTGAATTCGTCAATTTAATTCTTTATTTCATAGGCATTTTTATGTTGACATAAACTTTCAATTCGAAAAATGTTTACTTGGTGTAATAAGAAACGGAGTAAGGGAGCAAAAGAATAAGAAAAGTTTGAATCATTCTGTGTCTTCTGGTTTAGGGCAGTTGACAACAAGGGCAACAATTCAAGCCTAATGATTTTGTCCTTAAAAACAATGCAAACCATCCTTATAAATTATTCTCTACTCGTCACAGTCAATCTGGCAAAACGCTGCATAAGATTTGGACATTTCGTGCATTTAATAATAATCATTATTTTCTGAACCGATATTCAGTATACGATACGGAATTTTTGTTTTAATTCCTAATTTATTTAAAACGTTTATTTAGGAAACACTCTTACACACAAATAATTTGTATACATGAAGAGTTGGTAATATAGTCTTTGCAATGAGTCTTACCCTACTGGCCGTCACAGGTAAGTATCAGAAATACAGAAATATTCAAAAACGACCGAACGACAAAATGTAGATTTAAAGTTCACCCTATCAAAACGCAACTGAATATCCCTCATAATTGTACCTTTCATGTAAAACGTACGAATATTTGAGAACATTTTTGGCGATGCCAACACTGTTCCCGTGTACACTTCATACGTAAACAACGCCGATTCCGTCAGACTATCGTTCGAAAAGTATGCAAAAATGATGACAACGACAGTGGACATCGTTTTATGGAAATCGATATAAAATATCGCAAACTTCGGATATCATTTTATTAAAATCCGCAAAACTGGAAATATTTATTATTTCGGTTTTGTTCCTTTAGGAGTATAAAACTTTAATATTCCATGCATGCCTATTTATTATTTCGGTTTTGTTCCTTTAGGAGTATAAAACTTTAATATTCCATGCATGCCGCGAAACGAAAATACTATAATGGAATTTTTAAGTCCTTTGAATTCGTCAATTTAATTCTTTATTTCATAGGCATTTTTATGTTGACATAAACTTTCAATTCGAAAAATGTTTACTTGGTGTAATAAGAAACGGAGTAAGGGAGCAAAAGAATAAGAAAAGTTTGAATCATTCTGTGTCTTCTGGTTTAGGGCAGTTGACAACAAGGGCAACAATTCAAGCCTAATGATTTTGTCCTTAAAAACAATGCAAACCATCCTTATAAATTATTCTCTACTCGTCACAGTCAATCTGGCAAAACGCTGCATAAGATTTGGACATTTCGTGCATTTAATAATAATCATTATTTTCTGAACCGATATTCAGTATACGATACGGAATTTTTGTTTTAATTCCTAATTTATTTAAAACGTTTATTTAGGAAACACTCTTACACACAAATAATTTGTATAAATGAAGAGTTGGTAATATAGTCTTTGCAATGAGTCTTACCCTACTGGCGGTGACTTGGGTAGAACGGCATTCCTAGAAGGTCTATCTACTGGCCCCCAGAACCCAACTAGGAAAGGTACGAGGTTATTACACATTGGGTCAGCAGCTGGTTTCGTGCCNTATCATTTTATTATAATCCGCAAAACTGGAAATATTTATTATTTCGGTTTTGTTCCTTTAGGAGTATAAAACTTTAATATTCCATGCATGCCGCGAAACGAAAATGCTATAATGGAATTTTTAAGTCCTTTGAATTCGTCAATTTAATTCTTTATTTCATAGGCATTTTTATGTTGACATAAACTTTCAATTCGAAAAATTTTTACTTGGTGTAATAAGAAACGGAGTAAGGGAGCAAAAGAATAAGAAAAGTTTGAATCATTCTGTGTCTTCTGGTTTAGGGCAGTTGACAACAAGGGCAACAATTCAAGCCTAATGATTTTGTCCTTAAAAACAATGCAAACCATCCTTATAAATTATTCTCTACTCGTCACAGTCAATCTGGCAAAACGCTGCATAAGATTGGGACATTTCGTGCATTTAATAATAATCATTATTTTCTGAACCGATATTCAGTATACAATACGGAATTTTTATATTAATTCTTATTTTATTTATAACGTTTATTTAGAAAACACTCTTACACACAATTAATTTGTGTAAATGAAAAATTTATAACAGGTGTAATGACACGTACATTCTCCCACTGGTGTTGTCAATTCTTTCAAAATCACTAATTCCTACCGAGTACTATAATAAATACATTTATCTATTTACATTTTTACGTGTTTAGTGAATCATATAGGGTACCTAAAAATGTTTGTCGTTTTACTTACTGTGCTGTAATTTATTCTGGAGATGGAGAATAAGAGTGACTTTAAAACCTTTTTTTAACTATATTATATATTTTAATTGCGTATTTTATATTTAATAGGTACACAGATTCCTGGATTTCAAACAGTCACTATGACATAATATTTTACGAGATTAGAAGAAGAGTTTGGGGAGAAGAATCAAGAATTATACCTTAAATAATTACAATATTTTCGTATACAGCTCTTCAAAAATCACATATCGTGCAATTTATTTTATCAAATCCTAACTTTTTTTAGTGAAAAATGTTTTCATAAATTATTATTACTTTGAGAGGCAGAGTGCATATTGTCTGATGGACGGACAGCCAGATAAAATCATAAATTTACTAACGATATATAATAGTCGTATGGACAATAGTTACATATTCAAATAGTTGACGACTGATTATTACATATTTATTATAAAAAAAAACTGAACGCCAAGTAGATTGGAGTGCAATTTGGTGTAAAATTCGTATCATTTGATAAACACAAGATAATTATAATAGTTTAAAATCGTTGTTATTAGTATTTCTGGCTGTTGGGAGTGTATCCTCATTTTATCTACATCAATAACTTGATTACCTTTCATACGTCTACAGAAAAATGAATTATGAAATTTAACCGTTAATAGCTGCTAAGTTTATACATGTCGCCTTACATTTGGATAACATTTATGTTTATGTACATTTACAGTTGTAAACCAATTTTTTTTACTCAATCGTTATATCTGTGGTCCAAGGAAAAAAGGCAGCAAACATTTGATTTTTTTTTTTAATAATTTTGTGTTATGATTTGTATTTTGTCTTTTTCCTATTATTTTTCGTTGTGAATAGCATATTTTCAAAATGTAATTTGTTTATAATTAAAACTATAGAAAATCAACTTCAACCCTTTTTTACTTGGACTCTCTAAACATAGTTTTCCTAGAGTTATAACTTATAACATGCCTCTCCCAATTATTTTCTCGATTCAGGGCTCCTAATACTTAAACAACTAATTACTAATTTTAACATAATACGCAATCGAAATACAGTAAATCTAATCTAATACTATGATAATCTAACGTATTCTCTATAAGTACCTACATAGTTTTCAATTAGTTTTTTTTTTTTTACGTGATTTTATTATTATATACAGGAATAGTGATTAAAATTTATATTCACGGTTTACGCTGCATTGACGGTGACGTTCATTCCGGCTTCGATTGTTTGTTCTGATGTGGGCGAGCGATGTTCGAAAGTGGCAAATTCGTCGGTCGAGGCCTTGGCGAACTGCTCTTACTGTGTGCAACCGTTCGCTCCTCTAATGTAGGGTTCGCTGAAGTGGTGACTGACGGAACCGGCGGCGACTGGTTTCCGATTTGTTTTAACAACAATGGATATGGCTCGTTTATAGTACGCGCCAACGTTAACGCATAATTCTGTAACATCATTCTTCTGGGCGGAATCGACGGTGGTGGTGGTCTTTCAGAAGGCGGTGGTGGTGGTCTTTCAGAAGGCGGTGGTGGCGATCTTTTGGGCAGCGGTGGTGGCGATCTTTTGGGCAGCGGTGGTGGCGATCTTTTGGGCGGCGGTGGTTGCGATCTTTCGGGTGGCGGTGGTTGCGATCTTTCGGGCGGCAGTGGTTGCGATCTTTTGGGCAGCGGTGGCAACGGTCTTTTGGACGGCAGTGGTGGCAACGGTCTTTGGGACGGCGGTGGCGGTGGTCTTTTAGACGGCGTTATGCTTGTAGACAAATTAGTAGACAATTCCATGGTTCTTGATAGGTCCACGATCGTAGGATTGTCGGACGGCGGTTTCGTCGGTCTCACAAGCGGCGGTGCTGGACCAAGGTCGTCGTCACTTAACTTCTTCGAGTCGTCACTTAACTTCTTCGAGTCGTCACTTAACTTCTTCGAGTCGTCATTTAACTTCTTCGAGTCGTCACTACCGAACGACATCGTACCTATTTGACGTCTGAATACTATAACTCGCGAGAAACGATCACAAATTATACGCGTTATCGGGCACGCAAGCTAAGGCCAGACACAGCAACCGGGAAAATACGACCTTTCGGACGGTCAGAGACGCATAGATTATGCCGTCGAACACCGTGGTCGCCGTACATAGTGTCACCCGGGGCGCTACATGAGGTCGTTCAGCAAGTTATCTTGATGCGCCACCATCGCGCGGCGTTCGTTCGGCAAGAGTCGTCTTGGTTCGCCACCATCGCGCAGCGGTCGTTTGGACGTAAGCCGTTTGGGGCGCTTCCATCGCGCAGCGGTAGTTTAGATGTAAGCCGTTTGGGGCGCTTCCATCGCGCAGCGGTAGTTTAGACGTAAGCCGCTTGGGGCGCTTTCATCGCGCGGGGTTCGTTCAGCAAAAGTCTTCTTGGGGCGCTACCATCGCGCGGAGTTCGTTCAGCAAAAGTCTTCTTGGTGCGCCACCATCGCGTGACGTTCGTTCGGCAAGAGTCGTCTTGGTGCGCCACCATCGCGCAGCGGTAGTTTGGACGTAAGCCGTTTGGGGCGCTAACATCGCGCAGCGGTAGTTTGGACGTGAGCCGTTATGGGGCGCCACATTTGCGCGCGACGGTCATTCGTCTACCGTCGTCGTGGGGCGCCACCATCGCGTTACAGCCATTAGATCGTGACGGTACCTACTACAAGCGCTGAACGGGGACGGGGTAACGGCGGCGGCGGCGGCGGCGATCAACAAAAAATTTGACAAAATATATACTGTTTTGAACTATAAAAATACATCGGTGGCAAAAAAGGTATAAGGCGTGAAAACGATGATAAAAAAAATGCATTGACATACCATTTTATCTGATGTTCGTCGCTTTCCACAGATGTAGGTACTGCCGGCGTGTTTGGCAATAAAGATAGACGGAAACGTAGATTATTCATCGCTGTCGGTTGTAGATGACGATTCAGGTGATATTCCAGAGACGTATCGTGTCCACAAATATGCACATATTATTGTACGCAGACAACACCAAACAAATTAATTGACAACCATAATATTGTAACTCAAACGGAAAAAAATTTAAATCGGTGTAACTCTGGAAATTTCCCGATAGATCTTGAATGTTACCGATACTGCGATGCAAAATAAATCTGTACGACGTCACTGAAACGGTGTTCCGGTTATTTCGACTTTGCCGTCAGTCTCGCCGAAGTGCAGACGCGGCGATCGAAACGTACTCGAATTGAAGTAAGATTTCAGGCCACGAGCGTGGGCTCGTATGGCCCGTTGGCTCGGGTCATCGTCGTTTTTTTTTCCGTGTTGCTCTCCGATGGATTTACGTGAATAGGAAATCGCGCCCAGTTCGTATGCTTCGAACGAAGTCATCGCGTCACGATATTTTGCCCGTAGAATGCACACGCGAAACGATACGATTAATACGGTAGTAAACGCGGCACGGACACGATACGCGAAAAATGCACGGGATAATGCAGCGGGCGGAAAAAATATAATATTTCGTTCGAAATAATATCCGTCAATACAGTATAAAAGACGTGGGAAATTAAAATGTAATTTCGAAATGCTGATGTACGCGACCAACGACTACGACTACGACAACTGGGCGTCGATCGATCGAACGTAGACAAGGACGTGGACGGAGACGGTAGCGGCGCGGTGACGGTGCACGGGCACGGAAGAGACGACGCAAAAACTGGAAGACATGCGCACGGTGGACGGAATGAACGTCGGCGGGGTCCGGCCGGGGTATTTATGCACCTAACCCTCCGCGTCACCCATCCGCATCACCCCTGCGCGCGGGACCGGTACGTCGCAGTCGCTGATTCGACGGTTCGATCGATACGGCACCGCCCAACCGGTAGAGCGGCGGTGGACCGCAGCTGCTGTTGCAGTCGTCCGAAATACGGGCGTACCAATTTAGAAACGTGACTAACCCGACGCACAACAGCATGGCTAACAACATTAATAATTAATACGACTTCAAAATCGTACGGATTGCCTATGCGCATACGCCTTAACTCGTCATTCATAATATTTTTATAATATCGTCGTAATACTCGTACGTAATAATAATATTATAACAGTAATTTTCTATTGTATTCTACGCGGAAAACATTTCGCCGGAACAATAAATGTTGTGGGTACCATATCCGAGTGGACACACATTTATATAATCGTCCAAATTAAAATGCCCGTTTGCTGCACCGTTAAAACATATAACATAGGTTTATCGCGTATGAAATTGACTTTTTATTTTATTTTTTTCAAATGGATGAGAAGATCACAATATTAAAAACAACCTCGGAATATTTCATTCCAGCTATACGCCATTGTCGCGAGCAGTCCTTCAGTCCTTGTCCGGATAAAACGGTTTCCGTAAATTAGTTTATTTCGTGTGTTATGTATTATGCGACAAATAATATTCGTGAAAATGACTTCAATGAATAAATATTGCCGTAATGTATATAGTAGGCACAAGCTAATTTTATTTGAAAATCAATTTCAATGTTGTCGAATTCGTCATTATAATATTACTGCTGTCGCATCTATAGTCAATTACGGTTAAAACAATATTGTTTTACTCTCTATAAATTTAAAATATCACGTCATCGTGACGTCGAGACGCGGCCGTGAGAATCGTGTATAATTATTTTGACAGTTCGATAGCACCGACAAGTTGACGTAACAATATAATCAGGGGCGCCAGGGAGACATATTAAAATCTCCCCCAAGGACTTTTTTTTTTGTATCCATTATTTATGCGAAACGTGTTTTTAATTTCGAATTTCTTTAATTTTTAGTAAAAAAAAAAAAAAATCCACAATTTAATGTGTTGATGCCTATATACGTGTAATATAGTTGATATATCAACAAAAAAAAATAATTCGCAGCGATTGAAATGTTATATTTCAGTGCCGTTCGATACACTCAAACGTTGAACGTCAATAATATAATTTTAAGACAAAATACTATGTACATTATACGAGCTGTTATTACGATGGAATTGTATTACTTTAATAACAAAAAGAGATATATAAAAAAAAAAAAACAGCTGATACTGGGTATGGGAGCCGCTGTTGTAGGTGAAAAGTCGGGAAGATAGGATACATAAGGTTATTTAATTTTTATCTATAATCAACGATAAACCATTGCTTGACGAAAGACGATTCCGAGCGCAGTTCGGTAATCCACAATTTAAAGTGCCGTAATTTTTTTTTCGACTTTTGTTTAAATTTAATTTCAAAACGCTTATTAAAAAAAAAAAAAATAGTCGTCCAATAATTTTGGATATTTTTACCTCGTCTAGGTAAGTCCAGTATAAGTATTATTACCAAGTTTCAAGTCTCTACGTGTATAACCGAATTACAACAAAAAACTACCAAAAATTAAAATTCCTTAAGAACTCAAAAGTGACTAAAAATGTTTGTCGATGATACCGTAAGGAAGTAAAAAATTCAACAAAAAATGTGTCTCGTGAATTTTCGATTAAACCATTTTCTCCGGTAGAAAACGTCGTCCGTGTTTTTATAAAATAATGATATCGTGAAATTTCACGTTTTCCTACGTTTTTTTCCCCCACTTGAGTGCTTTTATTTAAAAAATGGCCTTCGAAAATCAAAAAAAAACAAATGACCGGTTTAAAGTACAATCTAGACGACTTAAGCTTTCAAAAAAATTGCTACACGTAAAAATCGGAGCAAATTTACTAGGAAAAAACGCATCCACAGACTAGAACGAAGAAACAAAGAAACAAAGAAACAAATGACCAAACATCTTTGTAATACCAATAGCTCCCTCTCTACGCTCCCAATCTAAAACAATATTGTCAAAAACAGAACAACGGCGGCGGATTGATTTATCGTATTTTATGTAATCGATATAATTGTAACTTGTAATAAAACGGCGTATAATATTATAATCCGTGTTAAAAATGTCAGCATTACAATATAGGAGTTCGATATCAGAGTTAAAAATATAATAATATTATCTAACGACGACGACTATAAAACGGCAATGTACATGATTTTTTTTTTTTACAATTATTTTCACTCTCCCGTCGGTCTTATCGCCGACATTGTAACATTAAAAAATAAATATATATATATATGTAAATCTAAACGCGATTAATCACGCGTACATCTGCAATATTATCATATAAACACGTAAATTATCGTATCATATTATTTTAATGGTGTACAATATTATTAATTGTACGTAGAAACGTCGTCACAACGTTACAGAATTGAAAACGTTCGTATTATACGTTGCTGTGCAATATACGAAGGATGTTAAACATTATAATGTTGTAATTGCTCTTACTCGGTAGATGAAATAATAACATTACGGTACGTCGGCTAATGTTGAAAATCGGATGTTATCGGAATAATATTTTACGTATGTCCGCTCGGCATATAAGAACCGATTTCGCGCCGTTGGTTTTAACAGCAACAGAACGGATATTGGCATATATTTCTATCGTTGACAATAACCTTACGATAATAATGTGACGCCGGCCGAGTCTGCGTTTTAAAAACGAGACGCGTGAACCATAATTATTATTATCGGTACCGTTCAAAAATCATAGCGTATTGCTCTGAAAAGTCTAAAAAATATCGAACAGAAAAACCGACACGGACGATGCGTCGTCAGTACGGTCGTATTTTTACGAAGATGCGCTGTTAAAAACTACTCTCGGAATACGAGGTCGTTGATAACTACGACTGCGTACCTGCAATAACTAAATAGGTAGGTATCATTGTGGATGAGATCGATTAAATGGTTTGGCTACATGGATTTTACGGCGGCCCATAGAAAAATGTACCGATAGATCGACCAGTTATGGAGGAACGGATGGAAATATTATTCCGAAACCGAGATAAACCTTATGTTTATATGGTTATGCGTTCCGCTTATAAAATTATAAACTGTACAATTTGTTCGTAATCAATATCTACGTGTATGCATTATGTCCGTCTGTCCGCTAATTCCCCATTTTTATATTTGGGTCGGGGGAGAGTCTGAAAACAGTTTGAAATATAACAATATTGTCCTTCTGCATTAGAATTTCGGAAACGTGTTTCTACTGGAACATTAAAAATTGCAGTGCGACAAAGTTAAACGCGGGCGAACGAGTGAATAGAAACCGTCCTCGTTCACTGGGTCGAGTGGTCGCGCCCACGCAGGCCCGTCGCGAGATATTTGCCGCCCTATAGTGAAAATTTCATTGCTGTCTTTCTCGACTGCAATCAATTTCATTTCGCCTCTTCAATTTCTTTAAAACTGTTTGCCACCCTATAGTAACGCACGACTATCGTGTGTACCCTAGCTATACGGGCCTGTTCCCGCCATCAAGATGTTCTTTATTACTCGGCGTGTCTAAACTATACACAGCACTACTCGCTACTTATCCGGCGGTTTAACCGGGCCGAATTCGGTTTATACTTGGTCAGCGGCGGTCAAATGGTTATGTCTTGGGGTGGAAAGGGGTGATTTTTTTCTCTTTAGACGTAAATACATAGGTGATATAATATGAAAATACGAAGAAAGTGTCTTGTGCAGGTTTTGAAATTTTGAGGCTCCCGTACCCGAACGCCGCGAATCGTCCGAAAATGTTCACGGGGAGGGGGAGGGGGTAAAGGCGTATCAACCCCTTACCCCCTATTTGAACGTCCCCGGTCTTACAGTAGTGGGGGGGTAGCGCCGCTCGGCCCGACGAAAATAAATTACGAAGATAAAACAACGCGTATAGACGCCGAATCGGTCAATGTCGGTAATCGGCCGAGTTACACTGTCCTAGTGTAAACCCGGCGTAGGTAATACGCATGACGATCGAACACTGAATGTCTTATTTTTCACACATTTCTTTTTTTTTTTTTTTTGGAATTTTTGCAACGACAAAAAAAAACGGCGACCCGCAAACCGGAAAACGGCAATGATAATGCCATACCCGGGTACATTGAGTAACGTGCTATTATATTGTATTATTATATAGACCGAACAATAATAATATTCGCCTCGCCGCCGATCTATAGAATATTCGTTTCGCCGTTCGGTGCATCGAATCGGGTCGCACGTATACGAGTATCACGAGTAGTGATACCTACCTGAACGACACTAGAATGTGTGCGGCAGACAAAAAAAAAAAAAAAAAAACTGTAAAAAAAGACGAACATACTTCGCACAGTGGGTAGGCGACCGTTGTCTGTGAGAATTTGAGAGGGTAGGATAACGTAAGGAGGGGAATTTAATGCGTATCCGTGCGCAACGATTAATCACTGCTTATGGAAAAACGATTCTGAGCGGAGTCCGGTAACACGCTTGGAATATTATATGCACATATAATGTTATCATAAAGCGTGATATTATTTTCGTTTTCAATTTTCCGTATACGTATTCAGCTGTTGTTTTTCAGTGCGTACGCTTAGCACACGTCCCGACACGTAATAATAATAATTATCGACGCGATAAAAGAGAGAAAAAAACTTCGTATTATAAAGATGACGCGGTGACGAGCTATTAATACTATATTGTATATACATATCGATATCATTGAATACGTCATGCCGAGACTGACCGGTAATAAAAACGACTGCGTTAAACTAACGAAAAATGCATATATGTAATTGAAGAAAATGAAGAGTATACAACTTTAAATTCTTACTATGAGGTCATGTCGGGTAAAGCAAATGTTAATTTAGGAGGTACAAAGCTATTTTTATAAAATCGTTTTAAATATGCACCAACAACTAGTGTAGACGTAGAACGTAGTTTTTCTCTGTACAAACCTATCTGAAGTAATAGAATATTTAATTTTTATGAAAATAATTTATGAATGTATCTAATTATCAATTTTAAGAAAAAAAAAAAAGTAACATTTATTTAGTTTTTTTTATATAACTTTTGCATTTTTACAGCGCAATTTATTATGCAATTTTTACGTATTTTTTGGTGCAATTATATCATTTTAATATGCGATTTTTGTGTGTTTTAAATGCAATTAAATCCGGTCTTTAGTGTAATAACAAACTATTCTTTGAACATCAAATTATTTATTTTTATCCCGTTTTGAATTTATTCTGGGCCACTGTGCGCCGGCTGGTCTGAGGAAACATTGACCGAAATCGGTTACTATAATACGTTGCAATAAAAACCCGTTTCGTGCAGCCGATAGTCTTGAGAAATAACGCGAAACCGAACGTACTTCGCACCGACACGGCAATTTTGTATACAGGCACCACTGTCGTATAGACGGGGAAGGAACGAATATATCGGATATTATATTATCATTCGAGGCATAGGTAATATTCTGCATTTGTATACGAATATAAAACAATTTAAAGCAACGATAAATCATCGGGCTCAGCAAACGATTCTGAGCGGATCTCGCGGTATACTGCGAGCAAGGTCGTTATAATATTATTATAGTACGCGGTATATTTATAGTCATATTTATTCCTCCTTATTGTAGCCAAGGTAACCCAGAAACATACGACGAACATAAAACCGAGAATAAAACCGACGTACATAAGTCATTATTGTTATCAGGTTTTTTTTTTTTAAATTTTAAATAAAACCGTCGGTCTTCTAGACATTTACGAGCGTTTTTCAAATGAAATTTTTTTTTTAAAACTGCATGTTGTTCTAACAAATAACTTGAACAATGTAGCGTGTTTTAACTAACCAAAAAAATATTATCCGAGAAAAAACAAAACTAACGTTACACTCGGAATCTAAAAGAATGAATAGCTTTTTTCGATATCACTGACAACAAATTAGACAAATTGAATTCAAATATGAAAAACACATAACCGTCAGATTTTAAAAGGAACGTTAAAAACATATATTTTTTTTTTTTATTATTATTATTTGTGACGACTAAATAAAAACAAATGTGCACAGTTTGAGTTTTTTTTTTCCCCAATATCGTTTCAAACACAATATTATAATATTTGTATTACCCGCATTGAGAAAGACAACCAATATTTCTATAGCCAGATAAACGATAAAGATAACGACTAAGGATTCATACGAGACGGAGACAAACGATTATTTTCAGTTGTCGTAGAATCTAGATAACATAAAAAATAACGACACGAAGAATATATGTATACATAATACAGAGATAATACATCGTCCAAATAACACCCGCCTAATTCGGTATCAAAACACTTTCTGAAATATTTAAAACAACACTAAAGTTATTGCACTACGAGTAGATGTATTTAAAACGTTTAAATATCTGTTTTCGAATAATACGACAAAATCGATTTACATATACAGTACAAAACATAATAGGTAACATGGTGTACTTTTGTTAATTACCATATTATACGTGTCAGAGCGATTAGAAAAAATAAAACAAAACACTTTTTAGGAACGGTGACATTATAATAATAGCTATGTACCGGGTGTCTATATCGGTGTATTTATTGCAGAACAATATCAAGAAGACAAAATGGTATATTAGTTTTCGACAAATGGAAAATAAACGCGCGAGATCGTATTTTCTAGGATTTCATTTAGACAACCCAACACCGAATATGACCATCGCATAGGCGTATCGAAGAGGGGGAGATTAGGAAGACGCGTCTCTTTCCTTGGCCGGTTTTTAATTTCCATCGTTTTGTTGACTACCGATTATGTGAATTCAAATTGTTTACTTGTCAAGAATTGTTCTACTTATTCTCTTACATGCCAAGTAGTATATACCAGGCAATCCATTTAAGTAGGTACACTCATTATCTCGGATAGTATTAACTTTTTCCGGAATTTGTTTTCTCGGACATTTAAGTAACAAGCTGCTCTATAATTTTATATTTATGTTATTTTTTGTCACCCTTATTTTTGGGGGTAAAACCGCTAAGTACCTACTTTTAATTATCAAATGGCAAACTGTATAAAAAATATTCCACAAATAGATGAAACATTAGATTAAATACAGTTTTATGTTTATATTTTTGATTTCCGTCAATCCGTTGACGAGATATTCCATTTTTAAGTTTGGGTTGGAGGAGAATAGTGGAGTATCATTTGTGTGACGGTACGGCGCGCGGCGTGTTAATAACGTACCACCACTACTCTCCTCCAACCCAAATTTAAAAGTGAAATATTTCGTCAACGGATTGGCGGAAATCCAAAATTTCAACAGTAAAATGTATTTTAATTAATACTCCGTGCATTAGTGGAATTTTTAATACAGGTTGCCGTTTGAAAATCAGAAGTGGGTATAGTGGTTTTACTCTCAAAAATAAGGGCGACAAAAAATAACTGAAATATAAGCTGCTCCAGCTGTCTAGCTTGGTTCTTAGATGTTCCAGAAAACAAATTCCGGAAAAAGTTAATACTTTCCGCGATAACGAGTGTACCCATTTAAATGGATCGTCCGGTACAGAGTAATATAATACGTATACGGTTTCTCGTTTAAACCGATACCTATCATCCGTATACAATGTGAAGGAGCCGGTATGTATCTGAAAATTGTCATAAATTGCCAAACTACCCAGTTGTTTGATTTCAACGATCGTTTTAAGGCAGGCTGAACCCTAACACGCCACTGGACCACTGTGAAACGGTCATCATATTGCCGTGTGTGTGCGTGCGTGTACCCACAGGACGGTCACAGTGACGACCGCAAACGACCGGACGCTGTTACCGGCGCTGCCGTACAAAATGCATCTGAACCGGATGAATGTATTTGCGGCGACGGAACAACGGTATTATACACTTATTAAACGCATATACACTTTAATGTACGTAAATCGGAATACAAATGATTTATTTATTTATTGATCAGTTATATATTAGATAATAAATACAAACGATTAGAATAGAATTTGAGACCAATAGTAATATAATTTACAAAACAATGTGAGAGACTATTGTGGTAATTTAAGGTTAGTTAAACCTGATAAAACATTAACTATCGTATTATTAATAGACATGTTAGAGTATTTAACCAACTATGTACCCACGGATATTAATCTAATTGAAAGTAATGTTACATTTTAACTGTATAGGGTAAAAAATCGATACACGCGATTGTTTGATTGATGTCTCATTCTACTTTTTATTATTAAGGTTACACTATTGTGATTGTGATTGTTATTATTACTGTTTCTTATATTGTATATCCTGTCGAACCGATTATCTTATAAGTTATAATGTATATTGTAATTTGTAATGTATAATTTGTTGCAATTGACTCTCTCCTCCCGACACAAGCTCTGCTTGATAAGGAGTAGATATCAACTCGTACTATAATGTAAATGTACTTAAATTATTAAAATCTACGGTGAAAACGTACCAAAAGGTGATTTTATTTTTGTTTTCAAACCTTTCACTGTGTTTAGTTCCAACACAATATTATAACTCACGGTGTACTACGGCCTGAAATTTGTATAGCTCGTTACACGAACGCATTATAACTACAATAATATAGTTATTGTTTTAATTTTTTTTTTTTTTTTTTGTACGATTAGTAAATAACAATATAATTATAACTTCGCCGACGGTCATGGTCAGGTTCTGTAAAGCCGTGGATTACGTCGAATTTCGGCGGGCCGAGTTTGAAAAGGACGCGTACGCACAACAGAAGTCTTGAAACTTCAACTAGGTATTATTTCGTCAATTACTATCCGAGCGAGTGTCTGCCATTGGTAATCGTGTTGAATTTCGATCGTTCCGGGGGGGAGGGGGTGGTGGGAGCAAAAAGGATGAAAGCTGGGGACAACATTTTGGATGGATTTCAAGTTTGGACACTAAACACCGAGGTTAGCACCCTAAGGCTAGGTGCACGGAGTGTTCAACTACTGTGGGGTGTGAAGTGTTCGGTTTTATTATTACACTGATTACCGAGTATGTTAATATTTGATAATATCAACCGAATGTAAAAATAATATGAATAAAATTATGGAATCACTATTCGCGGATATCGAAAACCTAGTGCAGTGTTCCAGACTTCTAGTGTACGTCAACCTACGGATGAGGGGGGAGGTGTCGCGCGCACCTGTACATATTGCACGGCCGTCGGCGAAGCGATCAACTTCAGAGTCAGGCGAGTTTGGAACGATCCTCGAGTCGAGTTCGAATATTCGATTTTACTTGAGTACTCTACCGTTTTTTTTTTCCACAATAAATAAATGTATAAACTGATTTTAAAATGTTTTCAAACCCGTATATTCCCCCCTCCCCCCACGATAAATACCGTGTGTTCCTTGTCGACCTCGATTATTATCAATCGGACGAACAATCCGAACGGATTCCGCTGTTCCTCGTTAAATTCTATTAGTCCGATTACTATAACCCAGGGTTGGAACGTATATTACAGTAAAGTATAAAACACTATTATACAAAATACGTAAGTAGAAAACATATAAAACGTACGGTATAAAACTATTAGTTGTATAGGTATACGTTTTATACTGTGTATAATTTTTTTTTTTTTTTTTTGACTGCAGTTGAACAGAAATTATCAGATAAAATAATTGTCAATTGAATAATTTAATCATAATTTTATACATCCTAATTGATTTACTTATATTAATTACTAAGTTCATATTTATTCTTTATTAATAATTGCATTAATATTTATAATACCAACAAATAATTTGTTTTGTTTTTATTTCGTTCTAATATTAAGAAAATTCACCAAGTTGATGTGATTTGTTAATTGTTTTTATATAATTTTACTTGTTTAAATACTCGTTAAAATTAAAAATCTACGGTGTTATCATTATTATGACAAACTTAAAAAAAAAAATAATAATAATAATGTCTTAGAGTTGTTATAAAGTTTTATACGTTTTATACGCGTATATTACCTACCCTGCAGTATAATCAGATTGTTTCGTGACGGATAGGATTGGCAATCGACAAATTCGATTGCGCGCAAGACGATGGAAATTTGTTATCATAATTATGTGACGTTATCGCCATTTGACCGTATCGTTTAACCACCCCCCGCCCCCCACCCCGTTTATTTTAATCTTTTTAAATTTTTTTGTTCGGCCTCGGAATCGTTTATTATAACGATAATTGTAATCTATTCAACATGCCGTCACGCGAAAAATCACTCGCGATTAAATATAATTGGAGACGCACACGGCGTCGATAATATGTATTTACGTTATAATTTAACACGAAAACCGTACGGTGTAATTATTTAGACACTCCGCGTTTCGCTAGGTACATCGCTGTGGTGCCTAAACTTTCAATCGGATGTCCAAGTCGGGTGTTTCATCCGACCGATGACAATCGAAGCTGTCGAGGAACACGCGGACCCATGGTTGTCATAATTTTTGTGCGTTTTGGTATAACGACGACGCGCGTACCCGCGAGCGATGGGCACACGCGTCCTCGGTCGAAGGCACGTGACAATGCGTATGTCACGTACCGACGTGGTAACCGCCCGTCCGGTACACACGTCGCTACCGTGGAACTGTCGAGTGCCTCTGTACGCGATTATCAAACGCCAATACTCGACTCGGTTCGGTATGTACAGAAAAAAAAAAATAAAAAAACCAAACCTCTCAAAACGCTCGCCCGACTCTGTGTACGCGCGTACGTTATCGTAACGACTAACGCATCACCAACAACGATAACATCGTTACCATCGTCGAGTATAAATGATTGGTACTCACCGGCCCATCTGCCGCATTTCGCGAAGTCGACGGTGCCCCGGCACAGTGCCGACGGCCCGAGCACGTGTCGGTAGAAGAGTCGCAAGGCGGTCCGGGTGACGCGCAACACGACCACGGCGACCAGCAGCAGACCGAGCTTTTCGAGCAGGCTGTTCGTGGTTGGCGTTGAAGACATGTTTTTGTTGTTCGTGGTTGCGGTCGACCGAACGAATAACAAAAAGAGAACAGAGAGAACGCGAACGGCACTGAAATCGCGCGAAAATACGTTACGATCGCGTATACGGCCGTCGTCGACTGTTCGTTTATTATCTCGGCGTGCAGGCGGCTGACGGCGTCGGGATCAACGGGCCGCGCGTAGTTACACCTAATAATAAAACGACGGAGGGAAAAAAAATATAATAATAACAATAATAAAAATTATAGAAAAACGCTGACCGCTATCGCGTCGGCCGGCACTCCGTGTTAAATCGTATTATCGCGTTGTTATTATTGTCGTTGCGGACAACAGACTGCGGTAATACGGTTGCGATAAATAACAATAACAATAATATCGTTGTCGTCTCGGCGGAAATTAATACTGCACTGGGCACGATGATAAGACGGACGTCGGGTGTTACGGTCGTGGTCGTCGAGCGAACGCGTGTAAAAACGCCGTGGCCGTAGCCGTAGCCGTCGACGTCGATGGCGGCGTCCCACTTACGCGACCGCGTTAGGAAAAAAAAAAAAAAAAAAAACAGGTCGATACGTCGACGTGGTTTTTTTTTTTTCGTGTTGCGCTCGTCGCCGTTTCCGCGTGCCTCGTTACGAAATGCTGGTTTTTTTTTTTTTTATTATTATTTATTTTTCCTGCTATTACTTCATTACGATTCCTGTTCGTCCGGAACGTACATTTTAAATTTCCCGTCTCGCGCGGCGGCCGCCGGTCCGCCGGTCCGCCGACCCGTCCGACCAGTTGCACGGCGTGTTATTGTTGCGAACGCGGCCGTTTCCTGTACATCGCGCCCGCGGCAATTCGACCGCGTAGCTGGTATATAGGTAATCGGTATATTGTTGTCGCTGTTGTCGCTGTTGTCGCTGTTGTTGTTGTTGTTGCGGCCGTTGTTATCAATCGGACGGCGAAACGACTTGGTACGGCGGCACGAAATATTATTGTCAACGTTAACGGCGGCGCGCCGCGGCCGATCCGCAGCTGCAGTGGATTTTTCGGCTCGTGACCACTGATAACGGACGAGCGACGGCGATAAGATCGTCACGGTCGTCGGGCGGGCGGACGGTCGGGCGGCCGGCGGACGGGCGGCGGCGGATCGATAAAACGATGAGAACGACCGACCCGCGCCGCCCGCGCGCCCGACGGTCCGCTGTGGCCGCCGCCGCCGCCAACGCTGCCGCCGCCGCCGCCGCCAACGCTACCGCCGCGACTATCGGCCGTCCGCGCGGACCGTTTTGCGCGGGAACAGAAAACGCCGCGAGAGAGATCGGGAAGAAAAAAACGGTCGTCCTAGAATGGTGAGGACGGGTGCGGCCGCTGCTGCGCAGTTGGGAAGTTGGAAGTGTGTAAAATGTAGACGAGAGTTCAATGCGTATCTACAGTAAGCAACGATTGACCATTGCCGACGATAAAACGATTCCGAGTTCGGTTGATACATTAAACATTTTCTTTAATAACATTCGTTTAATATTGTACCTGTCCGTGTTTCTTCCCATTTATTGGGAAAATTGAAAAATAACCTCCCCAATGTACCTCCCCAGTCATTTTTTCAGAAAAAGTGCCACACTTGGAAATCGGAGCCAAATCTCTGGTAGAAAAGTTGTTCACGGATAAAATAAATAAAAATCATTATAAAACCATAAGTTCCTTCGCTTCACTGAGAATCTAAAACGGGCCGTTCGTACTTTTCACGGTACAACCGGTCAGCGGCACGGTTTTGAGGGGAACGGGGATGAGGGAGAAGATTAAAAATATACAGTTCTTTTTCTTTTTCTTTTTTATCTAAGACGTTCGTTTCTACACATTCAAAAATCCGCATAATATGTTACGATAAGTACGGTACCTACAAAGCGAAGAATAATACGTGTTCCTTAACTCTCCGAGAGAACTGAAAAAGCAAACACAGGACTTTTGTTTTTAAATTAAGTACCGCGGGGTGAAAAGCCTGCGTATTAAGACAATGCGCGAAAAACTCGGAACATTTCAGTTGCCATAACAGTGTTAGATTCTGAGAAGTGAAACTAATAAGCTATGTATTTTGCTGCGATGCGTTATGTGTGCGTATAAACGACTTTTCTACCAAAAATCATGTTCCGATCGAAAAGTTTTTAGGAAGTTTCTAATAGCATTCCCGATCTAGCCGCGGCGCATTGAAGACATTTTTTTTTTACTTCCCCCTCGCCTAATAAACGGGGAAAACTTATAATATTTTTCTACAATTTTCGTTTTCCAGGATCGTTTTTCCTTAGCAATGGTTTATCGTTGCGGGTACATCAAGTCGGTGCCGTCGGCGAGGTCGTTTTTCGGTACCAAAGCGTGTCATCTGATTTCTCTAACAATCGTGAAAACCCGAATAACATTGACATGTGGTATGATTTTCGAAATATTTTAACTTTTGGTTTTTAAATCGTGATTTGTATTCAGGTTGTCCGGTTTAGGTTATTGAAAACGTGTTAAACGAAAAGACATACGCGCATCAGGCTCGTCACGAAAATATAATAAATAAAATCGGTGTCGGTAAAAAATAGTTTTTTTTTTCTAATTTGTCTCTAAAAAAGACGTACGTAGGATGTAGAGAGGAATTTAATTTATATCTGTACGCAACTATTGCTAACGGAAAAACGGTTCGGAGCGAAGCTTTTTGCGTACGCGTACGTACGTTTTCTCGTTTTTCATACGGTTTTCCCGATTTCTATGAAAACCGCTCGGAAAATCAAAAAAACGACCTTCCTAAAATACCGCCCCGGTACGATTCCTTACGAAAAATGCGATAAACTCGAAAATCGGAGCAACATTTATGATAGAAAAGTTGTTCACAGTTTAAAAAAAATTAAAACGTCTTTGTAAAACCAATACGAACCTAAAAAAAAAAAAAAAACTACGGACGTTTTCAATAATATTGTATTATATTTCCTACTGAACCGTTTCGACGTGGCGTTGTAAATATATAAAAATGGTATAACGCACAAGCGGTCAGATAACCGCGGCGAGCTGATAATGTTATACGAAACAGACGGGTGACCTTTGATCGTGTGGCCTTTTCCACCGCCGCCGTAGCGTTATTATTATAGTTGTTTCCTGTCTGACGGCTACCAAACGAAAGCATAGTAAAAAAAAAAAAAATAAAAAAAAACGCATCCGTCTACAGTAATCGTATGATATTCAACATTGAAGTATTGTATTATATTAATACGACTCCGGGCACCGTAAAAATCGTATCGAATGAAAAAAAACCATAATAATATTAAACAAACGTCTGCGTGCCGACATGTTCGATATCGGTGTTCGGCACGGGACGAAACCGCGGTCATTATTAACTGTCGGTTATGTCTGGAAAGCGACACAGTTTTCGCAAAGCACTCGGTATAATATTATTACAAATGGTTATGGGGCGAAAGACCGAAAGCAAAGACAAAACGAACTAATCAAAATATGAGCGAAAACATAATACAGAGTGAAAATATAAACGTATATTATTGACATACTCGCGTATCTGAAAATGTATACAAAATACAATATTGAAAAAACAAACGGACATTTGGTGGGTACGGTGGGTGAGCCACTGTTGTAGGCGGGAAGTCGGGTAGGTAAAGGGGAAATTGAATGTATGCCCGTACGCAACGATTAATCGCTGCTAACGATAAAGCATTCTGAGCGCAGTGCGGTTGTGCGTGTACTAAAAGACCGTGATATTTACGATTTTCGCCAAAATTTGATGATAAAATTCTAACGGAAAAAAAACACCACTGCTGACTTCGTCGATCATCACGTGTGTACGTTTCGTCGATTGAACGTACACATTTACATAGCGATAAACGTTCGAAAATCGAAAATTCGTTTTTTCCGCGACAAATTTCATCTCACGCGACGGTCTTGATCTGAAACGGCGCGATTTGTTGGTGTTTTTTTTTCTAGTTAGGTAATACACACACACACACACACACACACACACAAAAAACAAGAAATAATAATAATTCAGCGTTTTTTTTTTCACACGTGTCTATTCAGATAATATTATTATCGTTGTTTTATTATTTTCGCGTAAGTACGACGCGCCGCAGATCCGCATGAATGACTTTGACGATAACACGCGCGCATATTTTATGCACGCAATTGCAATAAAATATTTCGTTTAAAAAGCGTTCTAATTGCGCGGCGTTTGTAGTATTATATTTTGAAAAGTTTTAGTTTTTTTTTTTTTTTTATTATTATTTCCCCGTTCGAATCTCACCGAGTAAAAATGTTCAGACAATATACATGCGGTCGGACGACGCGGTGTCGGTGTTTTTTTTTTTTACCCAATTCTAAAGACCACGTTCGAAATAACACGTCGTTATCGTTTGTTATTGTTATTATTATACATATTTTCGTCTATAAACTCCGAACGGAGTTAATTGAATAAAGTATGCGAGGAGGCCGACACCACGCGATCGTGTCCGCGTAAAAAAAAGATTAAAATCAGCTGTCGTTGACGAGCGGCCGTCCGTCGCGTTGGTCGCAATATCACGTATGTGTATACAGAGTGATTGATCACACACACACTGGTTGTCTACGGAAAATATTATTATCAATATACCGTTTTTTTTTTCTCACCCGTCAAGTTTAACGCGTGTATTACGTTTTATCGGACGATTGATTTCGTCGGGGAAAAAAACATATTGCTGATAACTATTGATAACGCATTGAAAACCGATAGCGTTTTAAGACGACGTTTGCGATACTACGACGTATACGGGTTAGCGAGTGAAATTCGAGAACCGAATGTGGCACAAGTTGGTATGTTATCTGTATGTCTGCGTGTTACGATATTATTGTACTGTCCGCAACAAAAATAACAACAAAATGTGTCGAAAAACGAGAAATTATATTTTTCGAGAGTAAGCCGCTCGAGCAATACGCTCGTTCGGTCTATAGATTTATTTGCGGGTACCTACCGAACGAGGATGACGGCTACGGACTACGCTGTAGAATAGGTACCAATTTTCTGCCAGCTCACTGATAAACGTGCCGTATGACGAATGTGCTGTTATTATTACTCTGTGGCCCGGTACAAGATAGGTCAATGTCGATTTTTTGAAAACATCTGCAAGTTAGAAATAAAAAAAGAACAAATGTACAATTTTTTATTTTCTATATATAAATTATTTCAACTTTTGTACGAATTGAAAATCACACAAACGTTTACATTTAATAAAATACACAGAGCGGGGAAATACAATTTCAAAGCCCATTTCCCGACAATCATAAAACGTGATATTTGGCCCTTCTTGCACCAAGCCAGTGCATTGTATTTTAGATTCCGGATCGGATAGCGAACAAAATGAGAGAAATTCGACAGTCGCGGTTTGGGCATGTCGTAAATATAAACATGGGCGGAAAGAGAAACACCGAAAAACAGTCGTTCGGTCAGTCAATCGTATGATTGAGAATGATACGCGGACTGCGTGTACGCTCGGGTCGAATGGCTGAGTCGGGATGGATGCGAAGTAGAAGTATAAGAGGAGATTCTGTGGCGCGACGAGGAATGTATTGGTTTTAAATAGATAAAAGATAAAAGTGTAATGAAATTCTGGCGACCGTAACTATTTTAGATAAAATTACGAAAAAAATTAACATGAAATATTGTAACGACGGAAGGAAAATGCGACTCTGTAGTGCGTTCTGGCTCTGTTGCTCACGAGTGGTGTTTTTTTTTTTTGTATTATTATTACGCGGAGTTCGTGTCTTTACAAGCGAACAAACGGAATATTACTATGCAGGCTTGTAGAACCATACAGAACATTGCGTTTGAATTATTAAAGCTGTCTATCACACGAGTTCGCGTGAAATTAATACTCGAATCTATGAAACCGTGTACCAAAAAAATCCGCGTACACGTGTTTCGCGTTATTTTCAACGTGTTTTTTCAATATACGTGTGCGCGCGCGCGGACGCTAGTTAAACGCGCGTACACGGATAGTAAATTCACGTGTATTAAGTAAAACGCATGCGAGTACAGATTGTTCATCCGCGCGTAAACGGACTCGGTTTTCACGTAGCCACTTTAATCAATTCACGGTTTTAATCGACACCCCTGGTTTGAACAATGTCATACATTTATGTCCGTCGCCAACAGTGTACTTAGTAAAGAAGACGGGAATTTACATGACTACGCGGCTGCTATAACGCGTTATTATATGGTATATAATGTATGGACACTCTAGGGATAAGGCGCATAAAATTAGATTTGATATTCTTGTGTGAATGAATTAATAATAATATTAATAATTAATTAATAATATGAATAGTTCGGAATTACTAGCAATGATTAATTTTAAGATTAATAAACGTGTTCCGCGTAATGCCGAACCCAAACCCAAACCCTGCTACTATTTTTTTTTAATAATATAATTTATATATTTTGTACTATTATTTGTTTGGTAAAGTTTGAGAGAAAAAAAAAACAACCGTGGCGTTAAACCGCCTTTGAAAATAATATGATTGTCCCGTTTAAATGTTGCTACCCGTATATATTTTCTAAACGTCTGCACAATTTCGATTCTGTATCGTCCGTGTTGTCTGTTAATTGGACCGAGACCGTTTAAATGCGGGTATCACGTCATCTCCAGGTTCCGTTTAATACTGTTTCTAAACGCTACATTTATTTTTCTTAGGCCCGTTCTCACCAACGCAAACGTTGAATCGTGGTCGGTTATTAGCCATGAACTCGGTTTAAGAATCAGATAAACGCCTTTTTTACCTTGGGGATGAGAACGGCCCTTATTCTTCATTCTCTAAAGGCGTTTTCGTTGAAGTCAAACGTACCGATCCTTAGCAGTTCCCTTTAGTGTCCTGTAACTCGTACAACTATAGTGTGTGACATAATAATGCTTGGGCGTTCGCTTGCAGCCTAAAACCTTCCTATCTATGATGATATTTCTAGAAATCCGTTGTGTCGTATGGAGTGTCCAAAAAATTTTGTTTTCCTAGAATAATTTACCTCCCTCGTGTCATTTGCTTCAGCTAAGATCTGCTCTTAATTTTTGTCTTTCTATCGCCGTCCAGTTTTTTTTTAATATATATATATATATTACTCGGGGTATATATGCCTACTGAACAATATTGTAGCTGTTTTTTTAGCCGCCACAGTATGGTAATCGGAAAAATCTAGAAAAAAAATGTCTCCGGTCGACACTGCATAAAATAGAGTACTATTAAAATATGTCTATTTTACGGATTTATAGCGTTTGGATTTAGCGATAGCCATATGAAACATTATGACTCGTCATGTAAGACAGGCGTACGAGTACAGCAGACGATACGGACAGTAAAGTACCTAAACTCCCCCCCCCCATTGCTTTTTTTATTCGGCTATAGGTAAGATTAGAAAAGTTGTAGAACTTCAGTTGTAGGTGCTTCACTACCACCCCCCCCCCATTATTAATAAATCTTGAATTCTGGCTACGCCGCTGCAGGATACACATCGTGTTACGTTGACCGGGTGTATATAATTGTATTTTTAAATATTCCGTACTACTCATGGGTATAGAGAAAAAACCAACATTTTATTCGAGTCTTCGTTTTTCTATAATAACTGCAATAGTATAGGTAGGTAATTATCATAATGGTATTTACAACGAAATAAGTTGTGACGGACGGTAACGCTTTTTTAACGTCCGCGTATAGTAACCGTCCGTTAAGTACCTATAATACCTACTTAACTATGTCTCGTCGTTTATAACCGCCACACAAATTGGACAAATTTCTCGTCTGTAGCGATTTTTACTCGTTAATCACAATATTATTGTAATAGCCGGCCAAAGTATTTAACAATATTCTCGTTTGCTCGGTCCCCGTCATAAAAACGCCGTTCAAACCATTTCGAAACCGCCCGGTGTTCTGTCTTTTATATTATTTGTCGTGTTTACAATGCGTATCGCGCGAAAACAATAAAAAAAAAAAAAAAAAAAAAAAAAATTTTTGAAATAACAATAACAAAACATCATATTATTACGTATCGTTGTTGTTGTTGCAGTACATATTATTATATTCCGTAAAAATAAAATAACCCGACTCGTCGCTATTTCGGTGTCGATAAAAAATATTTATACAGCCAGGCGCATAATATTATAATAACATAGGTAGCTGTCGTAATAGTGTATTATTGTGTTGTTGTTTTCTATTCTGTGTAGTGCATGTGTAACGAACGCGAACGTGAATATTAATAATAAAGTAATGCGAGTATTTTTTCCGCAAAGCGTGTTGATTCGCTGTTCTACTTTTCTTCGGCAACGGCGAGAAAAAAAAAAAATATTATAAACGAAAAAATAGAGTTAATACTGCCGACGCTAGTGCGCCACTGTAATTGTAAGTGGAAAGATGAGAAGGTAGGATACAGTGTAAAGTTATTTAAACCGTGTTATTTGCTAACGAAACGCGATTCTCACTATCGAAGAATCAGTAGTATACGAATAGTATTGAATTGCCGTAATATTTACGATTTTCATCGAAATTCGATCTTAAAAAGATTAGCAAAAAAAAAAACCAACTGTTAAAATATGACGTTCGGCTTTTTACTTTTGGCCCACGCTAATGTGCATAACAATAATATTATTATAACGAAATTCGTGATAAATTTTCAAGCATTTCTGTCCGATCTAACCAATTTCATCCGCGACTTTTAATACGGGTGTGTTACACTTCTAGACGGGGAACAACATAAAGGCTGCTCCCCCCCCCTTCAACACCGTATTCAACCTCTAAAAGTGGGTGACAGTGACGCGGGGTTTTTGATATTTTCGGCGAGAAAATCGAATTTCGTTTGTTTTGAAAAAAACCGTTATTGTTATTTATTAATTTGATTGTCACGGGCAAAGGATTATAATATAAACAAAAAACAAAATTAATTAATTACCGGGTGAATACGGTCGATTTTGATAGGCGGAAACGGGAAGAAACTGTTTTTTTACATTTCGTTTTCGGTTCGATATTTTCCCGCGCTGTCCCGCTGGTGAACAATATATTCTGTACGTTTTTTTCTACTATCCGTGCAACGCGTAGGTACCTATATTGAATGTACACGGTCGCTCACGTGAAATATTATTACACGTGGTTTTTTTCTTTTTTTTTTTTTTTACCATAATATTTTCTATTGTTTCGTCGTACAATACGCGTACGTACCGCGGTAGTCGCACGTTATATTATTATGCTAATCGTATTATTACGCGGCGTATTGTATTACGAGTATCTATACCGGATATCTGAACATTCAGAACAGTAAAAAACACGACCGCGACGTTGACGACCGCTGTTGTTATAATACGCTCAAAATATTCTTCTCGTTCGTCGATTGGTCGTCGGTTTCCGTTTTAACAGACTTCGGTTATTCGATCAGTCTCGTGTTCGAGCCCGCAGTGGTTAAAACGGCGACGGAGCCGCTTCTTATTTAAGGCGAATCCGTCGGCCGGCAGTGGCGTGTTTGGGATTTCGCCAGGGTAGGCGGCCGGAGATATTGAAGTCGGAACATTGTGTCGTATTCTATGACGCGCGTACACAGGCTTAAAAAAAAAAAAAAAAAAAAAACAACTCTTTTTAATAATTAACGTGCCTATTGTTTCGAGCAATATGCATAATTCAATCGGCCATGGAATTATCATTGAAATCGAATAACTTACCTAGGCAATTGTTTTTCGTTCTTCATTCAATTACTGTTTAGGTACCTACACTGTGTCTAAACTGTATACTGTAAACTGTGTGTACTATATACGTATACACTAAGTAATTCAATATTCTTATTAATAATGCATTGCAGTAGTTCGGACATAAATATCGTTTTAAACAACTGAATGTAACGTATACGCTCAGGTTTTTTTAGATTCCGAGCGTAGCGTTTATTTACTTTTATTTTTTTCTTCGTTCTAGTCTGTGGACGCGTGTTTTCCTAGTGAACTTGCTCCGAATTTTACGTGTAGCAACTTTTCTGATAGCTCAAGTCGTCTAGATTGCACTTTAATCAGGCTATTTTTTGATTTTCGACGCCATTTTTAAAATAAAAGCACTCAAGTGGGGGGAAAAAACGTAGGAAAACGTGGAATTTCACGATTTCATTATTTTATAAAAACACGGACGACATTTTCTACCAGAGAAAATGATTAAATCGAAAAATCACGAGACACCTTTTTTGTTACTTTTTTGATTTAATTTCTTACGGTATCATTGACAAAAATGTTTAGTCACTTTTGAGCTTTTATGGAATTTTAATTTTTGGGAGTATTTTTGCTGTAATTCGGTTATAAATACACGTAGAGACTTGAAACTTGGTAATAATACTTGTATTGGATTTGCCTAGACATGATAAAATTTCGAAAATCATAGGACGACTCTTTTTTTTTTTTTCACGGCACTTCGAATTATGTATTACCGAACTGCGCTCGGAATCGACTTTTGTCAAGCAATGGTTACAGCGTTGTTTACAGATATAAATAAAATAACCTTAAGTATCCTATCTTTCCGACTTCTCACCTACAACAGTGGCCGCTCTCATCCCCAGTATCAGCTTTCTATTCTTTTTTTTTTTGTTGATATATCAACTATATAATACGTATATAAATACGTGTACCAACACATTAAATTGTGGATTTGTTTTTTTTTTTTTTTTTACTAAAAACTAAAGAAATTCAAAATTAAAAACACGTTTCGCATGAATAATGGATGCGGAAAAAAATGCCTTGGGGGTGTGATTATAATATATCTCCCTAACGTCGCACGTAAATACACCACTGTCGTCTGAATTTATACAAGTCGCGACGGTTTGCGATTTTCGAGATTAGCATTGTGTCTGCGCAGTTGTGGTCGTTCAATTTATAGTGTACATCCGAGTCGCGTTAAAATATACAACCAGAGACGGATATTTACACAATAATTGCCACCCCTGGGCACATTTTATTTTGTCGTCCCATTAAACTTTTCAAAGAGAAAATGTATTTTTAAGTGCTTATTTAACATAACTACTAGAAAAAAAATTCCAAACAACAATCAATATGCATATGCGAACATTCATAAAAATAAAATTCTATTTTACAAGCCTTTAATACTAAATTATCGATTTAATATTATAATTTGTATAAAATACAATGTTTACTAATAAGTAATTATATTTGTAATATCCGAACGTTCAGCCTATCAGCCTTGAATTTTCTGTTGAAAATAATCGAATGTCTAACCAGAATAAACACATTGGTAAAATACCTATTCTCTACACGACCGCCCTCTATTTCATATGCACGAAGAAAAATAATCAATTATTACAATTTTATCTTTTGAATAGAAAAAAGTTAATTTTTGTACACGTAGTGCGTAATAAAACAAACACTTATAAATATTAACACAAACACTAAATAAATATTTATAAAATTAAATTAACTTTTGGATTATGGAAATGTATTACTACTTTATATGAGTTACTTATATCACTATAAATTTTAGGTCGATAGTTACCTCCAATTGTAAAGATTAAAAATCACCTTACAAAATCTAAAAACAACCTAATATTCTCGATAAAATTGAGACGCTTTGGGTTTTATTTAAATAAAAATAGATGCTTTTCATAATGTTATGATGTTTACGCAATTCCGATTCGGTAGATTTTTACTGAAATAGGAGAGAGTTAAATAATACGCACAAGGCAGTCAACGTGTTAAGGGTTCAGGTTACCAGAGTCAGGGGAGTGATGACTGTACCGATAAGAAATAAGTGTCGCGTTACTCGAATGTGTCGTGTTACTAGGCCGTAAGGGTTTAAAATGAAAAAAAGGTATCACGTTTGTGCTACGCATTCTGAAGCATCCAGTATTATTCGCAAATGGGGGTGTGGCCGCGAATCGAAGGAGTGCACTGTGAATTCATTACATTCACAATTATCATTAGGTACTGATTGCACAGTAAACATTTGTTCGGTTTTTATTTTCAGTACTTTTACGGATATGCGTGAAAAAAAAATGCATCTAATAAATGTAGCAGTTCTTGTTGTTTTAATAAAAAAAATCACGCACACGATCATCGTACATAAACGTTAGTTAACTTTTAAATATCATAAATTAGGGAGAAAAAAAAAAAAGCCTTTATAATAGTAAACCATTTTTTTTTTTTTTTCCGTTATTAATCGTGTTTTATAGATTGATGTATCAATAGATATTGTTTCGGTGTTTCGACATTTTCACAAAAATATTCACTCATTTCTCACGATTAATTTACCAAATAACATAACATTATCCATTCTATATTAACTGCGTTAGGTATACGGCGTGAAAATCTGTACGGTTTTAATTTCGTGTCAAAATCCGTTCAATGAGTTTCGCGATAAGAAACTTTCCCGGTCAAATATTCTCGTCCGTCGCGCAACCATTTTTATCCGTTATAGCCGTGACCAACGCCCACGCTTTCGAATTTCAAATGGTAACCGTCTGTTATCAAAAACCCGACGGGTAGACGGAGTGTTGGGTAAAATGAATTCCGGCGTTGAAATTTTCGATTTCCGTCGATCCGTTGGCGAGATATTCCGTTTTCAAGTTTGAATCGGTTGCGGGTGAGGGGGGGAGTTCCAGTAGAGGTGTATTGTTAAACCGCCGCGCGCCGTCGTGTGCCGGGCCGCGAAGTGTGCCGGGCCGCGAAGTGTGCCGGGCCGCGAAGTGTGCCGGGCCGCGAAGTGTGCCGGGCCGCGAAGTGTGTCGGCCGCGAAGCGTTAGCGAACGACGCGAACGTGTGCCGGCACCAACACACCGCGTGCATTGTATTGCCCTCTTACCGTGCGTCACACAAATGACGCTCCACTATTCTCCCCCGACCCGAAATTAAAATTTCAATATCTCGTCAACCGATTGACGGAAATCAAAAATTTCAACGCCGAAATTTATTTCAACCAATACTCCATCGGTTTATGGAATTTTTAATACAGGTTGCCGTTGGAGAAATCGAAAGTTGGTAATGGTCTTGGGGCGACAACGAAATAACATAAACGTAAAATTGTACAACAAAAAAAAATTCCGAAAAAATTTAACGCTTTCCGAGATAACGAGCGTCTAACGGTAGATTGGTCACGCCGTGTAGGTATTTTCGAAATAGTAAAATAAAAAAAAAAACCAAAAACCGGTAAACTACGGTTATCGTAATCGAAAGATTAATCTCAGTTTATAAACGAGTGCGTTTCACAGCGATAACTACGTTTTCAATAAACATGTTTTCGATAAGCCTAAACAACGATTATTTGGTAGATAAATTGTCGGGTAAACAATTCGAAAATTAAAATGGGCAATTTAAAAAAAGAAAAAAAAGTGAACCTCTCTCTTTTTTTTTTTTTTTTTTTGGTAGAGACCAAGCCGCGGAAAAGGAACTTTTTACGGCAGAACTATGAAATAGTAGAAAATGAAAATTTGCAGACGTTATTAGTGGTCCAGCTAAGCAATAGATCAGAGGAAAATAATTGCGGATTTATTCCATTCCGCGTCTGCCGTGGAAATAATTCCAAACAAATAACAATAATCAAATACGTAATGCTAATAGTGTGCTACGTAATAACCGCTAACCGATTTACAACCGCTAAAATGGTCGGTTATCTTATGAACGCGGTTTATAGTTAAACGATCTCTGTGAAACGCAACGTTTCGGCTTTCGGACGTTTATTTGATAAGCGAAGTTTTAAAATCATACTCGGTTTATACTGTTCGTAAACGTTGATTTTCAAACGGAGTTTATAAGATAATCGACCAATCGTGGTCGGTTATCTGCCATAAACTCGGTTTAAGAATCAGAAAAACGCCTTTTTTTTTTTTTTTTTTATGTTGGTGAGAACGGCCCTAAGTGTTATAGCGAAAACCGCGATTAACGGTAAGCGACGATAACGTTGAAATTAATTTTCCGCGCGATTGTGCTCGCGATTCGTGACGTTTACGACGCGCGTTGATTACGTTTTAGAAAAATTGTTTTTTAATTTTCTCACCGAACCCCGAGGCCGCGGAAATGGTGTGGGGGGAGGGGTTGGGGAGGTGAGTTGAGGGTTAATCGAGTTTGTCACTGCAAAAATAACATTCAATTCAATTAAATACCGCTCCGGAAAATCGGTCCGGCTGCGGACCATGCCCGAATTAAACGTAATACAACCTTTTTGCCGTACCAGGTGGTTCATTTATGTGGGTACACTCATTATCTCGGAATGTATTAACTTTATCCGGAATTCGTTTTTTTAGAACATTTTACGAACACGCCGCTCTTCATTTGTATGTTCGCGTTATTCTGTGTCATCGTTATTTTCGGGCGTAAAACCACTACCTATTTTTGGTATTCAAATGGCAACCTATATTGAAAAGTTCACGAATAGATGGGAGTATTAATTAAAATAAATTTCAGTGTTGACACTTTTGATTTCTGTCGAGATATTCCGTTTTTAAGTTTGGGTCGGAGGAGAGTAGTGGGAGTATCATTTGTGTGGCGGTGCGACCACCGCTCATCTCTAACCGCAACTCAAAAACGGAATATCTCGACAACGACTCGAGAGAAATCGAAAATTTCAACGCCGTAACGTATTTTAACTAATACTTCATTTGAATATAGGTCGCCACATGAACATCACAAGTAGGTCGTAGTTTTACGTTCAAATATAAGGGCGACAACGAATAACCGAAATATAAAACTGTGGAGATGCCGGAGTCACTTGGCGGTGCACTTGAAAACGGAACCCGGAAAAAGTCAACGGTTTCCGAGATCTGCCCGAGGAGTGTGCCCCGCTTGAACGCTTGGATCGCCCGGCGTATTTAATTTTAAACCGAACGCCGAACGGCAATTTATAATCACGCCGACAATTGATAACGGCGAAGCGCGTCATTCGTCCCCGACCTTCTTTTATCGCGATTTTCCGCGTTCGCCGACACGGCGTTGACGCACGGCCGCTGCGCGCTGCTCGTACTCAGCACTCGTCCGTGTTGTCGCCCGGCGGGGCGCGCCGACATCGGTTTGTCGCATCGCCGCTCGCGTTCGCCGTCGCCCCGCCAGACAACGACGATGATGAAATACGACGAACGAACGCAAACCATCGCGAGGAACGGACGTTTTTCCTCGAAAACGGGATTTCGGCCGTGATGCGCGGCTACGGTACTGTCGGTCCGGACACGCGCCCGAAACACCGAGAGGTCGCGGGGTTTCGCTCGAGGTCCCGGGGCCCCGTAAACCTCGCGCCGGGTCGAGTCCGCGCGGATAACGAGAACGCCCGCACCGGAAAGCGCGACGCGTTTGAAACCGACCCAAAAGATTACTGCCGATTTCCAACGGTATCAACGATTTATTCATCTTCGTTTTACTACGCGCACGCGACCAACTGTCCTCGCGATCGTTTTTGGATTTTCACTATTTTTCCACACAGCGGCGCCTGGGCGGAATCACGCGATTCGCAAAACACCGCGCGGGGGCGTTCGGAAACGCGGCGAAAACTATTACGAAACAAAAGGCGTTGAAAGAAATTTCGGCCCGCGGAACCTGGATAAACTCTCACGGTTCTTATTGAAATTTAACAAGTGTTTGGGGGACGGGGTGTTTACGGGCCGGAGCGGGTGCGCGAGCGAGCGGGAAATTCCATCGGCGAAACAGGGTAAAAACGGTATCGAGCCGCCGCCACTGTTTCGACATTTTCGTTGCGTGTGCAATAGCGTACAATTTATTTGTACCGTTTCGCCAAACGGCACGTCGCACTGTACGTAATGTTTTTTCGATTTTCAGGAAACCCGCAAGCGCGGCGATACCGTAGACACGGAAGAACGGCCACGGCCACGGCTATGCCGGCAAAGTACGGGGAAACGTGCCGGAACGGGGAAGAGAGAAATACTGTTTTTTTTTTTAATCAACGTCTCTCACTCCGGCGGAGAAACAATTGTCGAAAGATACGTTCTGTGATTATTGTCATCGCGAGACGTAGACGTGGGAAATTACAAATCGTACGGTCGTGAAAATAAAAAAAAAAAAAAAACGATCACATTGTTGTTGTTATTGATTTCATCGCGTGCCGCTCATTTACCCCTGTAGTTATTGAACCCTCAACAAAACGGTTGTAACGGTTTACAAATGAAATCGCCGTCCCTTAGTGCTGCAGCGGTCTGTCCGTGTGATGACCAGGGCTGCCGCGGTGCGTGTACTGCGCCGTGTGCCCTCCGGTCACGGCCGTACACCGCCCGTCACTGTGATACGCGTTATCATTACAATTATTGGTGTTAACGCTGTTTTGACATCCGGTCGATTGTGCGAAAACGCGGGTTGTTCACTACGCGCATACCGTCCACTTAGACATTGGGTCGGGCGACTCGCAATACCTACCCCTACAATAACGGCATGGTCGTAACCAATAGCGTGCCCCCTGCCTTTTGTTTTTTTTTTTTTATCAGTCCCGTACGACTGCAGCGCCGGTTAACGCCTTATATAATTCGTATTGTCATGTTCGTTCCCGTACGACGGGCGCGCAGACGGCCTGCGCGCCCGTCGTATGTGTACGGACGAAGCGGGCCGTGGTCGCACGAAAATAATATTTCTAAAAGAGAAGAAAAAAAAAAAAAAAAATAAAAAAATATATATAAAAGAAACCGACGACGCGTTATTGCGCCGCGGAGCGTCGTGTGGCGCGGTGTCGGAGGGACGCGGCCAGAGGCAGCTGGTGTACACCGCCGCACGTTATTATCACGAGGGTGTGGTACGAACGCGCGGCCGCGTCGCGACGTAACAAAGGACGAGGAGGTTGGGCGCGCTCCGCCGCGCGCGTTATGTCGTCGGAATTGCGACGTTGCCGCGCGTCGAATTCTTCTTATTCCTCTACTACGTCTTATTCTTCTTCTCGTTCTCCTACGCCTCCTCCTCGCCGCCGCCTCGCGCCGGGCCGACCGTTCGGCGTCACGACCACCCGCGCAGCCGTCCGAATCTCCCGCCCGAACCGATACCCCCTCCGCTTCCCGTGCCGCCGACGGTCCTGATCTCCCGTGCCGTGCCACGCCGACGCGTACCTACCCGCGCCGCGCCGCCGTCCAAATCACTCGGGCCCGAACCGATCCTCGCTCCGCGCCGTCCTGATCTCCCGCCCGAAACGATCACACCTCCCGCCGCCACCCTTCGCCGTGCCGTCATACAGCGTACTCACCCAACGCCGCGCCGCCGTCCGACCGTCCGTTTTCCACGGCGTTCGTCTCGCCCGCCAGTGTTGCCAACATTAATATCAACACTGTATAACAACGCTGTAACTGGTAACCGGATTTATAATAACTCTCTTAGGATCCACGAAAATGCCCCGAACAAAAATCGCTGGCCAACATTTAAAAAAAAAAGTAAAAACGACAGGGCTCGCTGATTTAATATACCCCCCACACACTGATGGCTATAATTAGTCAGACCAAATTTCCCAACGTTACGATAAAACGATGATGAACACAAAACTAGTTTTTAACGTTTCAGCTACCACGTTAAGGACAGGATTTTCCGACCGATCTACAACCCGCGATACCCAACGGGAAGAGGGGTACAGAAAATAGCTTGAAATTTACTTTTTTGAAAGACTCGTTATAAATGTTGAGAATAAAATATTGAAAAACGGAGTGCAACGTGGTCTGTAGAATGTTCCCCTCTATATTTATAATAAACAGTAAAAAAAAAAAAATTAAAATTTGGTCAATTCTATTGAACTGCACTATTAACAATTACCGTAACGTGTAGTTTTGTGACGGGTAAAATGACGTAGGAACCGGGTCGCGGCGTCTAAATCATTTTTGCGGTGTCGGACAATTGTATTTATGAGTTAAAACCGTTAGAGCGGAAGACTTTTAAACTCTTAAATTATTTTTGCTTGTCAAGTTTGTTTTAATTTATTTTCCCAGGGATTTTTCGACGTCGAGTGTTTTTTTTATTTTTTTTATTTAAGGATTTTAAGAACGCGTATACGGTCCAAAACATATTTTTCGAAAACAAACTCGGATGAGCGTTAATTGGTACTAATTATTCATACTCTGACCCGTAAACGATAACGTTCGAAATACGGTTTTTTGCGAACGCGAAGATTTATGCCGGTGTTTTTAACGTTTAAAACAAAAGAAAAAAAAAAAAACGTACCGTCCGTGCAAGACTCGTGTTTACGTCATTTTTCATACCGATTTCTTTTTACGTAGATTCATGAATAATAATAAAAAAAAACACCCTATAAAATATTATTTTATAATCAATCGCGTTTATTTATCGGACGGTTCGATTATCGAGATTACTTTTTTAAAAAAAATGACGTCCCAGGATAATAAAGACGAATGAAGCCGCTGTTATAGGTAATTTAATAAATACCTGTAAGCAACAATAAACGATTGCATACGAAAAAAACGATTCTGAGCGGAGTTCAGTTGATAGTGATGTTCTGTCAACAATATATATATCATATTATAGTAAAATAATTAAACAGGCTTACTATATTTTACTTTACCTCTTCAAAATACCACCTCAGTGAAATTTTCATTTTGAAAAATTGCTAACATTATAATTCGGAGAAAAATTGCTGGTAGAAAACTTGTCCACAGAAAAGAATAAAACAATAATCATTGCAAAACCATAGACTCCTCTAGACTCCTCTAGACTCTACTCAGAATCCTAAAAAAAAGGCCGTGAATCACTGCAATAAACCGATCACTAACCGCGCGGTTACGTTCAGCATAACTTAAATGCGGGATCCCGTTTAATGACGCGGAGAAACCAAATTCTATTGAAACGGCGATCCGGAAAATAACTTCACGGAGACGTTCAACGAGTCCAAGGGGTCCGAGCGTCCGGCATTTTGAAACGAGAAAATTTTCTCTGTGCATTTACTAACGAAATATCTAATAATACATATTATTGACGAACGGGAGCAAAAAGGAAAAAAATACCACACACGTAGGTACGTATACTACGTTTTAAAACGGACGGCCGGATGACCATATTGTACGTATTTTCACGTTATTAAACCACCATGGAATGTTACAATACAAAATGACCACCCCGACGGCGACCAGTCCGACGATATTTATCGAAAACGTGTCTGAGACCCTGTGCGACGCTTTATCGTATTGTGTCCATTGTGACCCTCTTCTCGATATCCCGCGGATTTCAGATAAATATGTACGCCACGTGTGTGGCCGTGTTGGCGACGTTCAAGGCCAATAATATAATGGTCGTCCGAGAATCCCAAATCTTTTGTCGCGCCGTATATCACCGACCCTAAAGTAACGAGAAAAAAAGACGCGAAAAAACAAATATAGGTATCTTTTGGAACATGACAATAATTCCGTTCGCGTCTTTTGAGTTTTACCGCTTTTTGTCAGACGTCACGTACGCCAGTTGCACGCACGTCGTGTAACGTTTGTACGGTACGTTTTCACCCCGGACAAAAGCGCTGTGCGAAATATTATTGTGTTACCGAAAACACCGTCGAAATCTCACAGTGAAATATAATACGTGTGTTGGAATAGAGCGAATGCGTATGACGGATCAAACGGGCGGAAAAATGGGCTACGTAAAATGTTATCGCGTAGCCGAGGACGCTGTCGAAATCGTAAAGAAAATATTATTTCGACTCGGTAAACAACGATTGGCCATGATGATCGATCAAACGCGCCGGAAAACGAAGTTCGGTTACACGTGTTTATTTGAAACTCTCGCCCTACCGTGAGCGTAAACTGTTTAAAAATATTAATGGTAATAATCAGGACTCGGATTCGAAGGCAACTTAATCCATATAAAAAAAAAAAAAAAAAAAAATAACCATTTAATGTATTTTAAAAAGCAATCAAATAAATGTAATGCGTTTAATTCAAATTTTACCGGTTCGCATTCCTGTAAATAGATTAAGTGCCACACGTTTGCATATGACATTTTCTTCCGAAAATCTTTGACGGTTTGGGTTTGGAATATTTTCGTACGCGGGGGACATTTATGTTGTAAACGTTTACGTTGACTTTGCGCACCGGATGAAAAAAAAAAAAAAAACCTATTAAAAACGATCGCGAACGCGCACAACGGCAGTCCGGTCGTCTGCGCAAACTCTCGTCGGTTCGCGCCGCGCGTCACAGACCAATTGAAAATTACGCGAGTGAAACGGGCCGAAAAACGCGCCGGTCGAGGGGGCCGAAAACGTTGTCGGGAATCGTGGGCGATCGCCGCGCGACGATCGGTTAAACGCGCGCCGGAAGACCGGGTTGGGTCGCGCGTGTTTATCCGGGGTTGTTATGCCGTGGTCGGGAACGGTAGCGCGGCCGTCGCGACGATAGGGACGAGACCGAACCGTAAGGGCCGGCCGAACCCGCGAAACCATATCCGAATACGAGGTTTGGCTATTTGAGCAACGAGACCGCGCGCGCAGAGTGCGTCCCGAAAAGGTCAGGGGAAAACCGAGTACAGCGCCGGTCAGCCGAATGTGTCTGTTGTGCCAGTACGAAATCGGGTTTTTGTCGGTGCATCGGTATTTTTTCCGTAGCGTTCAGAAACGAACGTGTTTTTTTCGCTTGCCGAACGCGACGCGTGACATGAGCAACGGATAAACGGAAAATTTTCTCGTTAAACTAAAAAAAAAAAAAAAACTCCAACCGAGT